>OZ014521.1:47229833-47822175 GCA_963966055.1 Lathyrus aphaca | reverse complement strand
TAAGCATAATTATCTATCATTAGGTGGGAAATGGGAATCAAATTATCAATTCTTCATAGTTTTGCTGCTGTTGTTGTTTTGACATTCTACATTTTGGTAATTCCACTTCACCCGTTATTCCAATGCAACTTATTCCTCACCAATATATTTAGCTTAGAATTTTTGAACGGCAATAACGTTTTCATTATATCTTAAGGAATTTAATTTTATATTATGTATCTTTTCAAGACACAATAATATCTAATACTCAGTGTTGTGAATGTGCATCATAGATGTTTGTTAGTAGAATCTTGGAAGACATAGGCATAATAAAATGGATGGAGTCTAACAATGGATTTCTCGCATACTATGTAACAGCTTATTTCTTTCTGTTTAAAAAAATCTTCATTTTAGTAGGCGCAGTACTCTGCGCTGTGTTGCTCTCGGGAAATGCATCCGAGCCAGCCACGACAGTGACGCGCGCGACACCTGATGTTTGAGCTTGAGTGTCAACTATTAGCTGCTAATGCTGTGTGTTCTGTCTTTGAGCTTGAGTGAGATGGTCTTTTGTTTCTTAGATTGTCTTGAAATTAGAGGTGGGCAAGGTAGTTAAAATTGAGATTTCACGCAAAATCAAGAAGGGGAAGTAAAATCGCAAAATCGTAAATTCTACTTGATTTCACTAAAATAGGATTATGCCTATTCTCTTAATTGTTTTGGCCAAACATAATTGCTTGATGGTGGGGTTTTACGATTCCAATCGGGATTTTAACTATCATGGAGGTGGGAAAAGAAAACTGAAAAGAATCCAAGGATGGATAGTGAACCACCCTAAATATAGTCTCCGAATGCTTTGCTGCAACTGGTATCTTTTGTGGTAGCCTAAAAAAGTATATCATGTTTGATTTTTCAAATTGTTTGTTTTTGATTGATGGAATAGTTACTCACTAGTTCAACAAATTATGGTAGTTTCTCTTCGGCTAAAGCATGTCAATAGGATCTAGAATAAAGGATTGTTAGAGTAGTTAAGAGTTGATAAGGTAGTTTGTTAGGTGGTTGTTAAATACTGTTATTCTTAGAAAGTTTTTGAATAGCCCTAAATTGGTATTATAGGGGAGGGATATCTTTGAATAATTGACTTTTATGACTTGCTAATCCAGTGAGAAAGGAGAATCATAAATTGAGAAAATTCTACTTAGTTTTCCTATTGCCGTTATTAAATAAGGAATTATATTCTCTCCATTGCAATCTTCATTCTTTTGATTACTCAATATGGTGTTTTTATGAAAATAAAGGATCCTAACACTTGTTGTGTATGAACTTTCACATCTTAATCTTACCATTGATTTCAGGTTTAAGTTGCTGGCCTTTACTGCATGCCATGGGAGCCAGAGGAGTAATAGCAGATAAGTGGTCTATGAGAGTTCTTTGGGCTTGTGCTGTTGGAAGTGCTGTTAGTAAGCATTTTTCACCTTTTCTCAATGTCATCTTCTTTCATGAGGCCGTGTTATCAAACTAGCATGTAACTTTTTTCATGTTATAAGTCCCTTTTGCATAAAATTTTGTTGGTATTATTGTATTGTTCTCATTATGGATTATGGATGACTATTATACCTGTCTAGGTTTGTATATGGTTGCTGTAGAAAGACAAAAACAAAATAGGCAGAAGATGTTGGCTGAAGGCTTGAGGGGAATGGAGTTGGGGGAAAGCAGTGAAGATGTTTAAGCTCTGTCATACTCTTATGAATACTCTTTAGTAACATTTAGTAGATTTTCATTTGAAAATAAGTGTTAATGAATAGGATTTGCTTTTTATCCATTGAAACAATCAATCTGTTGACATTATAATCTTTCTAATAGGGTTGACTCCTTATGTTAAAGGTTTATGTGCTCAGGTCTCTCATAGACAACACCCATGTTGATTTTGTAAGATCCTTGGTGAGGGGTTTCTCATTTTAGTAAGATACTTTGATGCCAACAAAATGGAATACATTTATATTCCAGAAAAATTAAAGTTTGAGTTTTTGGGAACCTATCTGTGACAAGAGAAAGTCACAATCAACTTTGTTGAGAAATAAATCTATTCATGCAAGTTTAACTGATTTTTTTAATAAGGATGAAATGTAGTTTAGGTAAAGCAAATTGTTTGAAGAGGCAGAAGGTAAGTTTTCTGAAATTCTAACAGCTTACTTTTGAGGGTGTACAAGAAAGTTGTGTAACAAACACAGCTCAAGAAAGTTGAATTATCACAAAAAGTATAAGTAAATATGGGGAGAATACACATCCATTCCCAAAACATAAATATGAACAATTTTCCTATTTGAAAGTCCTATTTTAAAAGTATAAAGTTCCTATTTGAAAGTCCTATTTTAAAAGTATAAAGTTGAGGGCATTACTTCTCTCACCCTAGGGTGGAGAAGCATATGGAAATTTTAAAATACCCTTATAGGAGGAGGACTATTAAGGAAATCATCATACATGACATTTACATCTCTAAGAACCATAATAGGAGGAGGAGATTCAAATGAGTTCTTAATCATCTAGTGTCGACTGAAGCACAGGGTCCTGTAGCTCCTAATGAATGAAGGTTTGCATTCGATTTCGTCTAGTGATATCATCATACATGACATTTACATCTCTAAGAACCATAATAGGAGGAGGAGATTCAAATGAGTTCTTAATCATCTAGTGTCGACTGAAGCACAGGGTCCTGTAGCTCCTAATGAATGAAGGTTTGCATTCGATTTCGTCTAGTGATATTTCAAAGTGTCACATCCTTAAATGACACTAGATGACGAAGGAGAGCTACCTAGGTCGTCTCATCAAAAGATATTAGAGGAGAAACAAGCTAGAATATACCATGTCGTTGATATGTTACTTGCATGTCATCGAATTGTTGATCTTCCGCGAGTAGGTATATACAAACGAGACTTTTCGGAAGACACTTCTTGGAGGGTCATTGTAGATATCACTCTTACTGAGACACAGACAACATTGTAGTATAAGAGACAACAAAGGAACAAGGGGTCTAACATACGCAGTAGTATATTATTTATATTAGGGGTTATGGGAAGTATTATCGTTTGTTTACTTTGTTATTTGTCAGTATTATGGATTTTGGATTGATTCATTTATATATGACATTTTCATCTTATCAGATGAGTGTATGATTTAATTTATAAAAAAATATTATAATAATATATTTATAATACATGGTCTATTATATCAATGCATTTCTAAAAAAAATTCAAAATTTACTACCTATAGGGTGAATACGGAAGTCTATATCCGTATTTTGATATAGAGATGCATGTTTGGACAAAATTATATCAAAATAAGAATGTCTCAATTATGAATGAATGTGGCATATATGGTGAATACAAAATAGTGAATACGAAAGTACATCTCCGAACTAATTTCTAACAAAAAGAGAGGTATGACTCATTTACATATGAATTTAGTGTAAATGAGTGCGCTCAAAAATATACTTCTGAATTTATAAGGGTATTTTAAAATTTCCATATGCTTCTCCACCCTAGGGTGAGAGAAGTAATGCCCTCAACTTTATACTTTTAAAATAGGACTTTCAAATAGGAAAATTGTTCATATTTATGTTTTGGGAATGGATGTGTATTCTCCCCATATTTACTTATACTTTTTGTAATAATTCAACTTTCTTGAGCTGTGTTTGTTACACAACTTTCTTGTACACCCTCAAAAGTAAGCTGTTAGAATTTCAGAAAACTTACCTTCTGCCTCTTCAAACAATTTGCTTTACGTAAACTACACTTCATCCTTATTAAAAAAATCAGTTAAACTTGCATGAATAGATTTATTTCTGTGACTTTCTCTTGTCACAGATAGGTTCCCAAAAACTCAAACTTTAATTTTTCTGGAATATAAATGTATAGGTTCCCAAAAACTCAAACTTTAATTTTTCTGGAATATAAATGTATTCCATTTTGTTGGCATCAAAGGATCTTACTAAAATGAGAAACCCCTCACCAAGGATCTTACAAAATCAACATGGGTGCTGTCTATGAGAGACCTGAGCACATAAACCTTTAACATAAGGAGTCAACCCTATTAGAAAGATTCTAATGTCAACAGATTGATTGTTTCAATGGATAAAAAACAAATCCTATTCATTAACACTTATTTTCAAATGAAAATATGCTATGACAGAGCTTAAACATCTTCACTGCTTTCCCCCAACTCCATTCCCCTCAAGCCTTCAGCCAACATCTTCTGCCTATTTTGTTTTTGTCTTTCTACCGCAACCATATACAAACCTAGACAGGTATAATAGTCATCCATAATCCATAATGAGAACAATACAATAATACCAACAAAATTTTATGCAAAAGAGACTTATAACATGAAAAAAGTTACATGCTAACACGGTCTCATGAAAGAAGATGACATTGAGAAAAGGTGAAAAATGCTTACTAACAGCACTTCCAACAGCACAAGCCCAAAGAACTCTCATAGACCACTTATCTGCTATTACTCCTCTGGCTCCCATGGCATGCAGTAAAGGCCAGCAACTTAAACCTGAAATCAATGGTAAGATGTGAAAGTTCATACACAACAAGTGTTAGGATCCTTTATTTTCATAAAAACACCATATTGAGTAATCAAAAGAATGAAGATTGCAATGGAGAGAATATAATTCCTTATTTAATAACAGCAATAGGAAAACTAAGTAGAATTTTCTCAATTTATGATTCTCCTTTCTCACTGGATTAGCAAGTCATAAAAGTCAATTATTCAAAGATATCCCTCCCCTATAATACCAATTTAGGGCTATTCAAAAACTTTCTAAGAATAACAGTATTTAACAACCACCTAACAAACTACCTTATCAACTCTTAACTACTCTAACAATCCTTTATTCTAGATCCTATTGACGTGCTTTAGCCGAAGAGAAACTACCATAATTTGTTGAACTAGTGAGTAACTATTCCATCAATCAAAAACAAACAATTTGAAAAATCAAACATGATATACTTTTTTAGGCTACCACAAAAGATACCAGTTGCAGCAAAGCATTCGGAGACTATATTTATCCTTGGATTCTTTTCAGTTTTCTTTTCCCACCTCCATGATAGTTAAAATCCCGATTGGAATCGTAAAACCCCACCATCAAGCAATTATGTTTGGCCACAGCAATTAAGAGAATAGGCATAATCCTATTTTAGTGAAATCAAGTAGAATTTACGATTTTGCGATTTTACTTCCCCTTCTTGATTTTGCGTGAAATTTCAATTTTAACTACCTTGCCCACCTCTAATTTCAAGACAATCTAAGAAACAAAAGACCATCTCACTCAAGCTCAAAGACAGAACACACAGCATTAGCAGCTAATAGTTGACACTCAAGCTCAAACATCAGGTGTCGCGCGCGTCACTGTCGTGGCTGGCTCGGATGCATTTCCCGAGAGCAACACAGTGCAGAGTACTGCGCCTACTAAAATGAAGATTTTTTTAAACAGAAAGAAATAAGCTGTTACATAGTATGCGAGAAATCCATTGTTAGGCTCCATCCATTTTATTATGCCTATGTCTTCCAAGATTCTACTAACAAACATCTATGATGCACATTCACAACACTGAGTATTAGATATTATTGTGTCTTGAAAAGATACATAATATAAAATTAAATTCCTTAAGATATAATGAAAACGTTATTGCCGTTCAAAAATTCTAAGCTAAATATATTGGTGGGGAATAAGTTGCATTGGAATAACGGGTGAAGTGGAATTACCAAAATGTAGAATGTCAAAACAACAACAGCAGCAAAACTATGAAGAATTGATAATTTGATTCCCATTTCCCACCTAATGATAGATAATTATGCTTACCCAATACAAATCAAATAAATATAGATAACACATGAAAAAGAAAAACAGAATTTCCATACACTAAACACATAACACAAATTTCAATTCTTTTTCAACCAACCAAAGACCCTAAATCTGGACATTTGAATTCATTGGAATACAGTACACATTTTTACATTACAATATCAATAGTAACATTTAACATTCGCAAAGAGGAATGTTCCGTGTCCTAATTTTGAGAAACAACAATAAAGATAACAGCTAAGATCACAATATTTAGGAATTAGTAATTAATTAACTATGTTAATGTCAAGAAATTCAAATTTTCCATCAAAACAAGAAAAACAATGAACACTAGAAACATACCTCAATCAGGACGTCGCCAAACTAAAATCCAAAGCAGAATTGAGCTAAGAAACCGAAAGAAACAGTGAAAATCTTGTTCCTAAAAAAAACAGAAAGATCATAAACCAGTTTCAAGTCGTTGTTAGTAAAACTAGGTTAGAAACTGAAATTGAAAATCAAAAGTAAGAAAAAAAATCGATTTGTGCAGTTATAACCCTAATTTAGAGAGTGTGAACTCGAATTTGAGCTAGAGAAGGAGAGGAGGAAAAGTGAGATTGATTATGCTACGAACCGTAGAGGATCAGAGAGAAGAGAGAACGAAACAAAGAAGAAAACTCTCTACACTGTTCATGATTTGGTTATAAGAGAAGACTGAACCAAATTAAACCTAACCATTAAAAAAGTTAAAAAAAAAACGAACCATATTGCAAGCATGTCACCCGAACCAAACTAAATTGATTAAGTGGTGGTTCAGCGCATTATAATTTCAATGCTGAACCGAACTAGTATTAAACTATTTAAAATCTAGGCTTAAATATGTATAAGATCCCTATAAATAATATTCAAGTTTAGTCTCGTTAAACATTTCCTTCAAACTTTGGTGCCACAAAGTTTTCCTTTTTTGAAAGTTTTCCCATCTGTTCAATAATGACGAGATGCGTAAATTCAACAATGCTCTAATTCTAATGGCTACGCGAGATGAAATAATTTCAACAATTTGATTAACAGAAAATAAGAAAGTAATGAAATAAAGAGATGAATATAAACGCATCAAGAAGTTTTGGATACTCACAATTTCTGTAAAATGATACGTGAACCAGCTTCTGCCCGTGCTCTCCCTAGCCGCCGTTCTCTCTGTTAGGTTGACGCAAAAGATTTGTTTATGTTTTTAAGTATTGGTATTTCTTTTAAAGGCCTGTTTAGGTTTAATTGTAAAATGTTACTTACTCCATTATTACCCGACCCACAAAGATGCTACAGTAAAACACATTGAATAAATAGGGTTAGTAACTACAAAAAAAAAAAAAAAAAAAAAAAGTGGCATTTGAAAAGAAGAGGAAAAAATATACCCAGCAAGAACATCAATGTTTCTGATAAGGACCATAAGAAAATCACCGGCTCCAGATCCTCCCATCTTCGACCGAACACTCACAGTAACAACAGAGGAAGAAATTCTTTGGGAAAGAAAGAAAAGTGAGAGAGAGTGTGTGTGAAAGTGAGTTGGAAGTTTGTCTGAAAGGAATAAAGAGAAAACGAGAGAATTATGGGGTGTGTTTGTGTGCAGCGGAGACTAGAGTAGTAGTTGGAAGGATAGACCGTAGATTAGAATTATGGATGAGATATTGGGATGGAATGGTGGACCACTGTGGTCCTGATGCAGGGAAGCTTGGTTCTAGTGGGTTCGGTGACCGAACGAGGATTTGTGGGCTCACAGAATTCAGACAAAGGTGCCACCTACTTTTGTTTTCTATATGATAAATTACGAAATTACTGCTGCCGACTTCTACTGAATTAATGGCTGATATTGTTTGATTGTGTTAACATTGAAGTATTAACCGTCTGATTAACTCCACCGGCAAAATGAGTGGAACTATGTATCTCAACAAATTCAATTCCTATGGACCCTTTCCATTAGAGACGAATAGGGTCAGCAATGAATCGAATCAACTCGAAAATAGTTTGGAATTCGATTAAAAAATTAAATTGTTGAATTATGTTCATTAACCAAATGAGCTGAATATGAACGAAAAATTTAGTTCGTTAATTAAATGAGTTGAACTTGAATTATACATAGTTCGAATCATTAGGTTCATGAGTCAATTTAAGTATATATGATAAAAATTATATTGTCGTTAAGAGTAAATTTAAAGACTTATAGCATTTGCGAAAATAACATGTTTAATGAAGGTCGCAAGTGATTATACATTTTGTGGTGAAAATGTATCCTTTTTTAGTAATTTGTATGTACTATTGCATTAAATTTGTAAGGTTCCTAAATATTTAGATGAAATTGTGGATTTTTTTAGACACATTTAAACTCCAGTTGAATAGTTTTTGAATTAGACATTCAAATGTATCTCTTGATAATTGTGTAGTTTTTGAATTAGTATATTTTTTAGGCAAAGTTAAATTCCAATATGATATATTTCATTTTATTTCAATATTTTTTTAAATATTAATTTAAAATGTCACATATATATTAAAAAAATTAGACTTAAAAAATGAATTTTAAATCCGTGAAATAAGTGAGTTGAATCTAATGAGTTGAGTCGAATTGTTCGTGAACTTATAACGAGTCGAATTTAAATTTAAAAAAATAATTGTGTCAAACTCGAACCGATAATTGAGCTGAACCAATTCTTAACGAGTCGAATCGAACTGAGGCGAGTTCGACTCGACTCGACTTATTTTCAACCCTAGAGACAGGGAATAGATCTGCTCAATTAAAATATACAGATTTAGTTTTTTTATAATCTATTTTTTTTATAAGTTTTATAATCTATTTAAATAAAACAAATATTCATGGTTTCAAATATAAAAAAAATATTATTTACAATAATAATTTTTATAAATTTTAATAATGCATTAGACTCTGTTTGGTAAAAATAACGGTTGAGTGATAAGCTAGCTTATAGCTTATAGCCTGTGATTGATGTCTGATGTGTGAAATATTGGATCGAACTCTGATACGAAAGATGTTTGGCATGAAGTCGAAGTTGGTTCACATGCTAATGCAGAAGTTATACATATTGTAGTCGAAGTTAGTTCTAGTATGTATGTTTAATTGTTTCCTTGATGTTGTAGAGTTTGTTCCAAGGTGGAGATTTGTGAGATACTGGAACGAACTCTAGGTTTAACATGTCGTCGAAGTCCGCTCACATGTTGTTTAATTGGGCCTTGTGTTATGGATCCAATTGTTTAAGTTAGTTTGTACCCTAAGTTAGCTTGTAATGAGTAATTGTTAAGAAAAACCATTAGGTTAGTATGTTAGTTTTCTTATAAATAGCATATTAGTATCTCATTTTTTAGAATAAGGAAAAATAGAAAGATAAAACCCTAATTTAAAAGTGAGAGAGATTATTTGTTATTCTTGTATACTTGTAATCTTGTTTTAATAGAAAGGAAAAAATAGCAGTTTATAATCAATCTTTGTTGTTATCATTTGTTACCCTAAACCCTAACCATAGTGGGTTTCTTGACAGATCAAAGATACAATTATACTTTGATTCTAAGGTATCCGATTCACAACATGATGGTTGATAGCTTATAGCTTATAGCTGATGGTTGATGACTAATAGTTGATAAACTAATTGAAGTGTTTGGTAAAACTAACTTATAAATGTGAAATGACATAAAATATATTTAATATTTTATTATTTTATTTTTAACTAAAATAAATTATAAAACATAAAAGTAGATTTTTATTAAAATAATAAGGATAAAAGTGGAAGAAAAAATAATAAACTATAAGCTATAAAATAAAATGCTATTTAAAATAGCGTCTAAGAAATAAACTATAATTTAGTAAAATAAGCTATAAGCTCGTGATGAAAAGACCGTTACCAAACAAGTCTAAATTGTCATATGAACTTATAAACTATAATCTATAAGTTATAAGCTCAAAAATATGTGTTGCCAAACATAACTTAAATACATTTTTTAAAAAAAATTTAAATTCTTTAAAAGTGTCAAGATTCTTAACATTTTTCATAATTTATTTAAAACTTATCCAACATATCTATCTAAATAAATATAAAAATATTTTTATTTTTATTATTATTATTATTATTATTATTATTATATTTTGAGAATAAAAAATAACTTAACTATCTTAAAGAATTTATTAAAATACGTGAACAATGTTATTTTTATAAATTCTCTTAAAAATAATTTTGCAAAACTTGTGTTACTAGATTTAGGGATGTAATCGGTTCGGCTTAGACTAATTTTTGGTCAAAAAATTGTCTGAACCAATGATATCTCCATCAATTTGGTTTGGTTCGATTTTTAATGTTTTTTAAAAATAGAACCAAACCAAACTAACTAATTTGGGTCAGTTTGGTTTATTTTGGTTGATCGGTTTACAACACTATTTCAACATTATAGTCATCTGTGTATTTTCCACTATCATGTTTTTAGTGTATTTTATGTGAATATTTTTTCAAATAATACATTTCATATAATAAATTACATAATCTACTTTTCAAACAACTTACAAGTTGTTCTTAATTCATACAAAGTATTGACATGATTTTTATTGCATCATGAAATAAATGTTCACTATCAAATACAAAAGTTGACACTTGACATGAGAAGGTTTGGAAGAGATTTGAAAGCTTAATAAATAAAACATAACAATAAAAACAAAAGGTTTCAATATACACATAAATTAACATGTTTCGCATTTCAAACACTCATCAAAACTATTTGTAACAAGACTAGCTAGAAGGAAATTCGTCGAAGAAGAAACAAAAAACGTTTTAAGAAATAGATGTAAACTAATGAAGAGAACTTGAACACAAATAAGACAATCATAACATATAAGAATGACAGTGGCGGACAGCCAGAGTAGCAGTTTTGTGAAAACAAGATTTTGTGGCACATGGTTTCTAGATAGACCGATAGAAAATTTGGGCTTAATATATATATATATATATATATATATATATATATATATATATATATATATATATATATATATATATATATATATATATATATATATATATATATATATATATATATATATATATTCATTGATTTGGTTTATTGGTTTGCCAATTCCTAAAAATTAAAACCGAGAATCAAACTAAACCACCTTGGTTTTATTGGTTTGATTTAGTTTTTGAACCAAACCAAAAACAATCAGTTTTTTGTTTGGTTTGGTCTAAATTGTCGGTTTAATTAGTTTTTTGTGACCCGCTTACACCTCTAATTAGAGATTTTCATATGTCAATACAAACAAATTTTTAGTCTTATTGGTCTTTTTGTTTGTTAGTTTATTTAAACACTATTTAAATCGCTTATTTACCTATGTCTAAATGAAATAGGTTTTAAGTAGGTTAATAGACTAACCAAAAATTTAAAAAGGTCAAGTTAGGGCCTAGAAATTAGCTTATAACATGCTACAAATCTAGCTTAGACTTTGGTTTTTTAGCATACCAAACTTAGACTTGAAAATGCCTACCCCGACTTAACTTATTCTAAAAGGTTCAACTTAGCATATAAATTAGAAGTGAAGAGAAATTAGGGAATTATATTAGTCTGAAGTGAAATAGGTCCATTATGATTATAAGCTAGAGTTCAAAGTGGGATCTAGCTTAAGATGACAATAGTAATTTAGAGAAAATGAAATGAAAAAATGAAAAAAAAAATAGTAGTAAGCTCTTTGAGACGCTTAGTATTTCCTATGGGTGATGATAACTTAATTCATACATGGTCCTCCTAATAGAATAATCATTCTATATGTACACCCAATCATTATATCTCTCATTCTGGCCACATGTAACTAATCATGTGCATTCACCAAAGTAAGTTACAAGGGAATTATTCCCTTCCATCTGGTGCCCACGTTTTCTCTTGTACACCCTCTCAAAACTAACAATTCATCCCCTCTTTAAAACGCTCATTGACCTCAAAGAGGAATCCTGGAAATTTAACCCTTAATTTATCCACCGACTCCCAAGAGTTTTCAAACTCTTGTAGCCTTTTCCATTTGACTAGCACCTCCAACTCCCCTTGTGCATTCCTTGTAGTATCAAGTGCATCCTTAGGGCTTGTTTTCAAATGGCAATCCTCATTCTTGTAGGCTGGCATTAGTTTTGGTTCCACATTTGGAACCATTACTTTCTTCAACAAGGAAACATGGAAAACTTGGTGTGTTTTAGTGTCCTTGGGTAGTTTCAACTCATATGTTACTTGGCCTATTTTCTTGGTTTCTTCATATGGTCCATAATATCTTAGACTAAACTTATGATTCACTCTCTTAGCCATCTTCTCCAATTTGTAGGGCTATTTTCATGTATACCATATCACTAATGTTGTACTCAACCACCTTCATCCTATGCTTGTTGGCCTAACTTCTCATGTTGTCTTGAGCCTTCAACAATTGTTTCATCGTATCTTTCAGCATTTCATTCTTATCTAATATCAATTTATTCACCTTTTCCAGGCTGATGGATTCACATCTCCCCACACCATTATGAGCGAGCCTCTTCCATAAAAAGCTTAAAAAGGGTTATTTTGAGAGATGCATGGTAGTTGGTATTGTATAAGTACTCTACCCATGCTAACCCTTGTGGCCATTACTTATGTTTCCTCCCATTCACACACCTTAGATAGGTTTCCAAGCATCTATTAACCCATTCAGGTTTACCATCAATTTAGGGATGATAAGCACTACTACATTTTAGCTTAGTGTCGATCTGTTTAAATATTTTTTTACCAAAAATTGCTCAAGAAAACCTTATCCATGTCTGATAATATTGAACTAGGAAAATCATTTAACCTAACTATTTCCTCGATGAATAAGTCAAATATATTTTTAGTTATATAAGGATGACTCATAAATATGAAATAAGCATACTTAGTCATTCTATATACCACCATCATAATCGTGTCCACACTCTTCACTTTGGGAAATTCCCCAATGAAATCCATGGAAATATTAGTCCAAATCTGAGTATGAAGTGGTAGAGGTTCAAGCACCCCTCCAGGACTCATAGTTTGATATTTGTTTTTCTGACATACTTCACAAGCTTGCACATACTCTTGAATCCTTTTTCTCATCCCCTCCCAATACATGACTACAATATTTTTTATAATTTCTGAGCTATCCTGATTGGCCCCATACTGCAGTATCATGAAATTCATGTAATACCCAAGCCACCCTAGGTGATTCTTTTGGAATCAAAATCCTGCTCTCATGATAAAGCCTTCCACCATTTAGCTGAAACCCCGTTTGGCTAAGAAGATCTCTGGGGACATCTTCAACTATCTCCTTTAACTTGGCATCCTCCTGAACTTCAACTTCCAAATCCTCTCATGCTTCACACTGTAAAGTAGTCAATGTAGCACACTACATCTGCATAGATAGGGCATTTGTTACACTATTCTCCTTGTCAGGTTTATATTTATTCTCAAAATAAAACCCCATTAGCTTAGAAACCCCATTAGCAGGCTGATGGATTCACATCTCCCCACACATTGTCGAGGTTTGAGGAGTTCAGCGATCATAAGAGTTTGAAATACTTGTTTGATTAGAAGGAACTAAATATGAGGCAGAGGAGATGGTTAGAGATGTTGAAGGATTTTGATTTGAGTTACCACCATGGTAAGGCTAATGTGGTTGCAAATGCTTTGAGTAAGAAGACTTTGAACATGTCGATTATGATGGTGAGAGAACTTGAAATGATTGAGCAATTCCGAGATATGAGTTTGTTGTGTGAATCTACATATGAAAGTGTGAAACTGAGTATGCTGAAATTGACGAATGATATTGTGGAAGAGATCCGTTTAGGACAACAATCAGATTTGAAGTTGGTTGATCAGATGACTTTGATTAACCAAGGTAACGGAGGAGAGTTCCGTATTGATGAGAATAGTATGACGAGGTTTCGAGATCGTGTGTGTGTTCCTGATATCACAGAGTTGAAAAAGAGTATTCTAAAGGAAGGGCGCCGAAGTAGGTTGAGTATTCATCCTGGTGCGACTAAGATGTATCATGAGTTACAAACTTGTTTTGGTGCCCGGGTATGAAGAGAGATGTTGCAGAGTTTGTGTATGCTTGTCTGGTTTTCCAGAAATTGAAGGTTGAGCATCAAAAGCCTTTGGGTATGATGCAACCGTTGAGTATTCCAGAATGGAAATGGGATAGCATTTTTATGGATTTTGTGACAGGTTTGCCGAAGACAGTAAAGGAAAATGATTCCATTTGGGTGATTGTAGACCGATTAACTAAGTCGGCGCATTTCTTGCCGATAAAGATTAATCATTTCATGTCTAAACTAGCAGAGATGTATATTGATGAGATTATGAAGTTACATAGATTACCGTCGAGTATTGTGTCGGATAGAGGTCTGAAATTTACCTCAATATTTTGGAAGAGTTTGCAAGATGCTTTGGAAACTAAGTTGAGGATGAGTTATGCTTATCATCCACAGACGGACGGTTAGATAGAATGGACTATCCAGTCTTTAGAGGATTTGCTGAGGGCTTGTGTGTTGGATCATGGAGGTGCGTGGGATATTCATTTATCGTTGATTGAGTTTACTTATAACAATAGTTTTCATGCGAGTATTGGTATGACTTCGTATGAAGCATTATATAGGAGGCGGTGTAGGACTCCATTGTGTTGGTATGAGTCAAGCAAGAGTGTTGTGCTTGAACCTGAGATTGTGCAAGAGACGATGGAAAAGATTAAGATGATTCGGGAGAGAATGAAGATTTCTCAAAGTCGCCAGAATAGTTACCATGATAAGAGGAGGAAAACACTTGAATTTCAAGAAGGAGATCATGTGTTCTTGAGGGTTACTCCAGTGACTGGTGTCGGGCGAGCTCTGAAGTCCAGAAATCTCACTCCGTGTTTCATTGGACCGTATCAGATTTTGCAAAGATTTGGAGAGATGGCTTATCGGATTTCATTACCACCATCACTTGCGAATTTGCATGATGTGTTTCATGTGTCACAGTTGAGGAATTATATTGTAGATCTGTCGTATGTGATTCAGATGGATGATGTTCGAGTAAGAGATAATTTGACTGTAGCGGTTTCGCCAGTGCGAATAGATGGCAGAGAAATGAAGCGATTAAGAGGTAAAGAGATTGCCTTAGTGAAGGTATTGTGGGGTGGACCAGCTGGTGATAGTTGGACTTGGAAGAGAGATAATCATATGAAAGATTCGTATCCGATGTTGTTTGCTTCAGATACATTTTCGAGGACGAAAATTCTTAAGTGGGGGGGAGTTGTAACACCCCAAATTCAATTTAATTATATTGATGTGTTTTCTTGTGAATTTAGATGTTTACGAGGTTACTTGGTTTTTTGTGAGGTTTGAAGGTAGCTTAATATTTTAATAATAATTAGAATAATTAAGTATATGGGGTTTAGTTTATTATTTAAGATTTAATAAAATAAAATAAAAGGAATTAGAGGATGAGGGTATTGTGGTCTTTTAGTTGAGGATGAGTGAGAGTCTTACGGGGAAAGACTAAAAGTTGTCCTAGGGGCAAGAGTGACAAAAGAGGGAAAAGTTGGAAAGAACGATCATTTGGAACGATCGCGCTTTTGGGGAAAAGAGCTTTGGAGAAGAAGAGAAGCTAAGGCTTGAAGGTTAGAGAGAAATTGTGAATAATTTATCGAAAGCTTACAGAATTAAGGTATGGGGAGTATTTTCCTTTCGATAATATAAGGTGGGAAGGGAATTGGGGGTTTTGTGGTGTAGTTTAGAGAATAGGGTTTTTGATTAATAATTTTTTGTTGTTGATGATGGATTCATGATGATTTTGATGATTACAATGATGTACATGATGTAGATGACGTTATATTGATGAATGTTGATGTTAATGGGGTTTTCTGATGTAATGTTGTTAATTGTGGGGTTTGGAGGGGTTTTATCGTAGCAGGGGAAGGCTGAAATCGTAGAAAATTTTTGCAGAATCGTGAAGCTCGCTTAGCGAGCTACAACTCACTTAGCAATAAGAGTCAGAGACTTGGGTGCTTATCGAGCGTGATGTCTCGCTTAGCGAGCCTTGGAAAACTTGTAAAAATGTCTTATTTTTTAAAACTGTTTTTAAGGTAGTATATTCTAGGCTGTTATGACGTGGTGAAGTTGTCAAATGATTTGTCTTTTAGGTTATGTGAGTAGAGTTAGTAATTAAGTGATGTACGACGAATTATTTGATTTTCTTCAAGTTATGATGTATGATTTTCATGATGTAGAGGTATGATGTAGGATGAGTGTGTTATATGATGTCCCATGAGTATGTATATGATGTTATGAGTGATGTATGAGGAATAATTTATTAAATATGAACGTGGATGCAATGTTGTGATGTTTTGAGGATGATTGATGTATATTGCATCTTGCATTCATGGCATTGAATTTATGAGGGAACTCCGGTCCATTGGTAGCTTCAATCCCATTGTGTGGATTGAAGTGATATTATGTTTATGATGTGCTCCCTTTGGGGAGGGTTGATGGCCCAATGTCCATCACATGAGGATGTTTCGGTACCACATGCATTTAGTAAGGAGTTTCATTTCATTCTAAATGACATAACATGAGTGCATTGATGTCTTGTGTAATTGTAATACCTCAAAATTTGCCCTCATATTTATTCCCTCTATTGGCTCATCATCTTGCATTCATCAGCATTTCTCATCAATTCATTAACATCATAGTAGTTCATTTCGTTATTTCATAAGGCATGTGATCAGGGCTCAAGGAAATTAGGGTTTCTTACTTTATCTGTATCTATCAAGGATTGAACTGGTGGAGAATATTTGCTAATAGATCTGACCCATTCTTGAGGTGTTCGATCAAGTTCGCTTTGAATAAGGGTGTTGGCTCTCTGTAACGCCTCAAGTTGTGTTCTTCTTCATTGAATATCTCAAGGAGAAATTGGAATTATGGTTCATGATTTGATCTCAAAGGCATTTCACCAATGGAGTTTGAGGATATTAGAATATTGGTTTGAATTCATATGTTTGTGGAATAACGATTCGGGATCGTGAGGAGTTTACTATGGCATCAAATTGCTTAAGAGTGGAGCAGGTCAAAGGGTTTGTTTCAAGCTAAGGGAGAATACATAGTTATGATTTATCTGGAAGACGTCACCATCAGTGCAAATATTGTCACTGTTTTCAACACCTGAATTCGTCAAAATCCATTAAATCTAGGTCATTGTCCAAAATTCGTTTTGTTATCCGTTCACATGACAAAGACTCGCTTTCCTTTCAATTCCATATTTTATCAATTCCATGACCGATTTCTAAGCACACTTTAAAAGTTCGCAACTTTGTGGGCCCATTTAAAGCCCATTAGCCATACAGGCCTAGTTAATATTCCTAACCAAGTTATGAATCCACCTTCATTCATTTTTGGTGTATTAAGTGGATCCATTCTTAAATCATCCAAACACATATTTAATTGAGGGTTGACCTTGTTTTCTTTTCTAAATTCAAAAGCTATTTCATTATGAAAATTCCATTCAAAATATTTGCATAAAAAAACTTCCAACCAATTTTTTTTATTTCTATTCCATATGTTCTTTTAAGCCACATTCAAACTAATGGTCCATGCCTAATGTTACAAGGGGTTGGTGTTTTGAGTGACTTTAATCCGTCAACTGCACCGTAACTTTACCTCACAGTCTCTAACAACACACCCTTTCTCATCTTAATTATTGTTTTTTTTCTTTTATTTTATATTCCAAAAATGTTACAATTTGCATGAAGTCACCAAGGTCACACCTCCTCAAAGTTATTGAATCCTTTTCCTGTTACAAGTTATAGCAGGGGTTAACAGAATTGATTTTCTGTTTGGCGCTCCCCAACAAACATTCATTGGATTGAATTCATACAACAGAATAACACACCAGAAAAGCTCAACATAAACAGAGAGATTTTTTTTTCATAATAGAAATTTCAACAGGAAAGTCTCATTTACATATTTGTTAACTCAAAATTCAGTTATAACAAAAAATGAGAATCAGAAGAAAAACAGAACTGAAGAGGAGAAAAAGAATCAACAGTCCGCATCAGGAATACCACTGCATCTAAAGTTCTTCTCCATCATCTTTCACCAATAACCCATGTTAACCAAGAGAAAAAAAGCAAAGTTAACAAAGAAAACTCAGAACTGACTCCAAAAAGGTCCATTCCTCATCAAATTTTTCGGAATCCTAAACCTTCAAAGCTCCATACACCAGAATCCTCTTTTCCTCAAATTTTAATCACCACCTTCCATTTGCAACAACAAAAAGATATTAGAGTTAATGAACACTAAAGAAGGGTGAAAACAGAGGATTACAACTCATAACAGCAACAGAAATCAGAATAACTAATTTCTAACCAACTTCTAACAGAGAGGTTCTAGAATTCACCTGAAAGTCTTCCAGAAGAATCCAGAAGATTAGCTTCTATAAGATCGGAAACATTGCTCTTCATTAGCTTCTTCCATAATTTTTTCCTCCTTCAACAATCTCCTCCAACCCTTTCTCTTCTCAAAATCCTTCAGTTTCTTCTCCAATTCCAGGTGCAAGAACACGGATTCGCAATGACTCAGATTTGCACAAGAGAAGAAGAGGAACAAGAATCATGTAGCAAGCAACATACAGATGAAAGTGAGGCATCATCGTTCTTCCCCAACCAATCGGATTTTCGCCGTTTTCCTTTGAACCAAATGGAAGCAAGGATACATTAACTGGTCAATAGAAGTTCTTGATCGTTGCAAGCCTTCATTCGCGTTTTGCTTGTCGTCGTCGGTTCAGGTACACGCGTCCCTTCCCCTTTGATAGTCACGGTCGCATTCAAGAGTTAGGGTTTCTGGATTGGGGACATGAAAGGAGCCTAGCTTTGATTTGAGAGAGAAGAAGAGGAAAGGGGTTCGGCGGCGGGAGGAAGGACCTCTTAGGGTTTTATGTTTGTTCTTCAGCTTGCCTTTTGGCATTTGTTTAGTTTTGTTGGTGTTAATTATGAGAAGAACAATTAGGTTAATTAGTGGAATCTCAAAGAGATATTAGGAAATTAATGATAATTAAGTGTTGTAAATCCCAATTAAATGCATTGTTCAATTATTTAATGAGATAAGATTAATCAAATTTTAGGTTAAGAATTTACAGTGTTGTTAAAGTAATATCATTAAGATTAAGATTTAATTCATTTTTTTTTATTCAGTTTTTTTTTTAATTAAATATTTTTACAGAATTAGAATTTAATCCATTAATTAGAATTTAATCTTTTTTTATAAGATCAGTTAATTCATTAGTTTAAACCAAGATTTTTTTTGAAAATATTAATTCATTCTCCTAAGCTAAGGTTAGATTAAATTTCATAATAGGATTTGGTTTAATTCTTTTTCTTGAATTAAGATTTTTGGAGAAATATTATAATAAGCTATAGTTTAATTAAGATTTTTTTTTAGAAAAATATCTTGATAAGTTTAGTTAAAATATTAAGTTGATGTAATCATAAAAATAGTTTAATATAAACTTTAATTTAAGATTTTAGAAGATATTAATTCACAAGATTATTAGAATTTTTTTTTTTTAAGACTTTAGGAAATTTTAATCATAAGTTAGGTTAATACATTTTTTTAAAATTAAAACATTAAATTCATATAAAACTATTAGTTAATTCTCTTTTTTATTATTTAAGGTAATTCTTTTTTTTGAGACTATGGTTTAATTTCAGATTTTAGGAAAATATTATGTTAAGATTATTAGAAATTTATTTCATTTTTTTTCCTAAGTTAAGGTTTTAAATTAAGTTTCATAATAAGATTAGTTAATTCATTTTCTTATATTCAGATTTTAAATTAAATATTATAATAAGTTTAGCTTAGTTCATCTCTTTTAATTAAGATTTTAATTTGAACATTATTATAAGATTAGTTAATTCATTAGTTTAAATTAAGATTTTAAGAAATTTTAATCATAAGTTAGGTTAATTCTTTTTCTTAAGTTAAAATATTAGCTTAATTGATATAATTATAAGTTTAGAATTAAATTCATTTTCTAAGATTAAGAGTTTAATTCATATTTTAGATTAAAGGTTTAATTCATTTTTAATAAGACTATAGTTTAATTAAGTTTTTTTTAGAAAACATATTAGTAAGTATTTTCTCTCATTTTCTTTAATTAAGTCTTTTTAGAAAACATATTAGTAAGTATTTTCTCTCATTTTCTTTAATTAAGTTTTTTTAGAAAACATATTAGTAAGTATTTTCTCTCATTTTCTTTAATTAAGTCTTTTTAGAAAACATATTAGTAAGTATTTTCTCTCATTTTCTTTAAATTAAGATTGTTAGAAAATATTAAGTTTAGTTTAATTCTTTTTCTTTAATTAAGATTTTGGAAAAAATATTATAATAGGATTAGTTTACTTCATTTTTGCTTAAATCAAGACTATTAGAACTTAAATTAAGATTTTAATTTGAACATTATCATAAGATTATTATTTAGAAGCATTTATCATAAGATTATTATTTAGAAGCATTTATCATAAGACTATTATTTAGAAGCATTTATCATAAGAGTATTATTTAGTTTATAATCATAAGTTTAGAATTTAATTCATTTTCTAAGATTAAAAATTTATAAAAAAAAATATATTATTATTAGATTAAGGTTTAATTCACAAGATTATTAGAAATAATTCAATAAAAAATAATCTTAAGCTAAGGTTTTAGGAAAAATATTATCTTAAGATTAGTCCATTTCATTTTTAAGTTAATTAAAAAAATATGTTTAGTTCCTAAAATATGTTTAAAAAATATGGTTAATTAATAAATATTGTTATCAACACCCCTGCTTCCAGGCCCATTAGAAAAACAACCATAAAGAACTACTTCCAGCACCTCCCTGGTTCTAACGAAAATGGGCTCAAGTCCATTGCTCTTCACACTCCTTCTGTTAGGCCCATGGAAAGTAATAACCAGAAAAATAACTAAATATCCCCCTGCATAATTTCCTTAGATTTTTATTTTGTTTTAATCATAGTTTAAAATTAATCCAATAAAAAATAATAAAAATCATTAGAAAATTCCCCAAAAAATTAAGAAGCTTAATAAGTCATTTTAGAAAGTTGGGATATTTTTATTTTCTGAAATTTGATTATTTTTGAATAAATTCTGAATTATTCTTTTAATTAGCCTCATTTGTATTTCTATTATTTATGCTGGATTTTGTTCATTTTATTTAAGTAGCTTCCAGCAACTTTTTTGAGCCATTCTTTTTTCTGTAATTAGGGGACTCATAATAGTTCTTAGGATATTTTTTATGGAATTTTTAGGAGCTTTTATCTTAGGTTTTAGTGATATAATCCTTAGGAATTAGTAGTTAATTCTTAGCTGGAAATAATTAATTGTTAGGCATAGAAAAAATAAGACTTTTTAGGATCCCTCTTAATACCATATTTTATATAGTGTTAGGACCCTATAGTTTAAGTTTCACAATTTTTCTAGAAGTTTTAATATTTTTTTAGAATATTAGTTTAGGCTTAGTTAGGCATAATTCCCATTAGTTTAGGCTATTAGAAGAAAATAAAGTTCAATATAAAAATAATAGTGTAGTTTAAGTTTAGTCATAGAATTTAATATTAGACTTAGATTTAGTTTAATTTGATTTTTTAGAATGAGTATTAGGATTAACTTAGATTTAGAACTTAGGCTTAAAATTCATTTCCATGTAGAAGTAGAATAAATAAAATAGACTATTTTTAGTTCAGGCCTTTAAGGCATTTTTTTTTAGAATTTTGTTCCTTATGTTTAATTTTATTTTTTGCTTCATTTGATTTCTATAACTTTAATAGGCTTCCATTTGTTCTTAGAATCAACTTAACTTCATTAGGAAGTAAGTTGAGTTCTAGTAGTTTTTAAGTTTCCATTAGGCTTAGAAGACTTCACTAACCATTAGGACCACCTTGTAAATAAATAAACAATTAGGATTGAGTCTTAGTCCCTTAGTTTTTACCTTTTTTCAACTTGAGTCATTCTTTCTCATCTCAAAAAGAAAAGCAATAAAATACTTAATAAAAACCGAACAATCTTGTACGACACGAGACTTTGTTGCGGAATGTTTATACGCGTCCTGTTTCGGGGCGAGGTGTAAATACTTCCCGCGATGGATAGGTCTTAGTACAAGACCGTTCACAAACAAATTCAAAACACTTCTTTTAAAAGACAAAAACAAACAATAAGCGACTATCCTGCAGGAACTTCTCTTCTCATCTCATTCACTCACAACGCGAACTCGCGGCGACTTGTCATACATGCAAGACGGTAAACGCACTCGTACCAGACGAGCCTGCAACACCTGAGCATAGACACACGCAGTTCCAACTGTAAAAAACACAAACAAATAAGTTCCCGCCTAGGTTAGGCGAACTACGTCGACTCTGATCCTCATTATCCCGATGAGGTACGTAGGCAACGGGGTAGGGCCCGTTCGAGCACATTCTTTATTTTCCCTACATTTCCCCCTTTTTATTCTCATTCTCTTATTTCAGTTCCTTTCTCATTTTTCATTCCATTCCAGTTAGCGGTTTTATTCAGCAGCATTCTTTATTTCTCACCCTTTGAAACAAGCAAGCAAGCGTGGATCCCGTCGGGTACGGCGGACGATCTGGGTGCTAATACCTTCCCAGGTCGTAACCGACTCCCGAACTCAGATCTTTGGTTCGCTGGACCTTGTCCTTTCCTTCTTCCTCAGGTTTGTGCAACATTACCTTTCCCATTCATTCGGGATAAAAATGTCTGGCTGGCGACTCTAACCTTTCCGCGCCACTTTCGCGTTTGTACTAGGATGAAAATCCCGGGAGCGACAGTAATGATGAGACGTATTTGATAATGTGTATTAAATGGGCATGATGAATATTTCTATGATGTGATGATGATGATGATATGTGTAAATGAGCAGTAAATGATTTGTTGTTGTTTTGTTTTAAATTTTTATTTCTATATTCTATTATGGAATGTGAATTTACTCACCCGGTATGCCTTCTGGCGATGGTCTATTATGCAATCCTGCAGATAATCAAGGTTAGATCGGTGCGTGTTTAACTCAGAGATAGTGAGTCGTCGAGTTAGTTAGAAGTGGAGTCGTGTGTCGCTCCCGGGATTTTCATCCTAGTACAAACGCGAAAGTGGCGCGGAAAGGTTAGAGTCGCCAGCCATACATTTTTATCCCGAATGAATGGGAAAGGTAATGTTGCACGAACCTGAGGAAGAAGGAAAGGACAAGGCCTTGCGAACCAAAGATCTGAGTTCGGGAGTCGGTTACGAATTAAGAAGGTATTAGCACCCCAATTCGTCCGCCGTACCCGATGGGATCCACGCTTGCTTGTTTGTTTCAAAGGGTGAGAAGAAAAACTGCTGCTGAATAAAACCGCTAACTGGAAATTGGAAATGAGAAATGAGAAAGGAACTGAAATAAGAAAATGGAAAGAAAGGGGGAAATGTAGGAAAAATAAAGAATGTGCTCGAACGGGCCCTACCCCGCTGCCTACGTACCTCATCGGGATAATGAGGATCATAGTCGACGTAGTTCGCCTAACCTAGGCGGGAACTATTTGTTTGTGTTTTTTACAGCTGGAACTGCGTATGTCTATGCTCAGGTGTTGCAGGCTCGTCTGGTACAAGTGCGTTTACCGTCTTGCATGTGAGACAAGTCGTCGCGAGTTCGCGTTGTGAGTGAATGAGATGAGAAAGAGAAGTTCCCGCAGGATAGTTGCTTGTTATTTATTTTTGGTCTTTTAAGAGAAGTATTTTGAATTTGTTTGTGAACGGTCTTGTACTAAGACCTATCCATCGCGGTGAGTATTTACACCTCGCCCCGAAACAGGACGCGTATAAGTACTCCGCAACAAAGTCTTGTGTCGTACAAGATTGTTCGGATTTTATTCTTAAATGTTTTATTGCTTTTCTTCATGAGATGAGAAAGAATGACTCAAATTGGAAAAGGGAAAATCTAATGGGAACTAAGACACACCCTAATTTTATTTATTTATTTACAAGTGAGGGCCTATGGTTAATGAGGTATTCTAAACCTAATGAAGGAAAAGGAAAAGAAGAAAAAGAGAGCTAGAAACTAACTTACTTCCTAAGGAAGTTAAGTTGTCTCTAAAGAAAGGGAAAGCCTAAAAGAAAAGCACAAAGTGCTAAGGCAAACAAAATTAAAATGCATAAGAGATGGGAATGAAGTAATGCTTACCTCAATCTTCCCCCCTACAAAACAAAAGTTAGCATGACAATGCATATTGGAAGTAAAATCAAAGCATGAAAGCGATTAAGTATCATAAACGTCCTAGAATGGAACTAGGGTTCAAAATAAGACCTAAGTCTAAAGGTGAAGGTACCTAAAGGTTACATGACTTCTAAAGTCAGTAGCTACATGCTATATGTCCCTAAGTATGTTAGGATACCTCACAAGATCAAACTATGTCAAACTATGTACAAAAAGTTCACCTAAGTTCACATAAATGCAAATTAGGGTTTATGGATGAAGTATGAATGCGTATGACTTACAAGCATGAATTAATACATGAAATGAACATAAAAGTCAGTAGTGAATATTTATGAAGATGGATGAATGAATATACAATCATGGATGCAATGGATTAGGCATATGGAACAATGAGAAGAAGATGTGAGATGAAATGGAACAAACATCGCATAAGATCACACATGATGAAAGTTAAGGAAGAATGGCATGTGAATATGCATGAAATGATTATGGGTCAGTAGCATACAAGGTATGAGACGCAATTAGAATGCATGAACAGGAATTAATGATTTCCACATAATTAATGTTATTATTTAGAGGAGAAGAGAATCTAGTTTAGGTTGAGATTAGTTCACATAAGTATGCACTTTAAAGCACCAAAACAAACCAAATGAGTATGGTTCAAAAAAATGACCTATAACTGGAATTAAAGACATATAAATGACCTATAATAAACTCCTAAAAGCTACCAAAAAGTTCCTTAATCAAATGACATGAATGCCTTCTTAACACTTAGGTTATGCGACACATAAACACATGAATCAACCTAGGATCTAGGTGACATGGAAAAATAGAAAAAAGCCTTTAAAAATTATGAAATTAAATCCCTGGAATGATATAGTGATTATCTTACATGGTCCAAAAGGATACCTCAAAATTATGCACCAAAGTGCCAAAACAATTCCTTGATTAGCAAGGTAACAAATCGTGGTTATCGAAAAACAACTCCACAAAGTGGATCAAAAAAGGCACTAAAAATAATGAAAAAAAATGACTAATGAGCATCAAAATGTCACAAATTACAGTGATTAATCATACACAAAAAATAGGTCTCACACCTTTGGGGAAAAATCGATTTTGGTCCCTTATGCCAAAACCTTCCTTTTTGGGACAACTTATGATCTAAAATCCAAATAAAATATTGAAACCACCCAAATATGGAAACAAAAAATATGACAAATTAATTAAGAGGATGAGGATCACTCATGAATTTTTCCAGAATTTTATCTCACCTAAAACTATTTTTAATAATTGCGACGAAACGGGCAAAAAAGTGAATTTTAAGGGGAAGTGAAAGGAAGCGATCCTAATGGTTCGTAACCTAATCCCTAAGTTCCAAAATCGATACATATCATCAAAAATCACAAATATATCCAATGCCTCAGGTGGTAGGGCTCAATATGCACCTTAAGTTATATGATCCTAAGCCGCATAAGACTAGAATGATGCTTAAAAAACCGAAAACGTCGAAATTACTTACTTGATCGAAGTGACGATTTTTCATAAAAGAAATCCGCAAAAAACTTCAAGCCAAGCCTTGTAATCTCAATAATAAGAATAAATGCTTATCATCCTTAATCGTTTTGTGAAGCTTTGGCTATAATCCAAATCGATCCAATATCGATAGAAAACCACAAATGAACACTTACATCATAATTAGTCCTAAACGATTAATTAAAATTAGTACAAAAAATTCTAACTAAAGAAAATGTCAAGAAACCTCTCAAGATGTAAATCATCAAAGATTAATTAAAGACTAATTAACAATTTTTTTACAAGGAAATTTATTAACAATTCATAAGAAATAAAAAATGTGTTTATTAGTAAGTAATGAGGTGCAAAAGAACAAACAAATGGCCCAAGAAGCCCATTCCAATAGCAAACCCGCAAGGAGGGTGGTATGAGTAAAAAAAAACATGGTGCTGATAGCCATTCCCATGGGCCTGAGCCCATTTATGATAATAAAGCTGCAGAGGGGGGTGCGGTACTGAATCCAAAGGGTGAGAATAGGATTTTAATGGATTCTGAGGCCCAATCCTATGAAGCTTCCTGCAGGAGTGGTGGGATAGCAAACTGGAGGGTCTGGATAGCACTCCAATGAGAATTAGGCCCAAACCACAATTTTGTAACTCTTCAACCTAAAAATAACTCTTAAAGACTTAACGCCGTCTACAGCAAAGTGACCTTCTTCCACACATGCTCCGCCGTCTTCTCATTCGCGGCGCAAAAACGACACTCATCGGAGGCCTTCCGGCCTCAAGATGCCGACGCCATCTCGTCATCTCCCTTTGCCATGCCGCCGACGAGAGTCCATCGCCTCCGATTATCATCTAACGGCTACCCTTCTCTTTCCCCGGCATCTTCTTCACTTTTCCCAAATCGCGCCGCCGACGACATCAACAATACGCAGCCGGTACCATTTCATCCTCCATCGCGCTTATCCTTTCTGATTTGTCAACTTGATTGCTCTAATGAACGACCTGAAAGATGTTGATGTGGCTGGTGAATCCTTGAACGAGAAGAGTTTTGGATTGCAACATGTTGAAGCTGGTCGTCACAATTTCACGGACCTTCTTCTCCTCGTGACTCACTCTTCCGTTTCTCATTTATCATCTCGCTAAACCGGCACGGCGAATCTATCGATTTACACTGATGATCCTATTCTCAGTTTTGCATCGTTTTGGATCATATCCGTTCCTTCACCGGCGACGCGAGAATCGACATCAGGTGATGAAATCTTCTCCATATATCCTTTCTTTTATTCTGTGAATTACGAATCTGAAGTTGTTGTCCTTGTTGAATTCAGTTTGAATGGATTCTCGTTGCGATGGTCGATTTGTGTTCTTGAATCCTCTTCTTCAATTTTGTTTCCGCTTGAGCTTATTTTTTTTTGGTACTGAGTTGCTGATTGCTCTGAAATTGAAATCTTGATGATTTTCGCCATTCGCAGGTATCAGTGGAATTCATTTTTGGTTGATGATTGATGTAGACGAAGAACCTAAAGATCATTGGTGATTATTCGGTGCTGAAAGTTGAAGATGGTTTTGGTGAATCAATTGGTAGAAGAGAGTGATTGATTGAAACTGAGAGAGAAGGCTTGAAGATGATGAATGTTGGAGAGTTTTTGTTCTGTTTCTGCTATTTTTGCTATTGAATTTTTCTGTTTTTCAGTTTGCATAACTGATTCTTGATGAGAATTTGTTGAAGAGTGAATGATGAAGATGGAATAGATGGTTGATGAAGAGTGAAGAGATTGAAGATGGGTGCTTTTCGTTTCTGTTTGGTTATGATGATGCCGGCCAGAGAGAGAAGAGAGAGAGTGATTAAGAATGAGCTTATGATGAAGAAGAATGGGAAGAATCAAGAAATTTCCAGATTGAAATTGGATAAGGTTTAATTAGCTTTTCGTTTTTTTTTTCTTTTTCCTAACTGAATTCTGATCTATCCCCTTTGTAACTGTTTTTTTCGTTTTCTATTAACTGAATTCAGTTATCCCTGGTTGAAGGTTGTAACTGCCCTTTTTTCTATTGATCTGCCTTTTTTCTTCTAGAAATTTGTTACCCAGTGTTTCTACACTCTTGATGCAGCTTTTATTTTTTTCAATTTTCTACATTTCTTTTTGTTTATCTCTAATAAAATTAATCTCTTTTTTTTTGGTATTATTTTTGAGATGTGTGATGGGCCTTGGGCTCATGATTATGATAGTTGTCAATGAATTGAAAAATGGGTTTAAAAAAAATTGAAAATGGTTAACAAAATGATAGAAATTAAATGGATAAAAAGTTATTATGGTGATTGGATTAAAAACCGACTTTGGGCCACACAAAAAAAACAAACCTCGACTCATTTAGTTGTTGGATTAAACCTTTGTGGTAAGGTTAAATGGACTTTAAAAAAAAAGGTTTAGAATATGGAATATAAGTCGAAAGAATATTGGTTGGAAATGAAAAGGTATTAGAAATGGATTTTATGGGCACATGGGCTTGAATTTAAGGTGGGCTTAATGATATAGTCTTATGGTACCAAAAAGAAATGGTTAATGATGTTCAAAAGTAGGAAGGTGGAATGATAAAATGGATCATGAATTAAGTTGAATCGAAAAAATGGACTGGAAATGGATATTGCGGACCTTCAAATGAACTTGAATTACAGTCTCCCTTGTGATAACGATGAACCAAGAAAACTCAACGAAACCAGCATGTATCAGAATAACGTCTCAATCCAAATAATCTTTGAACCTAAAACAAAATAAATGAACCTAAAACTTTGAAATTATTAAAATTGATTGAACCCAGTTTTCATTGATTTTTTATAGTAATATTCACATAGTTTACCTTATTTGTCTCTTTGTTTCTGTGCTTTTTATTTCACAATTAACATATTTTCATTTTTCAGAGTATTCAGGTATAAGATTCGAAACCATGGAAGAAATATCAATTTTTTTTTAATTGTAACATAACACCACGTCTTTCATAAAATAAACACAACCACTTTATCAGGTGATTTATTTTCTTAATCATTTTTTGTTGTATTTTTAATTGGAATACCTTAATCAAAATCTATTGGTACCATTTGTTGTTTGTTGTTGCGTTCTATTTGTTGACCACTATTAGTATACAAATGGTTCAAAACCTGACATGCGATTTGGACCAGGCTTTTCAATTGCCCTGAATACAACCCATTCTACTTTCTTCATTAACTAACAAGTTCAAATTATTACATAACACTAAAGAGAATCTTGGAAGTATAATATAATTGGAAGTTAGAGAGATATGCATGTTTGAAATGAAGGAAGTAGTGATATTGCTTTTCGTATGGTAAACTATTCGACTTTCTGCTAATATTGTTTATTATTTTATTTTTATATTTTAGGATGTTGTCTCTCATGTTATTCTATTGTCTTATTGCTAATATGCTAACTTAAAGACTAAACAAATGGACAACATTTATATATTCCCTTAGTTTTTCACTCTTTATGTGTTAGTTCATGGTTACATATCTGATAGTATTTAGTTGTTGCAACTGTACATTTTAGATAGGATATCGTTTTTAGGCTCCTCCTATCTATATGAAGGTATCCCCTTTGTACAACAATTTGTTAATTCATTTATGAAATCATATGATTTATTCAAAAAATCATCTTGTATAAGGTTTGTATTTCTTCTAATATATCTATAGTACTTTGTATCATAGATTTGGTTGAACCTTATTTATCTTTTATGCTATCTGAATTTTTTTTTGTAGAAATGATGTGTCTGCGTATGGTCATAGTTAACTCCGATCATCTCATCTAGTATGTGTGTTTAGGTTCTTTGATCAAATATATTTGTGTAATCACAATCCTTTTCTTTGCATAAAAATATATTGTTCTATTAAAGGATATAAGGTTGTATATGTTATCATAAATGATGTTTGGAGGTGGTACAATTGTTTTATTAAGAGAAATCATTTAACTAAGTATGAAATCTTGCATGATCGGCTAAAAAATCGTCCAGACAACATACCAAAAGCACACTTTAGGAAATTAATGAATTATTAAGTTTTGAAATCATTTAAGTAAGATAAATTTAATTTAAATTATGTATTGTTCTGCATTATTATTTGCATATGTAATGAATTGATTTTATTTTTGATGAGTGTAGAAAATTAGTCATCAAAATGCTAACAATACAACTCAAAAAAATGTAGACATTGGGCGGGTCCCATAAGCTTTGTGTTGCGAATCAGATACCTTAGAAACAAAATATAATAGATTTCTTTAGTTTGATCAAGAAACCCATAAGGGTTAGAGTTTAGGATAACCAAGGATAACAATAAGAATTGGTTATAAACTGTTATTCTTTCCTTTCTCTTTAAATAAGATTACAAGTATACAATAATAACAAATAACCTCCCTCACTTTTGAATTAGGGTTTTATCTTCATATTTGCCCTTATACAAAATATGAGAGACTAGTATGCTATTTATAAGAAAACTAACACACTAACCTAATGAGATTTTTGTCATACCCTAAATTTTGACCCTAAGATATGTACATCATCAGAAGAAATCCACTGACCAAAGGACTGTGCCAGACTGGTTTGAACAATATCCCCGCAATGAATCAAGATTCATGAGTCCCTCAGAGGATTTAGACAAAGGACCAATCATTAATACATAAGATTTTCAACCTTTCAATCACTATCAAAGGGTTAAGGAATCTCAAATGATGAGAAGTCTTTCAAAGAATGTACAAAAGTCTCAGTGATCTGGGCCCCGAGCCATCACAATCACCAATTAGGGTTTCAGTCAACTAAGCCCTCCAGATGAAATTTTTCATGGGAAAATCCAAATCATCAAGAATTTTGACATGAACATGATAATCCATTTATAAGTACAAAAGGTGCATAGATCAAGGACTGCAAGATTAGGGTTTCACGGTGAACCATAATAAATGGTTTAAATACGGGGAACCAAAAGTCAAAATTTTAATTTGGACAAGATCCTCTACCATAGTAAATGGTTTAAATAGCTCATATACATCATAGAAGTCCATTCATAAGGTCAAAATACCTCTGAGGATGTCTAGTCAAAATAATCAGAAATCCAGGGGTATCTAGTGAAATTTCCATCTGGACCAAAAAGTCAAAGTTTGACTTTTTCACCCTAAATGATCCTTATAACCTATATTTCAAGAATATATGGTCCATGAATAAATTTGATCGCAAAAAATCAGAAATTTGAAGATAACTTGTAAGAGGGGCAATCTTTGAAACTTAGAAAAAATTTCTAAGTTGTGGAAAAAGTGTTCAAGTACCCTACTTCCAAGCATCATAGCTTTTGTTCCAAGCATCAGATTTGTTGAACCAGAGCTCAAATGAAAGACCTTACTACAAACTACAAATGATTCAGCTAGGAGAAACTCCAATTCATTATGGATTTCAAGTTGAAGATGAATACAATTCAAGAAAAATACTGATTTTCAGCACTTAGAAAAAATCTGCCTATGTGTAAAATCAGCAACATCAAAACTTGGAGGGATTTTTCACCAAGTTTCAAGCTGATTCAGATCCTTTTCAGAACACCAATATTGTTGCAAATGTTGCCAACAATTCAAAGAACTAATTGGCATGAAAAGATCTTGCTTGTACATGAAGAAATCTTGGATCAAAGTGAGCATCTCAAGTTGTTTTACAAAAACAGATTTTTCACAAACTTGTGAAATCTTATTTTTTGAATCAAAGTACAATGTCAAGTGGATTTAAGCATCTAAACAATGATTATAAGTCTGATCAAACCTGCAAATTCATGATCGCACCATGTAATTCACCAAAATGACATTCATAGAATTCAAAATTATGAATTTTGATCCAAAGGCCACAAAGCTCTAAAATGACATATTCTTGGATCTCATGTTCAAAAAGCAATAGGTGGACACAATCCAAGCATCAAAATTCTGAGGAATGTGAATTTTACTGCGGCATAGCTGAGCTATTTAAGAATGTCATCATTTCACATGTAAGAGATATTTTCATAAACCATGACTCACCATTGTGATATCATCACTTCAAATCTTTGAGGCCAAGTTTGTTCAACATTTTTTCCTATAAAAGGAGACCTCATTCCATCATAAAAATTATCCCCAAAGCCTCTTATCACTAAGCTTTCTCTTCTTTTCTCTCAAAGACTCAAAACTAAATATTTTGAGCAATCACTTCTGGTTTTTGAGTTTGAGCTAGCACAAGCTCAAAACAATTTCTCACACACATCACATATGATGTTTATGAGGTATTCAAACACTTAGATCACCTATGAAACACACCCAACCCAGAATCACTCATCGAAACCTCAAAAAGTCTTTGTTTCTACAACTTGAAGATCATAATTTGATTCAACCATTTGCAATCAAGTCCAAGTGTCAAAACACACTTCATATGATGTAGGGAAGCTGTCTAGATCATCACAACATCTTTGTAACACCTCCAACTAGAAATCACAACTCCAGCTGCAAGCTCAAGTTCAGGTAAGCCTCAAACTAGGCCAAATCATGATCCATGCATATTTCCTCGCACTATCTTTTAACTATGTATGCAAAATCATATTTTAAGTGATTCTCCTTAATTAATTTCACAAAATCATCATCATGTATAATTTCACGAGGCTCAGGACAAATTAGGGTTCTTTAGTTTTCATCATTTATTTTTCATTCTACACTTAAAATAAATGAAATTAATTTTTACCATATTGTTCTTGAGTTAAAATCGAGCAAGATTGATGTTTATTTCATTTCATTTCATTTCATTATATATTCAGTGAGATATGAGAGATTTTGCAAAATCCCCATTTCATTTCATTACATATTCAGTGTTCAACACGCGTGTTCTTGGTGCCCTTTTCCAAATATTCAAATATTTGATTTTTGTGATTTTTGTTAATTGATTCAAAATTAATAACTTTCCGATTCTTTTGAGTTTTTAAATGATTCTTTTCTCATTAATTCTCAAAAATGTTTAAATATTTTATTCTATGAAAAAATCTATAAAAAAAATATTTTTTAATATATTTATTATTTTCATAAAAAATTAATTTTATTTGTTTCTAAACATTTTAAAATTCCTTTCTTTCACTTGATTTTTCAAACATAAATGATATTCAAGTTGTCTAATGGATAAAACATAATTTTACAAACATTGATAAAAGGTTTCAACTTGTTTTTCATTAGTGTTTGAAATTTATCAAATATTTTAATATTTTATTTCAAATAAATATTCAAAAATTAGGGTTTTGACTTTCATACCCTCATGTTGACTTTTGTTACACTCATGGGCCTCAATTAGAGTGTAAGACCAATCCCTTTTTAAAAAATGAACCATTAAGGTTCATTTGATCCATTTTCAGAAACTCGGTGCAAACGCCTTTTTCACCGCATTAAGTTTTCATTTGTGAATTTTTTTTCTGTGAATATCTTTACACATAACCATTTGTTTTCTAAAATGAATTGTCAAAATGTGTCATGAGGAATCCTTTGTGTTTAGGACTCATTCTTTTTGTTTTTAACCTTCTTCGGTCTGTTTTAAAACTCCGTCAGGCTTTCGTATAAGTCCTGAACCCACAAATTGTTTCTTAAACAGTTTTCAATCTCTTACAGAGATTATGAGCATTTGTTTACAAATCTCATCTCATTTTCTTTTTTCATCTTTATGACTAAAGATCTAATACACCAGCAAATAGACTGAGCTTCACTCCGACGAAATGCTTTCTAGGCTATAGGCAGCTTTTCAGCATCAAAGTCCTACTCTGTGTATGAAATCATCAAATAATTAATCAACAAAAAAAAATTCCATAGAAATCTTTATGTTTAAGCCTTACTATTGGCTTCTGAGACATCTTCTCTCTTCCTAACTTCTCGTTGTTTTCTTAAACTGTTGTGTTTGCTTAGAATAGAACTGTTTGCCAAAATTATCTTTCTTCACCTCATACTAAAGCAAAGATAATAAAATACTTCTTAATGAGAAAAAGAATACAATGTAAAATAAATCTATAATCTTTCTCCTTGGGATTTTGGGCATCTGCTTCCCAGTGTAACCCCCAACTTCATTCTTAATAAAACAATTTAAGAATACTCAAACCATAGCAAAATACATATTAAAAGTTGTTAAACACATTCACTAACACTTTTATTTGTCTGCGTGCATCTTTACTATTTATTCTTGCATCTCTTCTAGAATCTCATCAATCGGGTTACGGTCACTAGACCTAAGCTCTGAATAACTAGAACAAAAACTAGGGCAAAATATAGCCTCCTTTTGGGCTTCATTCAAGGACCCTCAGGCCTCCTAAAGGTGCCTTCTCTTAGTCTTAGATGTTACTCAGCCTTCCCCAGCCTCCTCTTGGGCTTCATCTAAGGACCCATGAGCCTCTTACAGGTAAACTAGCCTCCTCTTGGGCTTAAACACAAGGACCTTCTGAAGCTTCCTAAAAGCAAAGGAACGGACCTTAGAATAAAAAAAAAGTACAATATTCTCACTCTCCCCGATAGATTACCAAGCTAGACTCCTCTTGGGCTTTATACAATTGATTCCCCCCTTACAAAGGAATGTCTAAAGACCATATCTCACAAACATTTCCAACATACAAAACACTCTTATTACAGAGTCAGTCTTCAATAAAATTTTAGCCTCCCATTTTAGCCTTCATATAAGATACAAACAATCAAGATTCAGTCTCTCACAAATAAGCTTCACGCCTAGGCTTCCAAATCAGGACACATATAAAACTTTCCCAACAGAGTCAATTTTCATCCTTTAGCTTCAACCTTGGGCTTCAATCAAGGTACATATAAATCAAATCTTCCCTCTTTAGAGATGACAAATTCTATCTACTGAGAACCTTTTAGCTTCAACCTTGGGCTTTAATCAAGGCACAACCAGTCAAACACTATACAGTCACTCAAAATCAGTCATAGTCTTGGACTTTGACTAAGCTAAACAACATCAATATAGTCATGGTCTTGGACTTTTACTAAGCTCATTCCCAAAAGTCATAGTCTTGGACTTTAACTAAGCTAAATTCCCACAATAAAGTCATAGTCTTGGACTCTAACTATGCTAAACATCCAACCTTTCTTGAGCTATGCAAATTAAGATAACCCATTCAACTTTCCTGAGCTATGTAATTCAGGTCAAACTATTCATTCCTCCTTGAGCAATGCAATTCAGGGTACCCATTAAGCCTTTCCTAAGATATGCAAATCAAGATAACATTCAACTTATGCCTTGAGCTATGCAATTCAAGCAACCAAACAATTACAAACAATTGTTTTTCCGCTTCAATCCTGGGCTTTGATCAGGAAACAAGAAGACTTTTCAGCTTCAATCTTGGGCTTTGATCAAGACACAAATCAAACTTTTGAGCATCAAACATCTTGTGCTTTAACCAAGATACAAATCAACCCCTTCCCTCTAGCTCTAGCCTTTTAGTAGGAACTATGATGCTTTGATCCCTCAATTCTCTTTTTGGGGGCACGTAGGAAAAAGGTCGTAAGATCTTTGCGAGCATACAAAACAAAAAACAACAATTAGGTTTCTAAACCTAAGAAAAACATCAAAAAATTATGATGATACAGAAACATAAAAACATCAACATGTGAGCATTTGTTAAATAACAGTATGCAAAGCGGAGTGAGTTTAAGATATCTTTCCTCTTCCATAACCAGCTTCACCAGGAAAAAATAAGAAATCAGAAAGTAGCAAAAATGCGATAGTGATTAAAGACCATAAAAATCGAGATACAGGAAAATGACGTCGTCTGTGGGAAACTTCTTCTTACTGTTTTAAGATAGAACTTTCTTTTAAACCTTTTTTAGTAAGAAAAGAACCTAGGTTTAGGAACATGTATATATACAGCTTTTATACTGCTTTATGTTTATGTTTCCGCAAAATGTATATTCAAATTATATCCTTTGGGGTGGTTTCTCAAAAATGGGAATGCGATTAATCCGCATCTGGGTGAGTTTGAGTTCACTTTAAGATAGGTAGGGCATAATTGAGATAGCTTGTTGGGAGTCCAACCCTGATCAGGTGAAACCTCAAAAGTCCTTGAATCAGGTATCCGGTGTGAAATCGATGTTTATAGCATACTCCACGAAAACTCGACGATTTTCAATCGGATACTCATAACACTGAGGATTTAGTAATCATTTACCCCTTGACCTTGACTTACATGATCTACAAGTACAAAAATATTTTACCATAGTATAAACCTTTGGGAACGGGTAGAGCTTTGGCCTCATGACACTGAATGAACGGTGTGAAATCGTTGTTTTCACCGTGTTTTTGTGTGTTGCATTCATGTATTCATCAAAAGAAAATATTTTTCAAAAAAATTCATCATTATTTTTCTCCTTTAAAAGAACTGAACGAACGTCTGTTTCATATTATCATTTTTTCAAAAAAGGATTTTGGGCGACGGAAAACCCACAAGTTTACATTCAAGAATCCGAGATTGGATGATCTAAGAAACCTAGGAAAGCTTGTTACAGATAAGGAATCAGTTAGGGAAAAGTTTGGAAAACTTTTGTCCCTACTAAAAGTCCGCACGGTAGAAGGTATTCTTCCTACACTGGTCCAGTTCTACGACCCGGTGTACCACAACTTCACATTTCCATATTATCTTATTTGTCTAACATTGGAATAGTACTATCAGTTGATAGGAATCCATATTAATGAGAAAATACCGTTCTTCAGATTGGAAGGAATGCCGAGAGAATCAATAATTGCCAGGAATCTTGCTTTGGAAGATTCTGAAGTTAAAGCTCATTGGACTACAAAAGTAGGAATCGAGGTTCTACCCTCCAGATTTCTGATTGAGAGAGCATTATACTTTGCCAGTATCAGAAATATTGTTGCATTTGAAGTCATCTTCGCATTGCTCATCTATGGGATATTCTTATTTCCCAATATAGAAATCTTTGTCGACATCAATATGATAAAGATCTTTCTCATCATAAATCAGGTTCCTACAATGCTCGCAGATGCTATCTACTCAGTTCACTTGAGTAATTTGCATGGCGGAGGAATGATTACTTGTTGTGTACCACTTATTTACAAATGGTTCACTTCCCACTTACCCAAGTCATAAGCATTTTGGGAAACTAAAAGTGGAATGCACTGGTCTCTGAAGATTATGTCTTTGACCAATTCAGACATCAGTTGGTCCAATCCAGTCAACCACGGAATCTGGATCATCACCAATTGTGGTAATTTCCCTAATGTACCTCTCATTGGTACCAAGGGAGGAATCAATTATCACCCAAAATTAGCTCAACATCAGATGGGATACCCGGTGAGACATATACCCTTCAACGCTCAAAATGAAGGCCTTTTCTTTGAAGAAGGAGAAGAGAACAAGAATATCATAGGTGGGATTGTGCATTCTTGGAAATATGTACACAAGAAAGGAATAGAATCTCTGGGAAAACCAAAATGTATCTCTTTAGATCCTTACCTCCAATGGGTATAAGCCAGAGCATTGAAACTAAGGATCTCTTACCCTCGACAAAGGGTGCTCCCACTAAAAGAAGTTGTTCTCTAATTCATGAATGATACAAAAAAGCATCAAATAGCTTTCAACAAAATGCAGAGGGAGAGAGACTAATGGAAAACAAATATCAGATTCTTAGTCTAAAGAATGTAAAAATTCAGAGTCTCCTGAAAGAAAAGGATGACCTTCAGAGATAGAAAACAAAGCGTCAAGAAACTGAAGTCCCAACAAAGAGAGCTTTAGAGTTCTAACCTTTCTTTCCAGCATTGGAATAATGTACTGTAGGTGTAACTTATTTCAGTTCAATAAAAATTTATGTATGATACTTTGCAATAGTTTGTTCAATCAATTCTTTCTTTAATAAAGGAGAAAATTAACAAATATTATTTTTAATCATTGCATTATCATTCATCATTTGCATCATTTGCACTTTTTTTTATCGAGTCTTATTTGTAATTCTTTTAGAAGTCAAAATGTCTCATTCGAAGCTCTGATTGTAGCTCAAAATCTTCACTAAATAACAGTGATCTCTGAAGTCGTCACTACTTAAAAACTCGCTTTTAGTGACCGAAAAAGCTTAAAAATCAGTCACTATAACGTTTTGCGACCAATTTGGAGACCATCATTTTTCGGTTGTAAATGTGTTAATCGCTAAGCTTTTACGACGTATTTAGTAACCAAAATTTAGAGACCGATTTTGTGACCGAATTTAGTGACCAAAATTAGAGACCGATTTTAGTATTCTTTTAGTTAAGCCTTACCACTATACCACTTGATATAATTTATTATGTTCTCTATATTTAAATATATATTTAGAAAATCTAAATAATATTTAGAAAATTACTAATTATTACTTATTTAATTGGATGTAATTAAAATAAAATTTGATTTTATTAAATGTAATTTTATTATGTATATATAAAAATTGCATAATGAAAATAAAATTCATTTATATGCATATATAAAAATAAAATAGTATAATTGTTTATATAATTATATGTTTTATTTGTTAAAAAAAAAAAAAAGAATATCTTTTTATAAAAAAAACCAAAATTAAAAAATTAAAATTTTTCAACAAATTGAGAGAGAAATAGTAACATAATAAAGAGGATTATAAATTAAATATTGTATAAAAATATTTATTGTGACTGAATTGGTTGTCACAAAATTTTGGTAGCTATATTGGTGGCTAATATTTATTTAGTGACCAAAAAAAAAAGTTTGCTCATGAATATCAAATTTCAGTGGCTAATTCGGTGGCTATAGTGACCAAAAAATTTTGGTCACTAAATCAGTCACTAAAAGCGAATTTTCTAGTAGTGCGTATTTGCACCGATTGAAGAGATAACATATAAGGCATCTAAGATATGATATGCCAAAGGATCGTCCATGGGGCATGCCACCAGGTTTTATCCCAGAAGGATATGATCCCCGACTAGTTGAAGAATTGAGGAACACCACAGGACCGTCTCAGTTTGAAGGTTACAAACTTCGAACTCTTCAAGATGCACTAGCAATGAATGCCATACCAGGAGGTTACAAACTCCCGGTATCTGAAGTTCCAACTGTGGTACAAGTTGTACCATCTCCACTGGTACACATCACCTCGGAAAATCGAAGGTACTCTCATGCTCCAAGTGAAGGGGGAGGAATCAACGAAATGATGGACGAATTCCAGAAACAGTTTGCAGCAATGCAACAGGAATTATAGTCTCTCAAAGGACAAGATTTATTTGGAAGCAACGTGATAGATCTATGCTTGGTCCCAAATGTTTAGATACCTCACAAATTCAAAGTGCCGGATTTTGAGAAGTACAAGGATTATTCTTGCTCTCAAATTCATTTGACAATGTATGACCGAAAGATATCCACTCAGATGGAAAATCTAAAGCTATTGATTCACTACTTTCAGGATAACTTAACTAGGGCAACGCTTCATTTGTACATGAAGCTCAACCGTACAAATATCAGCAGCATCCGAGATCTCGTAAATGATTTCATAGAAAAATATAAATTCAATTTGGATATGGCTCCCAATCGGGACCATCTCAAAGCAATTTCTCAGAAGGGTAATGAAACCTTCTAAGAGTACGCACAAAGATGGCATGGAATTATTTCTCAAATTTCTCCTCCTCTCGGAGAGAAAGAAATGACAAAAATCTTCCTCAAGACATTGAGTTCATTCTACTATGAATGGATGATTACAAGCGCACCCAATGATTTCACTGAGATGGTAAACATGGGAGTATGCTTAGAAGTGGAAATTAGAGAAGGACGTTTAGAAAAAGACGATGAACCTTCAAGTTCTAACAAAAGATATGGAAGTTCCTTTCCGAAGAAGAAGGAACAAGATATCAACAACATATCTCTAGGTAAACAACGACAAAGATTTTCACCTCGTCAAGCGGCATCGGTATCTCCTGTTATTACCTCAGTTGTAGCTCTGACGTATCAACCTCATATCACTCTGAACTCTCCTAATCAACAACAGTATCAACAAAGGCAACAACCTCCTCAATAGGCTCGTCCACAATTTAACAACAACGTGTATCCAAGGGCTCCAGCAATTGACCCCATACGTACAACATATGCTGATTTGCTTCCACTATTACTAACCAATTGGCACATTCAGACAATGACTCCTATTGCGATTCCTACTGATCCCCCTCATGGCATAAAACTGATCAATCTTATCCTTATCATCAAGGAGGGAAAGGGCATAACATTGAAAATTGTCTAGCTTTCAAGTACGACGTCCAGAGACTCGTCATAAATAGAGTTTTATCTTTCAGAGATACTAATCTAAATTTTCAAACAAATCTGTTACCACAACATGAGAAAGCGTCAGTCAACTGGATTCAAAATTAGGAAATTCGAGGAGTCAATTTACTTGATGATCCTCCGAGAATTGTTCAAAACTTTGACATCCGAACAATGAATGTCAATCTGGTTGTAATGCATTCCAGACAAAGTTTACATCATTATTTGCCACATCACGACTATCAAAGTTGCTCTGTCTGCTCAATAAATGATCACTGGTGCTCCTTTGTACATGAAGCCCTTCAACGACAAATGGATTTAGGATGGATTCAAGATTTCTGTGAAGCAGATGATCCTCATATCAACATGGTTCAAATATTAGACATTCGCATAATGAATACCAATTTAGTCAAATTGTACTCCAAGCACATCATACTTGGATTCTTATCAATGCACGACTATTGCAACTGCAGAGGTTGGTTTGAAAGTAATTAAGGGTGTGCAACGGTGCAAAGAGATTTTCAAGCTTTATTGGACCATTGGTGGCTTCCAATTTACATGGACGAAGAAAATAGTCAGATTAGTCTCAACAGCGGTACTCCGGCTAGAAGACAAACTTTCAACTCCATAATACAAGATTCAGACAGAGTTAAAATGCATCATATACAAAGTGGATACGACCTTTTGCCACCTGGAAATTATGAAAATTGCGAGGTCTGCTCAACGGATAAACGAGGATGTATCATAGTTTGCATGGATCTCCGAGATCAAATGGAGTAAGTTGCTACTTGTCTCCAAGAGTCATAACATATCAATATGATACAGGAAGTTCCATCAATTGAACTTATGGATTGTGAAACCAACGAAGAGATTCTCAATATAATCCCTTTGGTCGAAGAAAAGAAATGCTTGGAAGTTCCCTTTGACATCGGAAAAATTCACAAGCCACACCGATAGAGGTTACTTTCGATAGCTGAAAGGCTCGTCTAACCCCTTTGGTCATCTATTTTCCAGGCTCAGTGCCTTATGCTTTGGAGAAAGCAATTTTGTATAAGTACATACTAACAATCATGGAAGGAGGGAAGGAAGTACCCCTACCATCTCTTTACAACGTTGTTGATATCAATCGATTCACTAGAAGTGGACGAATATTCAACCGAGGAGTTGAAGAAACTACAAAGGGAAAGGAACCTCAAGTCGAGGTCATCGACCCGCTAGTGGGTCAGACAAGTAATCAAGAGCCTGCAACAAAGGATAAAGATGAAATCCTTAGGCTCATCCAGAGAAGTGAGTACAACATTCTAGATCAATTACTACAAACTCCTTCGAGAATATCGGTGGCGTTTCTCTGTGGGGTGCTCATGTGTTGTTGGTTAATAAGAAAGATGGTAGTATGAGGTTGTGTGTCGATTATCGGCAGTTAAACAAGGTTATTATTAAGAATAAGTATCCACTTCCGAGGATCGACGACTTGATGGATCAGTTGGTAGGAGCTTGTGTGTTCAACAAGATTGATCTAAGATCTGGTTACCATCAGATTTGTGTTAAGTCTGATGATATTCTGAAGACAACTTTTAGGACGAGATATGGTTATTATGAGTACACGGTGATTTAGTTTGGTGTATCCAATGCACCCGGTATGTTCATGGAGTACATAAATCGAATCTTCCACGAGTACTTAGATAAATTTGTGGTAGTTTTTATTGATGATATCCTGATTTATTCCAAGAAAGAAAAGGAACATGCAGGGTATTTGAGAATTGTGTTGCACGTGTTGCGAGAGAAGAAGTTGTATGATAAGCTGTCAAAGTGTGAGTTTTGGTTGCAATAAGTGAGTTTCCTTGGACATGTAATTTCCAGTAGTGGAATTTTTGTAGATTTGTCGAAGATTGATGCAGTGTTACAGTGGGAGACTCCTAAGTCTTTTACTGAGATTAGACGTTTTCTGGGATTGGCAGGTTATTATCGAAAGTTCATTGAGGGCTTTTCGAAGTTGGCGCTACCTTTGACTCATTTGACTCGAAAGGGTCAAGCTTATGTGTGGGATGTTGCGTGTGAAAAGAGTTTTGTAGAGTTGAAAAAGAAATTAACAACTGCTCCATTATTGATTTTGCCTAATATGAATGAGTCGTTCGTAGTGTATTGCGATACGTCGATGATGGGACTTGAAGGAGTTTTTATGCAGAATGGTCAAGTGGTTGCTTATGCTTCTAGGAAACTGAGAGTTCATGAAAGAAATTACTCTACACATGATTTAGAGTTGGCAACTGTGGTGTTTGTCTTGAAGATTTGGAGACATTATCTCTTTGGTTCGAAATTTGAAGTGTTCAGTGATCATAAGAGTTTGAAATATATGTTTGATCAGAAGGAACTGAATATAAGGCGGAGACGGTGGTTGGAATTGTTGAAGCATTTTGATTTTGATTTGAATTACCATCCTGGTAAGGCGAATGTAGTTGCAGATGCTCTGAGTAGTAAGATGTTGCATATGTCGATGCTTATGGTGAAAGAACTCGAAATGATCGAACAGTTCAGAGACATGAGTTTGTTGTGTGAGACTACTTCTGATAGTGTGAAGTTGGGGATGCTGAAGTTGACCAGTGAAATTGTGAAGAGGATCCGAGTAGAACAATAATCTGATTTTAAGTTGGTTGATCAGTTGACTTTGATTAACCAAGATAGCAGAGGTGAATTTAGAATTGATGAGAATGGTGTGATGAGATTATGAGATAGAGTGTGTATTCTAGATGTTCTGGAAATTAAGAAGAGTATTTTAGAAGAAGGACATCGAAGTAGACTGAGTATCCATCCTGGTGCTACAAAGATGTACCATGATTTTTCAGAAATTGTTTTGGTGGCCAGGTATGAAGAAGGACGTTGCAGAATTTTTGTATGCATGTTTGACTTGCCAAAAGTCAAAGATTTAACATCATAAGTCGTCGGGTATGATGCAACCATTGAATATTCCAGAATGGAAGTGGGATAGCATTTCCATGGATTTTGTGACGGATTTTTCGAAGACTGCTAAGGGAAATGATTTGATTTGGGTGATCGTGGATAGATTGACTAAGTCGGCCCATTTCTTGCCGATGAAGATTAATCATTCTATGCATAAGCTGGCCGATATGTATATTAAAGAGATTGTGAAGTTGTTGATTTATAAGATTAATGGATATTATAAGTTATTTAGTTGAATATTATTATTTAATTAAATAAAAGGAGAATTAGAAGTGTGATGAGTATAATGGTCTTTTGTGGAGAATTAGTAAGGATATAATGGGAAAATATATTTGGGGTCCTAGGGGTAAGATTGACAAAAGGAAGTTGAGGATTTGGAATACGATCAGTTTTATCGTGTTTGGGAGAGAAGAGAGAAAAGCTCTGAGGAATAAGAAGAGAGGCTAAGGTTTGAAGCATTTTCTGGATTTTTTGAGAAAAAACTGTAGAAAAACTTCACTCTAAGGCATGGGGAGTATCGCTTTTCAATGTTCTTGATGTAGAGTTTAGGTAATGGGGATAGTTGGGGTTTTAGGGAAAACCTAGGATTTGATGAGTAGAATTGAGGAATTATTGATGAATTGATATGTATTGTGTGTTGTAAATGATGTACGTGTGTTAGTTATAGGTTCTATTACTGAATTTGTGATTAAAAATGATGAAAAAACTGGTTTTTGAGTGAAAAATAGTAGCAGGAGTTTGTTGTCATCGCAAATTTGGGATGCTGAAATCTTCCTTGCCCGCTTAGCGAGCAGTGAAAATTGTGAATTTTCTCCAACCCGAAAGGAGGCCTCTTAGCGAGCCTTTGAAGTGAAAAATTAATGATTTAATTTCAGAAAATTACCTAATGACATGTAAATATGATATATTAGTGTTGTGATGTATTATATTGGTTGCCATGATTTCTGTTGATGTTTTAGTGATCAATTTGTGATAGAAATGAAGTTAGGATGTAGGTGGATCATAAGTTGGTTATTAACATGAATGCTAATGTAAATGTTGAATTATGTTGATTATGTTGAATTGTTGCATCGTTGCATTCATGGTATACCTATGTTGTTGGAAGCTTCGATACCATAGTGTGGATCGGGGTTATGTTGATTATGTTGTGCTTCATTGTAGAGGTTAGATGGCCCAGTGTCCATCACATGTTACTCGGTACCACATGCATTTATGAAGTTGCATTTCATTCTTGGTGGCATAGCATGATGCATATATGTTGAATAGATGTTTGATGAGTTTTATGGTGTGATGGGTGAGATTTGTATAAGGGATTTTATACAAATATACATAGATGAGCATACAATATAAGTAAACATACATACAACAACCCCAACAACATGAAGAATACAAAGAGAAGAAAGAAGAGGAACAAATTTCTCACGGTTTGTCATTTCTGGTTGAAGTTCACACGTAATGTCACCTTCGATTGAAGTGGTGATTTGCCTCCAAATCATCTAGATGCATTAACCATGTGTTGTTTCTAAGATAAAACTACTAAAGAATGTGTTTGATGAAGTTGGGGTAAAAAGTTCCCAAAAACTTAACCTGAAAATTTTGAAAATATGATTTTATAGGCAAAATGGGTTTCCTTGTTCGCACAACGAGTTCCAGTTTGCACAACGAACATACCATTCAATTGCTACTGGAAAAATAGTGTTATCCACGCTTCTAGGCATTTTTTGTCCGCCTTGACTTCGCTGGGCAAACTCCAGTCGAGTCCGCTCGCCTCTTGTTCGCACAACGAACATGACATCAAGCTCAACATTTGTTTCGACCATAACTTGAGAATCGTAACTCTGTTTTATGAACGGTCGGAAGCATTGGAAAGCTTATTCAATGCTATATAATACAATGACAAAATATCATTGCTTGTATACCTAAAAAAATGAGATAAAAACTATTAAACTCAATGATATTTACATGATACACAATATATACACTATAACATAACCTAATAAAAATATGCATAAAAGTTGAGGTTTATTGGTTAATTAAGCCAATAAGTGCCAATTATTCACACTTAAAATCACTCTAATTTAGAACTTATTAATAATCTAGTTTGAAATTTGATCAAGAAATGTTTGATGTTTCTCCTCTCTCTGGACCAGTGAAAAGTACTTTTCGCAAGGCATTAATTCATGAAGAAAAGACTCTGGAAGAGATTATTTCCATGTCCACCAAAAGGAAGAATGTTTGTGAAGGTATCATCAAAATGTTGACCCCCAAACTTCTAGAACTTTCTAATCTCAATTTTTTGTTCAAGCTTTTGAAAAGGATATAGCTCATATGAATCACATTGAAGATATAACCAACTCCGAAGAGGAAGACAATGATGATGACATGGATGAATTTTCCTCTGTCAGTGACTCTGCTACTCTGTCTCTGTGATTCTCCTTGATTTTATGTTGGTTTGTTGTCGTTTTTTCGTAGATAGATTTGTTGAGGTCGGTTGGAACTTTTTTTTTTGTAATGTTTTTTTGTTGACTCTAGATTCACACTACCTTTGGCTCTTTTTGAGGAAAATAAAGAGAAAATATACTTATGTTCTAATTTATTGAATGCTTGTTTTTGTGTATTTGTTTGTTATCTATGATGTGTTTCATCAATATTTGTTATGCCTAAAAAATAACCAAATAGGAAGTTTGTTATTACATTTAGAATGATATATTTTTGTAGGCAACATGTTTAGCAAGATGTCTCAAATATCAGTGAGATATCCCGTTGAGACAACCTGTCTAGGTTCTCTCAGTTATGCGCTGGCAATTGAAAAGATTTATTTTCACTTGTTCAAATTCAATTTTATTTCAAAAGATTTAATTCAGAAAGATTTATATCGCTCAAGATTATTCTAATGTGTGTTGAAAAGGATTTAATTGAATTTATTTTCAATAAAATATTTGATTAGCTTAAGATTGAATTTAGTCTACAGTAAACTATCTATAGTGCCTTGGAGGTTAAAGAACAGACGATACAATTGTATGATCAAGATTAGAGATTTTTATTTTTTGGCAACTTATATTTACAGAGAAGGGAACCATTGTGCATATAAGTTAACTAACTTAGGCCTTTTAATTTCTAATTTTACATGGTGTTCTAGTATACACACTGATGTAGTGTTTGATATCAATTGAAATAAGTCATAGATCTCTAATTTTATAATTAGATAGGTTTGAGGTATTGACTTTATATCCTCCTCAATTTTGTACCTAATATTTTTATTTAATATAAAATTTTAATCTGAATTTTCCTTCATTCTATTGAGTTTTTTTTTATGGATTGAGATATCTAAATAAAAAAAATCATCCTCCTTATTTGAAGACACATTAGAAAGAGAATTGATAGAGAATATAAAAAAACCATCCTCCTTATTCACGTTAGAAAGAGAATTGATAGATAATATAAGATTTTTGAGTTGAGAGAGAGAGAGTATTATATTTTTAAGTTAAGCGAGAGATAGAGAGAGAGAGAGAGAACTTTTTGGTCTATATTTGTGAAGTGTTTCACATCATACAAACACTTGAGATAGTGTTTGAGTTAAAGTGATGAAATATCAGTTTAAAAAGGATTGTGAGTTAAAATTTAAAGCTATTAATTGAAAAATGCATTAAATTGAGAGACTTCGGATGTGATAAGATTATTCACTCCTTCATGTTGAACTCTCGGAGTTTGTTGTAACAAAAAACTGAATCTTCACTTTGTGAAGATGAGGAAGAATAGAGAAAAGCAATTATGTTACAAAGATGAAGAAGTGATAAAACGCAATCTGTTATTATTCAATTCATAGTTTGACACATGTACATCACCACCTATATATACACAATGAAACAATCAGTTTTACTAACAAACTCAGCTAATGTGGAAATGGAAAATTAAAAGCAAATACAATATCAAATATATCCCTATATTTGCAAACTACTTTAACATCCCCCTCAAACTGAAGGGTGAGAGAAGTCACAATAAACCTTAAGTTTGCTTCTGAGTTCTTGAAAGGTTGTTGAACCAAGCAGCTTTGTTAATGTATCAGCAAGCTGAAGAGCAGCTAGAACATGTTGAATCCACAGTTTACCAGATACGACACGCTCCCGGATAAAATGTATATCAAGCTCTATGTGTTTTGTGTGTGCATGTAGTACAGGATTGTGAGATAAAATAATAGCACTCAGATTATCACAAAGGAGTGTTGGAGGATGTAGTGAGATGCCTAGTTCTGAAAGCAATGATTTCAACCACAACAACTCAGAGGTAGTGTGTGCCAAAGCCCGACATTCTACTTCAGTACTTGACCTTGCTATAAGTGATTGTTTCTTTGAACTCCAAGAAACTAGATTCGGGCCAAAAAATATGCAAGAGCTAGAGGTAAAGCGTCGATCGTCTAGATCACTTGCCCAATCATAATCATTTATGCCCTCAATGAAAACTTGGATACATCTTGAGATGGAGATAGCAATAAACCATGTTTGTGTAGGATCAGAGAAATGGACCTATAAAGAGTAGGATCAGAGAAATGGTCAGAGCCATGCTTACTCAGCTTACAGGTACTTAACATTGGAGTAGGTGTCCCATTTGCATTCTCCATCTTGGCTTTGATGAGCAAATATTTAATATATTTGGATTGGGTGAGCAACAAGGAACCATTACTACAAGACTGTACTTCAATCCCTAGAAAATAGCTTGATTTACCAAGTCTCTTAAGGGAAAATTCACTGTGTAGTTTGGTAATGACCTGTTCTATAAGAGTTTTGCTGGAACCAGTAATCAGAATATCATCTACATATACCAGAAGATATAAAGAAACACCAAGGTTAGAATAAACAAATAGAGAATTATCACACTTTGAGGCGATGAAACCAAAACTCAGCAATGCATTAGTTAACTACTCATACCATGCACTTGGGGCCTGTTTGAGCCCATAAATGGCTTTATGAAATTTGCAAACCAGAGACTTATCAGAATTTAAAAAACCTGGAGGTTGCACCATGTATACTTCATCATGTAGAACTCCATTCAAAAATGCATTATTTACATCAATCTACTGAATATCCCATTTGTAAGTAATAACAAGAGTTAGAATAACTCTAATGGTTGTGGGTTTAACCACTAGAGAAAAAGTCTCAGTGTAATCAAAACCCTGCTCCTGATGAAAACCTTTAGCCATCAACCTAGATTTATACTTATGAATTGTACCATCTGCATTTTCTTTTATTTTGAACACCCACCTGCAACCAACTGCTTCTCTGTCTTGAGGAAGTTTTGTTAAGGACCAAATTTTGTTAGCTTATAGAGCTTGAAATTCTTCAGTCATAGCTTTAACCCATTCAGGCTTGGTCATGGCTTGCTTGATGCTGGTAGGCTCAGTTTCAGCATGTGCCAAAAACACTTTAGGTTTGAATTTTCCAGTCTTAGCCTGAGTCAACATAGGATGATTATTTTCTACTGATGGCTATTTGGGTGGGCTTGTGCCTAGAGAGAGAGATATTTGGACGATTCTGATATAGGAATGCAGGAAGATATGTTAATCTCATCTGAGCAGAAGGATGGACTGGGTTGAGGCATAGGAGAGAGCATGTCATATGATGTAATTAGCATTTTGCTAGTAGAAGGCACATCAGGATTAATAGGGGTAAGTTATGTAAAGTTGTGACTATCATTAGAGTTAGATGAGTAGGATGTAGTTTATGTTGCAGCAACCTGTTCTAGAGTTGCTGGACTGTGATTTGAGCTGGTAGATTTTGTTGTACCTGATGTAGCAGCATTAGGCCTGACAGACAACTCATGGCCCACAGCAATCTGATATGGCTCTAGTATAGATGCAATACCAGCTATACCATAAGGATAAGAATTAAGTCTATTGTCAATTTGTGGTACCTCAACACTAATATCATGAGATAAAGGCAAGCTTGTAGAGGGATTAACAGCTGGTGTAGATGCAGACTGAGATTGATCTGAATTGACAGTAGCAGGGGAAGAACCATTTGTGGGGGACCCACTTGGGAGAGCCATAGCATAGTACTATTACCACAATCAATATTAGTAAAGTTCATATATGTAAGCACATTGTGAGAACCAGTTGTGACAGTAGGTGCATTATGTGAACTATTGTTTGACTCAAATAACTTTGTATAAGGAAATTCTTCTTCATTGAACCTGGCATCTTTAGACACATAAATTTTACCTTCTTTATTCATGCATCTAAAACCTTTGTGTTGAGGAGATGGACCAAGATAGATACATTCTTGACTTCTTGCTTGGAGTTTGTGTTTATTGTAAGGTCTAAGATGAGAAAAACAAGAACATCCAAACACCTTAAGTGTGGAGTAATCAGGATCCTTCTTATACAATGCATGAAATGGAGATTTAAAAAGAGGAATAGATGAGGATGGTAATCTATTTATGATATGTACAGAGGTTGAGAAACTATAATCCCAATATGAAATAGGAAGTGAAGCATGAGTCAACAGTGTGAGTCCCATCTCGACTATCTGCCTATGCTTCCTCTCAATTGTGCCATTTTGATGAGAAGTGTGAGGGCAAGTCAGTCTATGAGTAATCCCTAATTCAGACAAAAAAATTTGTGAAAGGTCTAAATTCTCCTCCAAAGTCAGTCTGAACAACTTTAATGTTAACACCAAATTGAGTATTAACAAACTTGTGAAACAACTTAAAAGCATGTAAGGCCTCAAATTTTTTGTTTTAACAGATACAACCAAGTAAATTTAGTGTGAGCATCAACAAATGCTATATAATACCTAAATCCTGAGCTTGATGGAGTAGGGGAGGGTCCCCATAAATCAGTGTAAAGCATATCAAAAGGTTTATAATACATTGTAGTATTTAAAGGAGCATACAACCTATGAGATTTACCTAGACTGCAAGATGAACAGAAAATGTGGCTATTTTTATTGATAGTATGAACATTACAAAGTTTGAGAACAGAAGCTACAGAATTGAAATTTGCATGACTTAATCTGTGATGCCATAACTTTGTCACATTACTAGTATCTACTGTATTAGAAAAGACATGAGAGGCAACATAGCTATGAATACCAATTTGTGCATTCAAGCTGTTATTAGCACTATTGAAATGTAAAGGAAGTCGAGAGAAGCAATAGAGTCCACAAGTATCTAAGACTCCTTCAAGAAGAACTTGCCTAGAAGCCTGTGATTTGATATAGCATCTATTAGGCAGAAATTCAAAGACAACATGATTATCACTAGTAAATTTTGAGACTGACAACAGATTTCTAGTAATTGATGGAGCATGTAATATATTGGAAAGTATCAAAGTATTGTTAGGATTGGATTTTGCTTGAAAGCTAGAAGAACCTACAACTGCAATGCTAAGGGTTTAACCATTTCCTACATATACTTTATTTATGCCTACTGTCGTACCTTGAAAAATACGATCCTAGAACAAACAACAGAGTCGCCACCTAATTCTATTTATTCTATTTAAAGAAAAGGGAGATATAGATACAATCTAATAAAGGATAAGAAATGGTTTACGAAACCAAATTCTAAGTTCGGGAGTCGGTTACGCAAGGGGAAGATATTAGCACCCCTCACGTCCGTTGTACTCAACGGGAACCTCTTAGCTAATTATGCGATTAAATGTTTGATCTTAAGTCTTTGTCTTCTAAATGATTGTTAATATGTTTGTTTAAAGGCAATTAAAGTTTTAAATTATTATTATTAAGACAGAGAAAAGATTGATTTTTTTAGGGTGCTCGCGAAGGATTAAAATCCCCGTGCCTACGTATTCCCTTGTGCAATGGGAAAGTCAGAGCTTTGTAGTTCGTGCTACTACGGTTTGTGGTTTTTAATCGAATGATTGTTCAAAACGCATTCTACTGCTAAGCGTTGGCTTATACTCGCGGTGGAGGTTGAAGCGCTAGCTTGTTTGCGAGATAGAATGATTTAAACAATGTTCGTTTTAGAGAAAAGTGTTTGACTTTTGTTAAGGTGTTTTAAACAAGGGCGAATGAACCACGTCGCGTGGGGCTAGCCCAGGAGTGATTGCATTCCAAAACATGCGGAGTGCTAGACTCCGGAGTTCCTTCTTTCGCTGATTGATTATGAAAGTGATGAATTGGTTGGTAAATTTTAAATTGTTTTAAGATATGAAAGAGTGAATGAACCACGTCGCGTGGGGCTAGCCCAAGAGAGATTCACTCTAGAACGTGCGGAATGCTAGACTCCAGAGCTCTATTCTTTCGTTAATTAATTTGTAAAATGATTGAGATATTTTGATATACGAATGGTGATTGAACCGCGTCGCGTGGGGCTAGCCCAGGAACGATCCAATCCAGAACGTGCGGAATGCTAGACTCTGGAGCTCTGTTTTCGTATTTAAATTTATAAAATAAGTTGGATATATTTTTTAGACGTTTTAGAATTAACTTATTTTAAATAACGAAGGAGTAAACGAAACACTACGCGTGGGGCTAGCCCAGGTGTGGTTCGTTTCAAAACGTGCGGAGTGCTAGACTCCGGAGCTCTATTCCTTGTTAAATTAATTAAGATGCGTAAAAGTCGTGCAGACGGCAGTCACATAGTGACCGACTTACGTGTGTGCCAAAATGTAGGCGAGAAAGAAATATTTATTAATTAATTTCGTGGATTTTAATCCTAATTCCTAAATGTTCCTAATAATGCTAAATCGAAACCGGTAAAATAAATGCGGAAAGATAAATTGCGTACAAAAGCGGGAGAGGGATACAATAATAATTTTATACGAGAATGCGATGAAATAAAGGGTCTCGTTGTAATTTGCCCAAGACAAAGCGTGTGTGCGGTGTACGATTTAATCGAACCGTTAGAAATTAATATGACATAAAAGGTGCGAGAAATCAATAAAATAAATAAATATCCTAAATAAAATGAAATAAAATTGTGAAATTAGAATAAATAAAATAAAATAAACAAGATGGCCTCATATCGGCCACGATTAATCGGAAACGATTTATCGCGGCTTTGTCATATCATCGGCCCAAATAAAAATCAAAACGGAATTGAAAAGCAAAGACACATCTTTTTGAATTTTTAGTTTATCAACAACTAAACAAAATTACGACTAAACTTAAAAACTAAATTTAAATAACTTACTACACAATAATATTTTTTATATTTTTAAGTGTTAATCACATATATACTTTACTTCTAACATTAATAAATAAATTAAACAAAACTATATTTTGAAAGGAAGAAACTAAGTCAATCTAATAACTTAAACTAATAAGAATTTTTTTAATAATTTAAATAGATAACAAACTAAAATATAAAAAGAAAATGATGAATGATACTCACAAACTTTAAGGCTAGCAAAGGTTGAGCTTGTTGTGTAGAAGAAAGTGAATGTGTTTTGATGGAGATTGTTGTGTAGAAGAAAGTGAATGTGTTTTGATGGAGATTGTTGTTCCTCAGGAAGCCCTTGAAGTATCGAATCAATCTGATCTTGTTCTGTTATGGAGTCACCCACTGCCAAGAGCGAATTTGAAACAACTTTGATGCGTAACACATATTCTGTAACCGATTTATTCCCTTTCTTGGTGGATTTGAGTTCAACACGGAGTTGACGAACCCTAACCTTCATCCGAGCATGAAAGAACTGATGAATTTTGTCCCAAACTTCGAACACGTGTTTGCAAGCAAGAACTCTTGGTAGCACCAATTCAGAAATTGTAGAAAGCAACCAAATGAAAAGATCCTGGTCTTGAACAATCCAAGCTTCATACTCATCATAAATCATACCTGCAGCACGATCTTGATCAGATTTGTACTTTGGCGGAATCTTCGGATTCACAACAAGCCTATTTATCTTCTGAGAAAGAATAACTCCATCAACTTGTTGATTCCATAACAGATAGTTGTTTTCTTGCAGTTTGAGAGAAAGCTTCGGTTCAAACGAACGCGTCGATTTCGACACCGCAAAGCCTTGAGAGTTTTCTTGTGAAACTCGAGTAAATGATTCTTGATTACCTTCGGAAGCCATTGACACACAACAGGAAGCTTGATGCAAACAAAAACCTCTTGATACAGACTCCACAGATCAGTGATGAAGATGAACAAACAAAAACGATGTGCAAGATACGGAAGCGAATACGGATCAAACCGCGAATGATACCATGATGAGATTATTCACTCCTTCATGTTGAACTCTCAGAGTTTGTTGTAACAGAAAACTGAATCTTCACTTTGTGAAGATGAGGAAGAATAAAGAAAAGAAATTCTGTTACAAAGATGAAGAAGTGATAAAACACAATATGTTATTATTCAATTCACAATTTGACACATGTACATCACCACCTATATATACACAATGAAACAATCAGCTTTACTAATAAACTCAGCTGACGTGGCAGTGGAAAAGGAAAAGCAAATACAATATCAAATATATCCCTATATTTGCAAACTACTCTAATAGGATGAGAAAATTTTATACTATTAACAACTTATATTAAATAAATTTTCTTTCTTATGATTTATAACTCTTCAGACATAAATAATAATTGCATCGAAATAGGTTATTGAATTTTTTGTATCTCTTATTTTATATTTGTTTTATTGTACATCAATTAGTTTCAAACCACTTTATTTCATACGTTGGTTCAACATTGTGTGATACATTGTATTACTAATGATTAAAACAAAATTGAATAATAAATTTAAAGCAAATCTAATATCTAATTATAAAAATCATTACCTAATCTTTCTCAATTAAACCCTTCTAATTAATTTTAATTCTAACCTAATTGCAAGGGTAATAATGTCTCACTCCAAAATACTTAACTAATATCAATTTGACATTTATTGCACCTGACGTGTCATTGCCATACTTTTCACATTGGGTATTTTTACTCTAATTATTATTATTATTATTATCTCGAATAAAAACTTACGTTAGAATTAAATGTGATTAATGTTCAACCACATGTTTTCATTAGGCAGCTCAAAAAACTCTAAACCCTTTTATCACGATTAATGCAAAAGTTGGGAAAGGATATCATAAATATTATGGCGCATATATCATGGGGAATCTCAAAGAACCCTAAAAGCCTTTTTTGATTCTCCTTGGTACAATAATTTATCCAACTTATTTATGTAATGAGATTCAAGAACTTCATATTCCTAAACACTTTAAATGCATACTCCCATTTTATCTCTCTCACTTCCGAAATAACCGATTCTGATCCGACCATCGTCGTTGCTGAAACTGTTTCCACCCCCACACAGAGCATACACAAATGAAACTGCTTCAAGAACAACCTAAGTTCCTTTACCACATATACAAGTAAAATATTTACTACTGAATATTTCTCACTATCACACAGTTGAATCTTTACTACTGAATATTCCTCCTACTGAATATTTACTATTGAATATTCCTCTTCTGCATATTTGGTTTTGTTGAATCTGTATCTAAACCCTAACGGATTTGGTACACACAGTTGAACACGGAGGAGAACGGTGGACATTGTAAATTTGAGGTTGAAGATATTTGTTGCATTTCAAAGAATAAAAAGAGCGATTGAAGAAGAAAGTTGCATTTCAAAGAATAAAAAGAGCGATTGAAGAAGAAAGTTTTATGGTAAGCTTCAATTTTGATTTGTTCTGAGTTTCTCGATTTTGATTAGCTTGTGATTCTGTTTCAGTTATTTCATGTGCTATGGATTGTTGTTGTTGATTTTATGCTAAAGTTATCGTCACACACCAAGTGTTCACTAAAATTCCCCAGCTAAATTTCTTCTTTAATTCAATTTGTTCATAAAATATTTGTTGTTGTTGTGTGTTTCAAGATTTCAGTTTATTTCTAAATACAATTTTGGACTGGGGACTGACTCACTTGAGGTAATTCATCCTTTCGTTTACAATCCATTGTGATTCTTTTTGACAAATTACCAAATATATGTTAGTGATATCATATGGTATAAATTTTTTTATTAAGATGCTTCCTAACTTCTACAATATTGATCTCCTTCATTAGGTGGAGTACTTGATCTCCTTCATTAAGTGGAGTACCATAGTCGACTATACAATTTTACCAATATATGCATTATGCAGACATACATGGATTACAAAAAGTGTTTCAGCATTTTTCCCACCATCGTCATACTGAATATTATGATTAGTTATTTTGTTTTCATTTACCTCACTTTAGCACATTATTCAATCAAGTCATGTTTGTGTATTTCTTTGTTGACATAGCTATTTCTCAATTAGTACATATGTAAAAGCTTTAATATTGTTTTATTCTCTTCTCTCTCCACTTCAAATTCAAAAATGTTTCAATTGATGAGTGTTTCAGGCTACAGAATAACTCAGTGAGGATAAAGTTTCAGGCAGCGTCTTGATACAAGACTGACTAGGACGAGCATTTTTATTTTACTTTGGCAATTTTACATATTTGTTTAAAGTTTTTGTTACTTATATTTTATTTGAATATATAATAAGCTCAGTAGGCCACACGATTTATATTTTGTTTAGAAAGTCAATACTATGCAAGAGACAAAGTTTTTATTAATATCGGATTGAATCAAATTTAAATATTTCATTTAAGAGAATTTATGAAAGAAAGAAAAAAGCTACCAAAAAAAAATCCTAATTCACTGCCTATTAAAAAATATTGGGATTGATAATTAATTATAGGGTAATGCTAATTTGTGCCCTAGGGGCACAAATTAAGAACTAAATCGAGAAATAATATCTTGAAAATTGTGCTTGCATTTAATAAAAATACAAAAAAAATATTTTTATTGATATTTTCAATACACTTTCTATAAGTGTGTTTCTTAACTTGTGCCCCTAGGGCACAAATTAACATTACCCTTAATGCAATTATATCATTTATCTTGTGATAGTAACTGTGATAGTAATATGCAGTTTTTAATTTATACTCATTATAATTGTAAATTTATGCAGGTTTGTTACAAAATATTACTAATTCGTTAAATTTTTTAATCCGATTTTGTCTATATAAAAATCTAAATATTCATTCATTTAAATCTATTTATAATAATGTATTTTTATATTCTGATTGTACTTGATTTTAAAAAACTAAAGGGAATTAAATGTTATTTTAGTTTGAAAAATACTTGAAATTACGAGTTGCATATGAACATTTATGTCCACTCAATAAAATTTGTTCTATTATACACTTAACATTAATTATTGCTGATGTGTCAGGACGATGAGAATTATTTTGGTTTTGAAAAAATGGAATACCTAAGGTTGTAAATCATTGTTCAACTTCATATTCATTACTTTTGGAAAAATAAAAAACTGCTCATGTAATACCCATATACAAAAGACATACATAAAGCATACTTTTCATATATAAATATTTATAATTTGGTACTGAAATACAAATAAGTTCTTAGCAACACATTGCAACAGTATAGCCACTACAACAAGGTACTAAAACAAGGCTATAAAATTATACAAGATGTTCAAAATACAAAAAGTCTAAGAACTAGATCCGAAGATCTCAAAAATCCACAGTGGAAGACAAATCCATCAAACAAGTAAGGATAATCAAGTCGCCTTATCTTTACCCTTATCAGAACCTGAAGTACCTGAAATAACAACATCAACATGGGGTGAGATAAAACATCTCAGTGAGTTCCCTATCTTAGAGTTCTCTCGGCTCTAAAAGGTTCGAACTAAAAACTACTCAAGTCGGGGAAACCTAGACTTCGAGTTCACATAACTAGGAACATCCACGATAAAACAATGAAGCACCCAAAAGGTACTTAGAGGCATATTTTCCTGCCCAACCATAACCTTAGCCGACGAGCACGGGTCACTCGATCCTCAACATATAGGTAGCTTTCCCCGCCCAGCCTCACAAGAACGAGTATGGGTCACTTACTACCTAACTAAGACACTTTCCCCGCCCAACCACACACGGACGAGTACGGGTCACGGTATCTTACCACAAAGTAAATTTCCCCGCCTAGCCACACACGGACGAGTACGGGTCACTCATTACTTATCCTAATTGAAACTTTCCCCGTCCAGCCACACCAGGACGAGTACGGGTCACAGTCTTCCATTAAGGGATTCAATTCCACGATTAGATCATAATGCAAGAAGCAACTTCTAACTTTTCACAATTTTCTAACCCGAAGATACTAACCTAGTATTGACACCTAGATATCATTAAGTCTTCTAAAAAAATTCTGCAATAACCTAGGGTAACCTAGCTACCTCGCAATATTTACCATTTCTTTTCTTTAAACTCACAATTCCATAATTTGACATTTTTACGGTGTTTCGAAAAAAGTCGGGTGAAAATAATATTTTCCGGCATCATAAGAAAGTACATAATTTTAGCTTCAAAACGATATGTGAAACGTTAAAATCGGACACCCGGGTCAAAAGTTACGAACAGAGACACAATAATTTTTAAAAAGGAAACAAAATTATGCAAAAGGAACAGGTGGTGACGCGAAACCTGTTCGGGAGGCGACCACAGAAGGTTTACACTCAGTTCGCGGGGCGATGACAGAAGCATCCACTCAGTTCACGGTGCGAACCCTGTTTACGGAGCAAACTTAGCAGAAAACCCCAAAACCAGCCACGAGAAGGACTTCTCCAAATGCCCAAAATCCCACCAAAATCATCAACAACAAAGAAAACAAGTATCAAACATGATTGTTATCACATACTAACCAACATGTAATGATTTAATCGAGTTTTAACCATTAAACTTTCAATTTCTAAGATTTTGCAACAAAAACCCTAAAGCACAAAATCTCTAAAACTCAACCAAAACCAAAGATAAAAGTTTCTAACTAAGAACTCACCTCGGGAGATGAAGATTGGAGGAAAGATTGAGTCGATTCGACGGAAGAATGGTGAAGTAAGATGAATTTGAAGCCTTGGGGTTTTTCCTCCTTTTCTTCTCTTTTTCTCTCTCTCTTCTTCCTTCTTCTTTCTATTCTTTTTCCTTACTAACTTCTTCTTTTTCTTATTTCCTTTCTATTAACAATTATAAAAACATATATTTTATCATTGTGTCCAAAATTAGAGAGTATCCAAAAATGTCTCTTAATCTGATATTTTATAAAACCTATGAGTCAACTAATATCAATCAATAAAATAATATCTCGTTGATTACTCTATTTAGTTTCGTTAAAATTTCTTAGAGTAATCAGGAATAATATTATTACCAATTAATATTATTCAGCGCATTAAATAAAATACGGGGTATTACATCCTCCTCCCCTTAAATAAAATTCGTCCACGAATTTAAATGATTACCTGAACAGGTGAGGATATGATTCCCGCATCTCTGATTCCAACTCCCACGTAGCATCACCCGGATGCGTCTCATCCCATTGCACTTTAACAATTGGTATCTCTTTATTCCTTAACACATTGGTTTCTTTCCCAACAATACGACTCGGTTGGGGTTCAAAAGTCAAATTCGCTTCTATCTCTATAGAATCCGGTAGAATAGGCTGAAAAGGATCGGGAACGAACCTACGAAGTTGAGATACATGAAAAACATCATGCATTTCAGATAGAGAGGGCGGTAAGGCTAAACGGTAAGCAACTTCACCAATCCTTTCTATGATCTGATACGGTCCCACGTATCTCGGACGTAACTTACGCGACTTAAACGGTCCTTTGAACCTCAATCTCGGAGTGACTTTCAAGTATACATGATCACCTTCATCAAATTCCAAAGGTCTCCTTCGATTGTCAGCATAGCTCTTCTGACGATCTTGAGCTTGTTTAATCTTTTCTCGAATCATACGAATCTTTTCCGTAGTCTCTTGAATAACTTCCGGTCCCAAAATCCTATCTTCACCTACTTCTGACCATCACAACGGTGTTCTACACTTTCTTCCGTACAAAGCCTCATTCGGAGGCATTCCAATGCTCGCATGGTAACTGTTATTGTACGAAAATTCGATCAACGACAAAAGTTCTTTCCAATTTCCTTTACTTTCCAAAACACATGCTCTCAACATATCTTCCATCGTTTGAATCGTTTATTCCGTCTGACCATCCGTTTAAGGATGATTAGAAGTACTCAAACACAAATTCGTACCCATGGCCTGTTGGAACACCTTCCAAAATCTCGAAGTGAATTTTGGATCTATATCAGACACAATACTAGACGGGATACCATGTAATCTCACAATTTCGGAAATAAACAACCTCGCAAGATGACTTGCCTTATACGTAGTCCTCACGACTAAGAAATGCACAGATTTCGTTAGTCGGTCCACAATCACCCAAACAGAGTTATAACCACCTTGAGTACTCAGTAAACCTACTGCAAAGTCCATAGAGAAACTATCCCACTTCCAAATTGGGATGTCCAAAGGTTGCAACAATCCGCCCGGTCTTTGGTGTTTAATCTTCACTTGTTGACACACCGCACATTCTGACACAAATATCGCAATGTCATTTTTCATTCCGGACCACCAATACTCTTTCTTCAAGTATTGATACATCTTCGAAGAACCTAGATGTATCGTAAAAGAACATTTATGGGTTTCTTCCAAAATCTTTCTCTTCAATACCTCATTATTCGGAATGCAAATTCTTTGGTTGAATAGGATAATCCCATCCAACGCTCTTACGAAACCCGGTTGGAGCAATAACTCTTGCAACTTCTCATCTAGAACTTGTGCTTGTTGAATTCCATTCCTCAAGGTAGAATTGATATTCAAATTTCCCATGATTACACCATTCGGGGTCCAAACAAACTGAAGATTAAGTTCTCGAAACTTTTCCAACAATGCATACTCCAACACCATCAATTCGGCACTATGAATCACTTTTCTACTTAAAGCATTTGCCACTTTATTCGCTTTACCGGGATGGTACTTCAACTCAAGATCATAATCTTTCAAATACTCCATCCATCTCCTTTGTCTCATATTTAGTTCCTTCTGATCAAAGAGGTACTTCAAACTCTTATGATCACTAAACATCTCGAAACACACACCATACAAATATTGTCGCCACACTTTCAAGGTAAACACCACGACCGCTAATTCCAAATCATGAGTAGGATAATTCTTCTCATGAACTCTCAACTGTCTAGAAGCATAGGCTACCACCTGACCTTCTTGCATGAGAACACCTCCTAATCCCATCTTTGAAGCATCACAAAACACTTCATAAGATTTTTAGGATCGGGAATAATCAAAACTGAAGTAATTGTCAATTTCTCCTTCAACCACACGAAACTTTGCTCACAACTAGAATCCCATTCGTAAGCGAAGTCCTTCCTAGTGAGTTTAGTTAACGGTAACGCCATCTGAGAAAAAGCTTTAATAAATCTTCTGTAGTAACCTGCCAAACCTAAGAAGCTTCTCACTTCTGAAACATTCTTTGGTCTCTCCCAATTAATTACAGCTTCTATCTTCGACGAATCCACTGCTACACCTCCCTGTGATATAACATGTCCAAGGAACTTGACTTCCGACATCCAGAACTCACACTTACTAAACTTAGCAAAAGGTTGCTTCTCTTGCAGTATCGATAGGACAATCCTTAGGTGCTCTCCGTGTTCTTGCGGAGTACGAGAACATATAAGAATGTCATCAATAAAGATCATCACAAATTGATCCAAATAGTTATGAAATATCCGATTCATGTAGTCCATAAAATCAGCTGGAGCATTCTTCACACCGAAAGGCATCACTAAGAATTTGTAATGACCGTAACGGGTTCTGAACACAATCTTCGAAACATCAGAACTCTTCACACGAATCTGGTGATAGCCCGATCTCAGATCAATCTTCGATAACACATAGGCTTCTTTCAATTGATCTAGAAGATTGTCTATCCTCAGTAAGGGATATTTATTCTTGATCGTAACCTTGTTCAACTTACGATAATCTATACATAACCGCATACTGCCATCTTTCTTCTTTACCAACAAAACAGGAGCTCCCCGTGGTGAAACACTAGGCTTTATAAAATGCTTTGCCATCAAATCCTCCAATTGATCCTTCAACTCTTTCAACTCGAGCGGAGCCATCCGATAAGGGGAAACATATATAGGAGCCGTTCCCGGTATCAGGTCGACTGAGAACTCAACTTCCCTCACCGGAGGTAAGGAAGTGACATCTTCAGGAAAAAGATCAGGAAATTCACAAACTATCGGAATGTTCAAAACTTGCTGGTCATTACTCTCCTCTTTAGTAAGGACAAGCAAAACAGACCTCTCTTGTTCAAACAGAAAATTTACCTTCTAAGATCATTGTCAAAACATCCTTCGGAGGCGCTTCAACGGACGAAATAAGGATCAACTTTTCTTCACATCCAATAAACACAGAATTGGCAGACAACCAGTTCATTCCCAGAATAACATCAACTTTCTTAAGAGGTAATAAAATGAGATCAATCTGAAAAATTCTACCATCCACGGACAATGTACAGTTATCACACCTAAGGGTCGTCTCGACAGTTTCATCAATAGCGGTAGTAACCACCATTGGAGGAGACAAAGGAAATAGTCGCAACCCAAGTCGCTTCGCGTAACTAGTAGATATAAAAGAATACGTAACCCCATAATCAAATAAAACAAGACAAGGATGGTTGTTAACAACACAATTACCCGCAATCAAGGAATTGTCTCCTTTCGTCCTCCTAGCATCCATGGTATACACTCTTGCTTGGACTTAGTTCTTTGGCTTGGTACAATCTCTCGACATATGGCCCACACCATCACAATTATAACATCTTAATCCTCCACCGTGACACCTACCGAAATGACGTTGGTTACACAACCTACACGAGGGTGGAGTGTTAGGTCCCACACTTTGAGCTTGTTTCCATTTGAAGGGTTGAGGCCTGGGCCTAAGAGATGGACTAGCTCTCCCCCGATCACCCGGAACCACCCTTCTAGCATTGGCTTCTGTTTGCACTTTCATCAGACTATGTTCGGCGACATAGCATTGCCTCAACATCTCAGAGTAGGTAGTGAACTCCCTTTGAGAGACACTATGCGAGATCTCGGCCCTTAATCCAAACAAGAACTGGTCAATTTTCCATCTTTCATCAGGGCCATACATAGCTTGCCTAAAGTAGGCCGTCATATTCTCAAACTTCTCAGCATAACTAGCCACAGTCATGCTCCCTTTCCTGAATTGTTGAAATTCGAACTCCTTTTGTGTCCTCAAGGAACTCGGGAAATACTTATCCATAAAAATTGTCTTAAATTGTTGCCACACTCTCGGAACCCCTTATACCATCATCAAATTGGAAGCGATCTCCCACCACCTAGCAGCAGGACCCTTTAGTAAATGTGACGCGAAGGTCACCTTGTCTTCTTCACTACAAATCACAATCTGGAATATCCTCTCCATTCCAGTCACCCATTCATGAGCCTTAACTGGATCCAATCCGCCATGAAACTCCTGAGGGTTCATGCGGAAGAAGTCTCTAAATGTCCCACCCACAGCTTCAGGAGCAACCACGTGAGGGTGAAGGCCCTCACTCATCTGATGCATCATTTCTTGCATGAACGGGTGCTGTTGTTGATGCATCTGCTGCATAAATTGGAACATAGGAGCATTTCCATCACCACCTGTTTGATCGCTACCGGGATGAGTGACACTCGGTCGAGCATGAGTTCCACGTCTACCAGCCATATTCCTAAATGTCATCAAAACAGAATTAAGTTGATCAGGCTCAATACCATAAACATAACATTTAGTTCTACCGCAAGTCAACGTGTATGAACGGAAGAAAACACTTATAATATTTCAAGGCTAGGTCGAGGATACGACCTGCTCTGATACCAACTGTAATACCCATATACAAAAGACATATATAAAGCATACTTTTCATATATAAATATTTATAATTTGGTACTGAAATACAAATAAGTTCTTAGCAACACATTGCATAAGTATAGCCACTACAACAAAGTACTAAAACAAGGCTATAAAATTATACAAGATGTTCAAAATACAAAAAGTCTAAGAACTAGATCTGAAGATCTCAAAAATCCACAGCAGAAGACAAAGCCATCAAACAAGTAAGGATAATCAAGTCGCCTTATCTTTACCCTTATCAGAACCCGAAGTACCTGAAATAACAACATCAACATGGGGTGAGATAAAACATCTCAGTGAGTTCCATATCTTAGAGTTCTCTCGGCTCTAAAAGGTTCGAACTAAAACACTACTCAAGTCGAGGAAACCTAGACTTCGAGTTCACATAACTAGGAACATCCGCGATAAAACAACGAAGCACCCAAAAGGTACTTAGAGACATCTTTCCCCGCACATCCATAACCTTAGTCGACGAGCACAGGTCACTCGATCCTCAACACATAGGTAGCTTTCCCCGCTCAGCCTCACAAGAACGAGTACAGGTCACTTACTACCTAACTAAGATACTTTCCCCGTCCAGCCACACACGGACGAGTACGGGTCACGGTATCTTACCACAAAGTAACTTTCCCCGCCCAGCCACACACGGACGATTACGGGTCACTCATTACTTATCCTAATGGAAACTTTCCCCGCCCAGCCACACCAGGACGAGTACGGGTCACAGTCTTCCATTAAGGGATTCAATTCCACGATTAGATCATAACGCAAGAAGCAACTTCTAACTTTTTACAATTTTCTATCCCGAAAATACTAACCGAGTATCGACGCCTAGATATCATTAAGTTTTCTAAAACAATTCCGTAATAACCTAGGGTAACCTAGCTACCTCGCAATCTTTACCATTTCTTTTCTTTAAACTCACAATTCCATAATTTGACATTTTTACGGTGCTTCGAAAAAATTCGGGTAAAAGTAGGGTGAAAATAATATTTTCCGGCATCATAAGAAAGTACATAATTTTAGCTTCAAAACGTTATGTGGAATGTTAAAATCGGACACCGGGTCAAAAGTTACGAACAAAGACACAATACTTTTTAAAAAGGAAACAACATTCTTTAAAAGGAACAGGTGGCGGCGCGAACCCTGTTCGCGAGGCGACCACAGAAGGTTTACACTCAGTTCGCGGCGCGAAGCCTGTTCGCAGGGCGATGACAGAGGCATCCACTCAGTTTATCCACTCAGTTTGCGGCGCGAACACTGTTCGCGGGGCGAACTTAGCAGAAACCCCAAAAACCAGCCACGAGAGGACTTCTCCAAATGCCCCAAATCCCACCAAAATCATCAACAACAAAGAAAATAAGTATCAAACATGATTGTTATCACATACTAACCAACATGTAATGATTTAATCGAGTTTTAACCGTTAAACTTTCAATTCCTAAGATTTTCCAACAAAAACCCTAAATCACAAAATCTCTAAAACTCAACCAAAACCAAAGATAAAAGTTTCTAACTTAGAACCCACCCCGGGAGATGAAGATTGACGGAAAAATTGAGTCGATTCGACGGACGGGTGGTGAAGTAAGATGAATTTCAATCCTTGGGGATTTTCCTCCTTTTCTTCTCTTATCTCTCTTCTTACTTCTTCTTTCTATTCTCATTTCCTCACTATCGGTAGGAACCGTTCATTTGCTTTACAAAGATTTTTGATGATATTAATAATTTATGATTATTTTATGATATTAATGATATTTTTAAGATTTTAATGATTTACGAAGATAATGGTTTTATGATTTGTTACAGAGTAGTTTTTCCTCTATAAAAGATTAAGGTTTTTTAATACCTATCTGTTTCACATAATAATAAATATCCCTCTATTTCTACCAATAAAATAATAATTAATAATTAATAATTAAATTCCAAAAAAAAACTTTAAAACTATATTATTCTCTTACCAAATAAATAACTAACTCTCATCATTTTTCGGCTAAAAAAATAGTAAAAAATATTTGTATAAATAATAATAATTAAAAAAATCCATTTCTTTTATATAAAATTAAAAATAATTATAATCTTTATTGATATTAGAATCATCAAAAATAATTATAAGGATTCATTATTAATATTAGAATCATTAAAAATAATTATATCCGATTCAAAAATTATAATTAAAATTAATAATTTATGATAAACTGTAGTATAATTAATAATTTTAAAATATATTCAAATATAAATTTATAAGATACAGGAATACAAATACATTGAAAAAATTAATTATTACTACTTTGAAAAAATATTATTTATGATGTTTCAATTTTATTTAATGTGATTCAATTCTATTAATATTATTTATGTTGATTCAATATTATATATTTATTGATGAATATAAAAATAATGTAATTCAATTTAATTTAATGTAATTCATTAATATTATATTTTTATTGATGAATATGAAAATAATGTAATTAACTATTAATATTATACCTTTATTGATATTAGAAATAACTATTGATTATAAAAAAAATAAATTATAGAGATCTATGATATTCTTATATCTGGTTTTTTATTTACCTACTGATATCTACACTAATAAATGTTAAATATTATTTTTTTGATTTAACATTTAATTTAATTTATTTTATAATTTTATTTGTTAATTTGATTCTAAATAAATAATTTAAAAAATGGTATGACTTTATATATTATATGTATTTATATTAGTAACAATAAAATAACATAAAATATCAATATCAATTTATTTTTTCATATGTAGTTTTTTTATAAAGATAATCATAGAAAATTAAATTCACTCGAGTTGTTTTTATATATGATTTTTTTTTTCTCTTCCTCCCAATTTTTATTTATAAAAATGTTTATTGTTACATTTTATTAAAAAGTAATCATGAAAAATTAATGATAAATAATAATCATGAAAAAATAATGATAAATGATAATTATTTATCCAATTGTTTTCTACTAAATTAAAAATAAATAATTGAAAAATTCAAATACTATAGTGAAAAGAAAAAAAAAATACAAAATTAAAAAAAAAAAGAATAATTTAAAAATGGAATGACTTTAAATGTTCTAATATGAAATTTAAAATTTTGTAGAGTTAAAACTTCTATTATGAAATTCTCCTACATAAGAGATGGATATAATATTCATTTAGAATTGAAATTTTAAGATGTCATGGAGTTGTAGATATTCATTTAGAACTGAAATTTGACGGGATATGTCATTTAGTGTAGGTTTGTAAAAAATTTAAATATGATATAATAAGAAAATTTTATTATATTTTTATTTAAAATTATTCAATGAAATATCAAATAATTTAAAAATTTTAAATTTACGGAATTTTGTAGAGTTAAACTTCTATTATGAAATTCTCCTAAAAAACATAAAATTGATATTTGATGGGAAACTGTTATAGATTTTAGGTTTGAAAAAATTGACTAATATTTAAAAGATAATGTTATTTGAATTGGAAACATGATTTTATTCATGGTTGTAGTTTTAGACTCATCTGAATTCAACTGAGTTTTGGTAATTACTGAAATTGCATGCATGATACAAACATGATCCACATGTAGACGTGAACGTATATATAAACATGATCCACAGGTAGACGTGAACGTATCTATCTGTAGACTCGCCATTTTAATGTTAATATATTAAATCTATAAGATACCAGTTGTAGACTAATCATTTGAATTTTATTTTTCATACATTGAATTCAGTTTGAAATATTTACTCATACTATTGTAGGAATAAAAAATTAAAAAATTCTACCAGAATCACATATTGTGTACTGAATGATATTACTATATATTTTTTAATACCATATATAAGAAGTATTAATTTTGTATTTGGAATAATTTATCTATATTATTGTTGTTGGATGTATTAACTTATTAAATTGATTACTCTCGACAAAATTTAGACCTTGAAAAAATGTGATAGAGTTGACAAGTAATGTTTCGCAACATAGCGTGTGAATACAGACAGGATCCGTGCGATAGCACGTGTATCCCGTTAGTAATAAATAAAAACATTACGTGGGACATCGTATCAAGTTAAAGAGAAAATGAAGAATTTTTAAAATAAAAATCAAATAATAAATTAATAAATGAGAGAAATTCATTAAGAGAAAACTGAATGAGAGAAATTCATTAAGAAAATACTCGTATATAAGCCAAATGAATATACTATATGTGTCATTTTCATTCAACTTTTCTCCCCTTGTTTTATTTTGAATCAGCCAAAAACATAGTGAATAGTATTTTCACAATGGTAAAGGAGACAGACAGTAAGGTAAAGTCAATGTTGGCAGCTAGTGTGCAAGGTAATGAAACTTCCGAGAAGGTGGCAAAATTACTTGATGAACAAATATTCATTCCTCTTGGACCTCTTTTCTGTTGCTACATCTAAATGCCTTCACTACTGACAATGATGTTTTGTAACTATGTTTCTTTTATAATCTTAATCAAACATTGAAATGAAATAAAGATGGCGGCAAGCATTTATATATAGAGTTAGTAGAAGTCAACAGTGTGATAAGTTAATTTGAAGTCAAAAGTGTTTCAAAGGGGAATTAATGGATATCCAAGTTGGCCAAGTGGAAAATAGAAGAGACAGGAACTTGACCAAAGAGAAACCAAAAGGTTACAATTCAATAACAAAAGGCTAGAAAAATCATACCTAACCTTAACCTTTGGTTTCATTGGAGAAACATTTTCTGAACTGATCTAGGTTTATCCTGTGCAAGGTAACATCCTCGTAGCTTCCACATTGTGCTTGAGTTCTATTGTCCATGTAAGTCTAGGTCATGCTCCACGTCACATGTATATCAATTATAGGTTTCATATCCTTTTACTATTTTGACAATTCATTTTATTTTACAGTTAGATGATTTTTTACTACATGGGTAATTTATCTTTTATAAGATAGGAGAACTAAGAACTAATGCTCACCGTTTTATAATTTGAAAAATCAAAGGAAAAAAAAAAAAAAAGCAACCAACAAAAAAAATCACCCATAACAAAACGCAAAATATACATCTAATCCTACTAATAAACATTCCTTCTTTTCCTAAAAAAATATTAAACTATTTTGAAAAAAATTTACCTTGTACTCCTACAATTATCCCGATACTTCTACATATTTTACAATATTTCAATTTTACAATATTCCAATTTTATTCTTTTAATATTTATTTAATTATTTTTAACTTTTACCGCGAAGTCATAGTAATAAAAAAATATTTTTTGATGGTGCACGACAAGAATCGGAAGTAGTAAGGGAAATAAATCTGGTGTATAAAATTTACAAATCGGAAGTAGCTAGAGAAGGAATTCTGGTTTACTAAAATCCTACACCGGAAGTAACACGTTTGTGTTATCCGGTTTAGGAAAATTTATAACCGGAAGTAACCTTGTTAGGTTATCGGGTTTGAGTTTTCTATACACCGGAAGTAACCTTGTTAGGTTATCCGGTTCGTACTTTTTTTTAAAATTTTAATTTTAAATTTTAATTTTGACAATTTTTTAAGGAGACATGAATGTTCCTTTGATGATATGCGGCAAGGATCACACAAATGTAGATACAACAGAGATATTCTCAACTACACAAATATTTCCTACAAGAGAATAGGCGACTAGATGGATCAGGGAGGTTGGACTCAGAAATAGGGTTACTATTATAATTACCCGTTCGGACACAAAGACCGATAAGAGAGGAAGAAGTGATAAAGTTATATTTGGCTGCGATAGAGGTGGAAAATACAAAGAAAGAGAAAGTGAAACACAAAGTGCTTCCAAAAGATGTGAGTGTCCTTTCAAAGTTAGATCAACACCTTCAAAGGATGGTTATGGTTGAAAAATCGAGGTAAAATGTGGAGTTCACAACCATGGTTTACCTTATAGATTTGAAGGTTATGCGTTTGTGAGTCGACTCACCGATGATGACCAACAACATATTTTAGATTTGTCAAAATGTCGTGTTCCTCCAAGACATATATTGTTGTCTTTGCAAGAACGAGATCCAAACAATGTGACTCGAATCACCCAAATATATAAACACAAGACTAAGATTCAGGAAAAAATCAGGGGAAGTATAATAGAAATACAACATTTTCTTAAGTTGATTGAGGAATCAAATTATGTTTATTATAGTAGGAAAAAAGATGAATCAGTAGTTGTGAAAGATATCTTCTAGGCCCATCCAGATTTAGTGAAATTGTTGAATATGTCCTCGATTGTGTTGATTATGGATAGTACTTATAAAATCAATAAGTACATGCAACCTTTGTTTGAAATAGTTTGTGTCACATCAACTGAATTAACATTTGTTGTTGCATTTTCCTATATGGAATCTGAGCAAACAGAGACTTTGTGCTGGGTACAAGATAAACTGAAACAATTATTCACTAAACAAGGGTTATGGCCCCAAGTAATTTTAACTGATAGAGATCTTGCTTTGATGAAAGTAATTGAAACTGTATTTCAACGACAGTTAATATGCTTTGTCGATTTCACATAACCTAGAATGAGAAAGTGAAGTGTAGGGAGTATGTTGTGAACGATATGCGAGAACCGATAGAAAGGCTTTGGTACGAACTTATAGTGGCTAGTGATGAGGTTGAGTATCATCAAAGGTTGAAATTACTTGAGAATGCTTGTTTGGATTACGGACCTTTTATTGATTATGTGAAAGACACGTGGTTGATGTCGCTCCCGATAAGTGGGACTGGCCCAAATAAAGGTACAGACGCGAACGGTCGGCGAGAGGGACAATGAGAACACACAGCCGTGAACTCACTGGAGATGAATAGAGTCGCCAGCTAGGCATTTTTATCCCGGAGGAAAGGTAATGCTGCATAGACCTAGAAAGATATGGATAAGACGGTTGCGAACCAGAGAGACTGAGAAAGGGGGTTGGTTACAACCTGGGAAGGTATTAGCACCCAGATTGTCCGTCGTACTCGACGGGATCCACGCTTAAAAGATTTGTGTTTTAAAGGGGTAGTGTCAGTGCAATCTGTGTATAAAATAGCTGGAAAGGATGTACAGGTGTCAGTGTAAAGTGAAGTGATGTGTATAAATGTACAGTGTCAGTGTAGGAACAAGAGTGAAATGCTCAAGACTATGAGGCTTAAGAATGAAGCTGGAAGGAGGGGGAATGTACAGAGACTTTTGTTCGATAACCGTTAAGTTATGCTTACGTATCCTCTCGTGCAATGAGGAAGTCAGAACACCGTAGTTCGACCCAAAGAGACTGAAAGGTGAATTGACTTGTGAACTGCTTACTTGCCTATGCTCAAGTGTATGATCTGTCTGGCACAGATGCAAACTGTCTTGCAGTAGACGGAAGAAGCTAGTTCTCGTTTGTGAGTGAAGGTGATGAGAAAAGAATCCCGGAGGAGACGATTATTGTTTGTTTTGGAGTTTTCAGTCTTTTATTTCTTTTTGGATTTTGTCATAAGTTAATGAGCTTAACCCTAAACCAATGGATTTAGTAAACTCATCACATCTTCCCTCTGATTAGGGGTAATGAGAATTACCTTAAGTGTGAAGTCAGATTCTCACACTTAATCACCTTTGATATAGGGTTAAGATCATTAACCTACTTGTGATTAATTAAATGTTTTTGTTGTTTTTGTTTAGTGCTAAGTAATGAGGTTAAGCCATAATCAAGGATTAAACAGACTCATTACACCATCCTAATAGAAGGATAATAGATGAGAGTGTTTAAGCTGAGGAAAGCTCCTCAACTTAATTCATGATTAGGGATTAAACTCATGACAAAACAAGCCTCTGATTAGGTGGATTTTAGATTAATGGTGTGATGATGAAGTGATTTTTATGATTTGTAAGACAACTTGAGGGGGACTTGTCCATTAACACTAGGGTTAGTCCTTCTTAACCACTTAAGAAAGAATTAGAACCCTAATGCAAGGCCCAAGTTACAAGTGTGATGTCTTGATAGTTATTAAGTGAATTGATTAAGAGATTTAAACACATTAAGGGTTTAACACTTAGGATTAAAGTTATACACCCCATCCTAAGAGAAGGATGCAGGCATAACCCTAATCACAAAGCCTTAAAGCCTTTAGGGTTTAGTCCCTGATTATGAGGTGAGAGGAAGAGACTCAAAGAGAGACACAAAGGTAAAACTATGAGGGGAGACTAATCAAAACCCTAATTCATTGTCATGCTTGGTTGATCCTAAGGTTTGTGAGGTTTTCAAGAACAATCTTCAGAGGAGCCACCAGGAAGCAGATGAACAAGATCAAGAGAAGCAAAGTGACTTGCTTCATTCAAGAAGTCAAGTCACTTGAAGAAAGAAAGTGGGAGGAAGAAGAATGAGCAAGCTCAATCTCAAACACAAATAGAAATGCAGCAATGGATGCAAGAGGGATGAGAAGAAAAGTTATGAGAAGTGAAGGCAAATTCACTTCTCAAGTTTACTTACCACCTGAAATGTTAGAAAGAAATGCAATGCAATGCAAAATGGGATGAAAATGGTATGATGCTAAGCAAAACCAGAAGCATGTTGATGATGAAAATGATGCTATGAGGTGCTGCAAACAAGAGGCAAGGCATGGAGATGCTCATACAAGATTATGAATGCAAATGATGCAAGCTAAGGAGCATGAATAAGCATGGAAAGTTATGAAGCATACAAGACAAATGACATGGCAAATGTGTAATGCAAGGATCAAACATACTTCCTACATGTCTTAAGATGTCAAATGAATCACAAGAATGCACAAAATGCAAAGACAAGTCATGTTATGCAAGAGAATGCAAGAAGGATGCAAGAGAAAGCCCAAATTAGGGTTCATGAATCAAACATCAAACCAAAACCAAAAACAGAAGCAAACCCTAAGATGAAAAATGGAAAATGCTACCCAAAGAAACCCTATACCTATAACAAACCAAGGTCCAAAGGGGAGGTCTCAACTCTTAACCAATCTCAAGTTATGATTTTTACAAGTTATTAGGGTTTTTTAGGGTTTCTAACAAAAGAAATGCCAAACAAATAGGAAAATGCAAGATCAAATCATGGCCATTTTATCCTAGAAACTACATGCTAAACAAAAGACAAAGCAAAAAGAACCAATGTCCAAACCTTCTTAGATAGGCAGAAATGAATTTTTGAACTTGTGATCAAAATAATGCACAAAATATGATTTAATTCAATGAAAAATTCTTAAAATGCATCAAGATCAAAAAAGGAATTTGGTTTGAAGGTTGGACAATGTTTCTAAATGTCTTAGAACATTCCATGAATTTTTTTGTAGTTTTTAAATACCTAAAAGTATTTTTAATTAATTAATTTCCATTAATCAATTAAAAATAATCTTTTAAATATTTAAAAATACTCTTTTAATGATAAAAAATAAAATAAAAATATTTTTGGGTCTTAAAAATTAATAAAACTTTTAAGAAAAAGTTTCATAATTTTTAAGAATTTTTTGCTATTTTAAAATAAATATGCAAGTTAATTGAAAAGAAAATGAATAAAAATTAAATAAAAGTGAAAGTAATCAGAATGAGAGGCTGAGATGCAATCTGGGGAGGGGACCATTGACTTGGCGCGTGATCTTGTGGCTCACATTCAAACTTGGTTAATCACAGTTATGAATTAATTAATTACAGTTAGGGTTTCTAATGACGAATCTGGGCCATTCACTAGCGCGCGGGAAGCAACATCCAAGGGCCCAGGTTTAAAGTTTGCTAATTAATGACAATTAACCCTAATCACTCTCAGGCTGCCGGAGAAGACTTCCGGTCGTCTTCTCCGGCGAGCAGCTCACCTGAAAACTTCCCAAACCCCTCAAATCGTATCAAAAATGAAAACTAAGAACTGAGAAATGTTTCTCACACCCTCACGAATCAAACCCCTCTCTCAAAACACATTTCTTCTTGCTAAACAAGCTGAATCGAAAGAAATAAAAACTAGGGCACGCAAGCTTCAGAGACAAATTAAACTCTCAAATCAAATCCATTTTCAAAACCAAGGACATCAGGATAATCAGTGAATCACATAGAACAAGTTTGTAACAAGAAAAATGATTTCTGGAAAAATGAATTTCAAGCTACCTGAGATTTGGAGCTTTCAACCTGAGAACTTTCTGGCCACCTCTCCTTGTGCAATCCACTCCCTAGGACCTCTTGATGATGTTTGAATGCCTTAGAACAATTTATGTAGGCTGGTTGATGAGCTTCGACAGTTTCTGCTTCACCTTAGTCAAGAATGGCTATGATGATTCTGGTAGTTTCAGGCCATTGTGAATGGTGGTTTTGACTCCTTGTGGTATGCTTGACTTGTTGGTGAAGAAAGATGAGGTGTTTGATGGCTGAATAGTGAGATTCGAAGAGAACTGGTTTGGGAGGTGAGAAATGGTGGAGCTCAGGTCAGGCTTGTTTCAGGCTTGAGCTTTGGTGGTTTGAGGCCTATGGAGTATGGTGAGTTGAGTGGTGAAGAGGGTTTGAATGTTTGCAAGCTGTGTAAGCAGATTCGAAGCAACTTGCAATGTGGTGTGTTTTTGTGAATGTGATTGTGTAGAGAGTTTCAGCCTGGCTTGGTCTTATGTTTTACTTGCTAAAGGATACCATAAACAAATGCAAGTGGCCAGAGGATGTGACATGGCCTGTGGTGATTGGGATGTTTGCTTTTGCATAAAGTCCAACTTTTGTGTAAGTGAGGCATGGCTCAAGGTCTAGGCAAGTACAAGGCATGGCTCTGGTGCAGCATGGTGTGGTGAGAAGCTAGCTTAGTGCAGTAACCAATGCAGCAAGTTGTAGAAAGTGTGATGAGTGTTTTTGCAAGTTGTCACCTTTTTGAAATTTCATGAAAAATGCCTTGTTACATGAACTAAACACATGTGATCTTTGGTTCAAATCTGATTTTTGTGACTTAGAGAATGTTTATGTGCTGGTTTGAAGTGAACTAGAGGCTGCAATATGCATTGGTCCAAGATTTTGCAAAATTCTCACTTAGGGCATGCCTTGAAAATCAATGATTTTAGCCAACTTTGCCACACCATAACTTTTGATCCAAGAAGAGTTTGATCATGTTCTTGTACTTTTTGAAAAGGGAAAGATGAGATCTACAACTTTCATGACCAAAGTTTTTCCATTTGAAGCATTTTTGAATCAAGAATCAAGGCTTGAAAAATGACCTAAAATGATGCATTCTTGAAAAGTCAACTATGCCCAAAAAGTCAACATTTGCAAAAACCCTAAATTCTTGATTTTTATGAACTTAAACCTTCTTCCATGATCAAATAAAGATCATATACACTCAAAATGATGAAGATCACCCATTGGTTGGGTCATTGGGGGCCTCAGATGCCCTGATTTTGCACTGACTTGTCTGAAAAGTCAACCCTTGATCAGATGACTTCCCCATGGAATTTCTTCATGAAAATTGATATGCATACTCCCTATACCATATAAAGAGCAATGGAAACAAGAATGACCAAAAAAATTGGGGTTATGGCCTCTGAAACCAAAACCCTAATTTTCAGTCAACTGTGCAGTCAAACCTGGCTCTGCATCCACTCAAACCATAGTTCTTGTGATTCCTCTGCATTTTTGACTTTGAGGAGATGGAATATGATATAAGAACACACATGGACCCCTTTGAGTTGATTGGTGGCCTTTGGAGTGGCTCAAGATGCTTTGGGATTGCTCAGAACACAAACCCTAGGTGCAGATGCCTTAGAAACTATCCAGTGAATCAAAAATGAGATATGAGATGATATGATTGTGTTTATGCATATGAGGATGATCACAAGCCATGGTGTGAATGGGTGAGGGCAAATTTGGGGTGTTTACAGCTGCCCCTATTCAAACATGAGTTAACTGTGCAGGTTGTAAGCAGCGGCTTAACAGGCAAGCGAGATAACTTGTGGTTGAATACCAAAGACAGTCCAAAATTTGCACTCACAAAATGAAGAAGAAAAGGGATATAGATTGTAAAAGCAAATGAAGTATATTGTAAAGTGGGCGACGGAGAACGACCGTCGAGCAAAGGGCGACTGCTGGGTAAATAGCAATGACGGGGACGGCCGACATGCTGGGGAAGGTGCGGAAAATAAAGCAATGACGGGGACGGCCGACATGCTGGGGATAAAAAGTAAAGCTAAGACGGGGACGGCCGACTAGCTGGGAAAAAGATACTATGATGGGGACGGCCATCAAGATAAAGCTGTAAAATTCTCTGGGGATTGATGAAACATGACGGGGACGGCCATCAAGTTCATGAAGGTAAAAGGTAACCGACGATGGGGACGGCCATCGGGCTAAAAAGAAAAAGGGACCACAACGGGGACGGCCATCGGGTTAAATAATAAATGAAATAAACAGATGATGGGGTACGGCCATCAAAGGTGAAGGACGATCACCTAGCAGGGGACGGCTGCTCTGCTGGGGATAAAAGAATCATGATGGGGACGGCCATCAAAGGTGGAGGACGACCACCTGGCAGGGTACGGCTGCCGAAAATATCGCGACATAGGACGAATGCCGGATAGAAAAGGTTAACGATGGGGACGGCCATCGGACGAGCATGATGGAGGACGACCATCAAGAAGTGGGGGACGACCACTCAGCAGGGGACGGCTGCTCTCGAGGCTTATCATGACATAGGACGAATGTCAGATAACCAAAGTCAACAATGGGGACGGCCATTGGATAAAGTTGATGAAGGACGATCATCAAAAGGTGGAGGACGACCACCTAGCAGGGGACGGCTGCTAAAATCAACGATGGGGACGGCCATCGGATGAGCATGATGGAGGACGACCATCAAGTAATGGAGGACGACCACTCAGCAGGGTACGGCTGCTCTCACAGGACGAGTGTTTAGATAAAAAGAAAATTTGTTGGCGATCTACTGGGGGTATAGTAAACACGGACGAGCGTTTACAACCAAGAAAGGAAAGTATAAGTGTTTGGTATCGTGTATAGATTAAAGATGCGGACGAGCATCCTTAAGACTATGATACGGACGAGTATCATGTAGAAACAAACTGACACATGTTCAGAGATGATGATACGGACGAGTATCAACTGGTTAACAAAGAACACGGACGAGTGTTGCATCTGAAAGAATCCTTCTGGGGAACAATAGACGCAGACGAGTATCTATATTCAAGAAGACAAAAGTGTTTGACACGGTGTATGGATTAAAGATGCGGACGAGCATCCTTAAGACTATGATACGGACGAGTATCATGTAGAAACAAACATTAGACGCGATGTTCTGAGATGATGGTACGGACGGGTACCAACTGGTTATCAAAGAACAAGGACTACTGTCGAATCTGTGGGGATATGAGTGATGATGTATACAAAATACAGACGAGTATCTGTATAAGTGTACCAATGAGTAATGAGTATATATAAGTGTTTATCTGCTGGGGAGAGTGACACGGACGAGTGTCAAGAGGAGAAAAGTAATATTAACAAGTGTATGGGTTGATAAAAGTGTAAGCGAACGCGCTGGGGATATGACACGGACGGGTGTCGAAGAAAGTGTATATATAAGTATATGTGAGTGCAAAGAGGATGTCTTTGGCTCTCTGTTGGTGATTTGACACGGACAGGTGTCCAAAGGTGTATATACTGGTGTTTGAGATTGGAAAGGCAACTGCTTTTGCTGGGACTCTGGTGGAGGATCTTTGTATATATTCTGTACACTGACAGACTGTCATTATTTACAAGTGTTCGACTCACAACATGACTTATGATTATGCTATGCGTTTGATTTTTGCCGTAATGCTCCGTATTAGACGGAATGCTACGCTCTGAGGGGATAGTATGATGCGAATGCTATGATTATGCCAAGAGGCACAGATCCGGGATTCGGATCCCGTTGCTACGAAGATCTCTGGTTGATCTGCTTGAAGTGAACATCCCAGCTGGGGATGAGATCATTGGTAGATCTAATGATGTATCTGCTTGGGGATATAGGTCACTGATTGACATATCCTTATAATACGGGACCCAGCTGGGGTTTGTAGAAGCTTTCCGTACTCTGTTGTGACTTCTTCGTGCGTTGCTCTTCTGAATAGAGGCTGGGGAAGGTTGTTGGTCACTCAGCTGGGGAGAGTGATGAGAGGCAACTCGGCTGGGGAGAAAACATCTTGAGTGTTAAGCCTGTTTATTGATTTGCCAGCTTGCTGGACTATAGCTTATATGCCCCAAGTCGCGTTCTGGATACCTGCAATCCTGCAAAGATAAGGAAACGCGCAAATGGTCCCGAGGTATCCCTTACTGGATTCCGTCATAGGAGATAAGTACTTTCGAGAGTAAGTATATTCCCTGTAAGCATGTGCTTTTATTTTTAGAGAAAGGCATCTGTACTTATGCAATTGTATTTTTAGAGATATCAGACAATTCTTTGCAAAACATAAATGTAAAAACGAAACATGACCGAAAATCTGATTTTATTAATTCGTGTGCCCTGAATTGGCAAGATACAGTCAAAGAAACATATCTCCTGAAATGAGGAGATTGTTACAAATTGAGAAATAAAGTGCTGGCGATGCTGACGACGCTTTCAAAGAGCTTCCTCTCCTGCTATGACTCGTATGACAATGACTTTCTTTTCGTCTTGCTTTCTGAAGAAGGCTGGTTCTGAAAGAAGCTTGATCCTTTTGAAGCTTACCAAGTTGTATATAATACAGACGAATTCAGAATGCAGTTGTTCGCTTATTCCCTTATTTTGCATGGATCGCCCTTTCGGGTTTTCAATCCATCGGGATACCCATTTTTGCCTGAGCTGTCCAATGTGGCTTTTCAACTCAGCGGGTGTACATTTTTGTTTATTTTCCCTTATTTTTGCCCGAGTCTTTTATTCTGTTTTTGACTCGCCGGGATGCCCTATTTTTGCCTGGACTTACATTCTGTTTTTGTGTCCAGCGGATCATTTTTTTATGCGAAGTATTTTTTAACTGCATCTGAATTCACAGGGGACGGGAAATCTTCACCATCCATGGTGCTGAGCATCAGCGCTCCACCGGAGAAAACTTTCTTTACGACGAATGGTCCTTCATAATTTGGAGTCCATTTGCCCCTGTGGTCTGTGTGAGGAGGAAGGATTCTTTTCAACACAAGATCCCCTACTTGGTACTCTCGGTGCCTGACTTTCTGATCAAAGGCCCTCTTCATTCTCTTCTGATATAACTGCCCATGGCAGATTGCAGCCAATCTCTTCTCTTCGATCAGACTCAGTTGTTCGTATCGGGCCCGAACCCATTCTGCTTCACTCAGTTTTACATCCATCAATACCCGTAGAGAGGGTAATTCAACTTCAACAGGTAGGACTGCTTCCATACCATACACAAGCTGATACGGTGTTGCCCCAGTAGATGTTCTGATTGACGTGCGGTACCCATGCAAGGCAAACGGTAGCATTTCATGCCAGTCTTTGTAGGTGATTACCATCTTCTGCACAATCTTCTTGATATTCTTATTAGCTGCCTCAACAGCGCCATTCATCTTTGGCCTGTAAGGAGAAGAATTGTGATGTTGGATCTTGAAGTCCCGGCACAGCTCTGCCATCATTTTGTTGTTTAAGTTAGAACCATTGTCAGTAATGATTCGCTCGGGCACTCCATATCGACAGATGATATCTCTTTTCAGAAATCTAGCTACCACTTGCCTTGTAACGTTTGCATATGAGGCTGCTTCAACCCACTTGGTGAAATAATCAATGGCGACCAGGATGAATCTGTGGCCATTTGAAGCAGTTGGCTCAATCTTGCCAATCATATCAATGCCCCACATGGCAAAGGGCCATGGTGAAGACATGATGTTCAAAGGATTGGGAGGCACATGCACCTTATCTGCGTAAATCTGGCATTTGTGGCATTTTCTGGCGTAAGCACAACAGTCTGCATCCATTGTGATCCAGTAATAGCCTGATCTCAGCAATTTCTTAGCCATGGCATGCCCTCCTGCATGGGTACCAAAAGATCCTTCGTGCACTTCGTGCATCAATAACTCTGCTTCCGTCTTGTCAACACATCTGAGGAGTACCATATCAAAGTTCCGCTTATATAAAGACCCATCAGTGTTCAGAAAGAAACTTCCAGCAAGCCTCCTTAAAGTCTTCTTATCATTGGAAGATGCCCCAGGTGGGTATGCTTGATCCTCCAAGAAGCACTTAATGTCATGGAACCAAGGCTTATTATCTTTGACAACTTCTACTGCGAACACATACGCAGGTCTATCGAGTCTAGACACTGAAATCTGGGGTACAAAGTTGGCGGCTTGAACTTTGATCATAGATGAAATGGTAGCAAGAGCATCTGCAAACTGATTCTCATCCCGAGGGATATACTCAAGCTTGACCGTTGTGAAGAAAGTCAATAACCTCCTTGTATAATCCCTGTAAGGTATCAGATGATCCTGGTGGGTGTACCATTTCCCGTTGGTCTGATTGACTACCAAAGCTGAATCTCCGAATACGGTCAATGTTTTGATCCTGAGGTCAATGGCTTCCTCAAGACCCATAATGCAAGCTTCGTATTCAGCTTCATTGTTAGTGCAGTTGAAAGTGAGTTTTGCCGAGAAAGGCATGTGAACTCCTTTGGGTGTAATGAGTACTGCACCAACACCACGACCATTCATGTTAACGGCCCCATCAAACATCATAGTCCATTCTTCTTCTGGGTCAGGCCCTTCAGTGTGAATAGGCTCTTCATGATCTTTTGCTTTAATGAACATGATGTCTTCATCAGGGAAGTCAAACCTCATAGGCTGGTAGTCATCAATGGGTTGCTCGGCAAGATATTCAGATAGCACACTGCCCTTGATGGCTTTCTGAGATGTGTACTGTATATCGTATTCTGTGAGAATCATCTGCCATCTTGCAACCCGTCCGGTAAGAGCCGGCTTCTCGAAAATGTACTTAACTGGATCCATTTTTGAGATTAACAAGGTAGTGTGGGTCAACATATACTGTCTCAGTCGGCGAGCAGCCCACGCTAAAGCACAGCAAGTTTTCTCGAGCAGTGAATAACGTTGTTCACAGTCGGTAAACTTTTTGCTCAGGTAGTATATTGCATACTCTTTTCGACCAGACTCGTCATGCTGACCTAGTACACACCCCATTGACTCTTCTAATACTGTCAAGTACATAATCAGAGGTCTTCCTTCAACTGGCGGCATGAGGATTGGAGGTTCTTGCAGATATTCCTTGATCTTGTCAAAAGCCTTCTGGCAATCTTCGTTCCACCTGACCGTTTGTTCTTTTCTTAACAGCTTGAACAAGGGCTCGCAGTTTGCTGTAAGGTGAGATATGAACCGTGAAATGTAGTTCAATCGACCTAAGAACCCTCGAACTTCTTTCTCAGTTTTCGGTGCAGGCATCTCTTGAATAGCTTTGACTTTATCAGGGTCAACTTCAATCCCCTTCTCGCTTACAATAAAGCCCAGCAGCTTACCGGATCGCACCCCGAATGTGCATTTGTTGGGGTTCAGCTTTAGTTGGTATTTCCTCAGACGCTTGAACAACTTCAGCAGATTCACCAGGTGATCTTCCTCTGTAAGGGACTTGGCAATCATGTCATCCACGTAACATTCTATTTCTTTGTGGATCATATCGTGGAATAATGTCACCATAGCCCGTTGATACGTTGCACCAGCATTCTTCAGTCCGAATGGCATCACTTTGTAACAGAACGTGCCCCAAGGCGTGATGAATGTTGTCTTCTCCATGTCTTCAGGTGACATCTTGATCTGATTATATCCTGAAAATCCATCCATGAAGGAGAATACCGAGAACTGAGCCGTGTTATCCACCAATACATCAATGTGAGGTAATGGGAAGTCATCCTTCGGGCTGGCTCTGTTCAGATCCCGATAATCAACACACATCCTTACCTTACCGTCTTTCTTAGGCACAGGTACTATGTTAGCAACCCACGGCGGATAGCTAGTCACAGCAAGGAACCCGGCGTCCCACTGCTTTTGTACCTCTTCCTTGATTTTCATAGCCATGTCTGGGCGAGTTCGGCGCAACTTCTGTTTAACTGGTGGGCATTCTTCCCTTAGAGGCAGCTTGTGCACAACAATATCGGTATCCAACCCTGGCATATCTTGATACGACCAAGCAAACACATCAACATACTCTTGAAGCAGATCTATCAGTTGTCTCTTCACTGAGTCTTGCAGGCAGGCCCCGATTTTAACTTCTTTCACGTCTTCGTCTGTACCAAGATTAATCACTTCAACCTCCTCCTGGTGAGGAGTAATAACCTTTTCCTCCTGTCTCAACAACCTAGCTAGCTCTTCAGGAAGCTCACATTCTTCATCAACCCCTTCATCAGCTTGATTGATTGGATTGTCAAAGTCATACGATGTCATAGCCGTGCTGTTGTCGGTGCTGTCTGGAAGGCGCTCTCTGCAAGGGTTAAGTTTGTTCATTTTAGTGATTGATTTTAATCTTGCTTTAGAAAAAAGTGAAATGAAGTTATCATTTTGAAAACACCGCCATTTATTTTTGTACAAAAAGAAAAATGGAAAAACAGTGAGCAGAAAAGAAAAAGACTCATTTGCGAAAAGATGTCTGATATTTCATTAATTTAATCTTGTTTGCACAAAAGTACAGATGGCCCTGATTACAAAATGAGTCTTGTCATCTTGGGCAAGATGCAAGACTTTGATGCATGCTATAAAAAATACAGGAAATAATAATTACTCTGCATGAGTAACTCTTATAATTTCCTGGGAAGACCAGTTCGAGACACTGCTCCCCGGGATCTTTGGACGAATCCAATTCTCCAGATTGCGCTCCTCTTCCAGCTCGTCTTCCAGACAGTTGATAGCATCGGGGGTAAGCATCCCCCCACTGACAAAACCTGGCTCTGCAGCAGCCTTTGCTTGATGTTGAGTTGGTCTGTAACCCAAACCAAATTTGTCCTTCTTCTCCTCCACAGCTAAAACCTTGCCCCAGCCTAGGGCAGTTCCTTCCTCAACAACCTTCCGGGCTTGTTGGTAAGACGACATGGAGATACCTGACACGGCAGATGCTTCATTGACATTCAAGGCTTCAAAACCTTGGCTCATTGTTTCATGGATCTCCCCATCCATCTCAATGTACTTGTAGGTAGCCAGATGGCTAACGAAAATATCCTCTTCCCCACAGATTGTGACAACTTGACCTTCCCACTCAAATTTTAACTTTTGGTGAAGGGTAGACGTTATTGCGCCGGCGGCGTGAATCCAGGGTCTACCCAACAAACAGCTGTAGGCGGGCTGAATGTCCATCACATAAAAGATAGTTTTAAAGGTCTGCGGGCCAATTGTCACGGGCAGCTCAATCTCTCCCAGAACCGATCTCTTCGAACCATCAAAGGCTCTTACCACCAGGTTGCTGGGTCTCAATGCCAATCCGTCATATTCTAGCTTCACCAGAGCCTTCTTTGGTAAGACATTCAGGGAAGAACCTGTGTCCACCAACACATGAGAAAGGACAGCTCCTTTGCATTCCATAGTTATGTGCAAGGCTTTGTTGTGATTGCGGCCATCCGCTGTCAAGTCAGAATTGGTAAACCCTAGCCCATTGCTAGCAGTAACATTCCCAACCACGGTTTCCAATTGGTTGACAGTAATCTCCTCAGGCACGTAAGCTGCGTGCAAGACTTTAAGTAGTGCATTCCGATGGGCTTCGGGGCACATAAGCAGTGAGAGGATGGAGATTTTGGATGGCGTCTGGTGAAGCTGATCCACAACTTTATAATCGCTCTTTTTGATGATCCGCATAAACTCATCAACTTCCTGATCGAATGGAGTCTTCAGGGTTTCTTTGGCAGCTGGATCTTCCTGCACCGGGCCTTTTCCTTTTGCCTTGGCAGCAGCTTCTGCTTCGGCTGTAGGTCTTTGGACTTGTGAAGCAAAGAGACGTCCGCTTCGAGTGAAGCCTCCGCCTCCCCCCACATTATCTACTTGTGGTGCAGGTGCTGATGTTTCAAGAGTGATTCTTTTTCCTTCACAATACACGTCAGAGCCATAGTGCCAAGGGATGGCCCTATTGCTTTCATATGGTACTGGTCCAGGCACCGTGACAGTGACCGGACTGATTGCTGCTGCTGAAGGGACTGTTATTGTTTGTGGATCATAAAAGATTGTAACTGGTGCTCTGGCGGGAGCAGCACCTTCTTAATGGTAGGCGGAATTATTTTCAGGATCGTAGAATATGGTAACAGTGGAGACATCTTCATGATTGATTGCTGGTGTTGTAGGAGGTTCTGTTGGAAGGACTGTTGTTGTTGTTGATGGAGATTCGAAATGGAATGAAGCTGAAGTTGTAGCAGGAGAAACTGTTGAAAACTGATCATTTGGGAGGACAGATGAAGTACTTGTTGATGTTGCTGATGAATTGTCGGGAACAATAGTTGCTGTAGTTGTAGGAGGTTCTGAAACCGTTGTTGATGAAGTTGTCGGATTTGTCGGAAATGATGTAGTGATCTGTAGCAGGCCACTCTGAATAAGGCTGTCAATGCCATTCCTCAGGTCCTCACACCCATTCCATGAAATATTGCAGTAGGGACACCCTAGTTCACACCCCGGAAATATTTGGCTTTCACGGAGTTGAGCTTTGATTTCCACCAATGGTGTCCTGATCTGATCCACACTGGTTATTAAATAAGACGGTTGGTCTTCTTCAATAGCGTTAATTCGAGGACCACCATGGTTTGGCATTGGGTTTTTATTGACATTGGGAGGCGGTGCAAAATTCAGAGCCTTGGAGTCTACCAAGTCTTGTACCTTCATATGCAGAGCTCTGCATTTTTCTGTACTGTGACCAGGCGCGTTCGAATGAAAAGCACACCTGGCATTGGAGTCATAGTTTCTTGGTAGACTGTTGGGATCCGGAGGTGCCAACGTTCTTAGCTCAACTAGGTTGAGTTTCAGAAGTTGTGGCAGCAAGGCAGCATACGGCATTGGGATCGGGTCGACCACTCTATTAGCTTGAGATGGCCTTTGTTGGAATGGCCTCTGTTGATTGTTGTTGTTGGTGTTGTTGCTGTAGTTCCTTGGAGGATATTGATTCTGCTGATACTGAGGTTGTTGTTGGAAGTTTTGTTGCGGAGGTTGATAGACTGGCTGAGGATGAGCTGGAGCAGGGATAGTGACTGCTACTATTGTCCTTTGAACATACTGGGGCCTACCCCTGTTGGTGTGAATGGCATTGGTCTCGCCAGCTCTCCTCGGGCCTGCAAAAGGCTTTCTGGTACCGCTGGACGAACTGGCACCATTATCAGAGATCTTACCCATTTTTAACAAACTTTCAATTCTCTCCCCAGCTATGACAACGTCTGCGAAGCTGGTGGAGGAGAAAGCAGCCAACCTGTCAATATACGTTCCCTGGAGAGTGTTCATAAACATGTCTGCCATTTCTCTCTCAGACATTGGTGGTTGAACGGCAGCAGCCAATTGCCTCCATCTCTGGGCATATTCTCGGAAACTTTCCCTTGACGACTGTGACATTCCCATTAGGAGAGTCCTGTTGGGCGCCATGTCTAAGTTGTATTGATACTGTCGGATGAAGGCCTCTGCCAGGTCCTTCCAGCATCTCACAGTTGCCCTTGTCAAGTGGGAATACCATTCCCTTGATGCTCCAGTCAAGCTGTCCTCGAAGTAAAACATCCAGAGCTTCTCATCCATTGTATAGGCCTTCAGCCTTCCCAGAAATGACTGCAAATGAGTCCGGGGGCATGAAGTCCCATTATACTTTTCGAAACAAGGAGGCTTGAACTTATGGGGGATCCTGACCCCTTCTACCAAACCCATGTCCATGACGTCGAAACCCAAAGAATTTTGAGATTCTAAGGACCTCAACTTCTCAGCCATTTCATCCAATCTCCTATCATAAGTTTCCTCTCCAGCACCCATTACTGTAAATTGGTCCTCCTGAGGATCTTCTTGAAGTACCCTGGCTGCAGTGGCTGTCCCTTGAACGTTTGCAGGAATATTGATCTCAGGATGGAGATGGGGACCAAACACAGGAGGGTTAACATGAGGTTGTACCCGTTCATTGTTACTTGTGCCAGCAGTCCCCACATGGGGCTCCTCTTGATTCCTCCCTTCTACCAAAGCTCTGAGCCTCTCCTGGCTTTGAGCTAAGTTGTTCATCACTTCCATGAATTGTGTTATCTGGGTTCTCATCTCCAATCTTTCGTTTGCCATCTGGTTTCTGACCTTTGTAAGGTCTTGTTGCATCTGGTCCATTTGGATGCCCGGAAGGTTGTTTCTAGTTGGGTACCTGTGTGGCCTGTTGAGAGGAAATACCCGGCGGCGAGCAATAATTCCTGAATATCACAACAGAGGTTAGTAACAGTAAACAAAAACCTGCAAAACAAACAAAAGGGTTAGTATGCAATGCAGTTATGCTTATTTGCTCTCAAGGTATCCGGTTTGGCCTTCAGTTTTGACCCTTCCAGACCCTTGAAGATGCTGCTGCTGAAGTTGCTTTTGAAGTGAACTCAGGTGGAACAAACCAACACAAATATATTACATAAGATGAAATAATACAACTTGTTCATTTTACAACACAAGCCCTTAAAGGGGTCAAAATACATCACAAAAAAGCAAAAGTACATGGGAAAAAAGAACAACAACAAGCAAATGATCAAACTCCAAGGCCAAACTCATCCTCACGAACTTCCTTAAGAAGTGCTTCGGTCACAGGATCAGCCGGATGCTCCGTAAGATTTCTGATGAGAAGGTTTCTTGTTGCAACAGCTGCAGTCAACTTCTTGTTCTGACTTTGGTCCTTAGACCTCTTCACTCCAGCTCTGATTTCTAGCTCTGATATTTCCTTCTGGGCTGCTGCCAGGGCTTTTTCCATCTGTTCCATCTTGTCTTGAACTCTCTTGTCTTCCAGAGTACGGGCCTCAGTGATCCGGACCCACCTGGCCTGACTCTCTTTCAAATACAAGTCTGTCCTTGCTCTCTGGAACTGGGCTTCTTTACAAGCATTCTTCAGAATCTGTTCACCAGCTTTAGACTTGTTGATATAATCTCCAGACTTCTCAATTTTAGTCAAGTGTTCCAATCTCAACTTCTCCAATCTCTCAATCTCCCTCACACCTTCACTCCTCTCCCGGAGGGTCTTCTGCAAGGCTTGGGTTAACTTCTCATTTCTTTCCTTCAAGCTCTCAAACTCCTCCAAGCTGATAGTGGCAGGGGGTGGTGCTGAAGATGACTCAGGCATGTCTTCTATGGTAAAGGGCATTCCAGAGAATTGGGCCCTAGCATGGGACCACTCATAATACTGTGCTGATGCCACATTATTGCACTTCCCCAGAATGGTGACTCCCTTGGTTTGAACATGATCCCAGGCCCAGGCAGCCTGCCTAACAGTTGCCAGACTAATCTTGTTCTCACAGTAGAGGGTCTCCACCAAGTCCTGTGCCTTAGGAGCATGGACCAGTGCATAGCCTAATTGCCTCTTGAACAGCAGAGGGTTGTAATTGATACTTCCCTTAACTCCTATTAAGGGCACATTGGGAAAGTGCCCACAGCTGGTGATTATATCTCTGCCCTTGGTGCTTTGAGTACACCATCTGATATCTGCTGAAGTTAGGACAGTGAGTCTTTTAGCCCAGTTGCTTTGCTGATGAGGATTTAGAAATGCATCTGTCCTGGGTAGATGCCTGAGAAGCCAAGCATGGAATAATGGAGCACAACACCTTACTAGCCTCCCCCTCTGCTTCTCATTCTTCTGATGTACTGAGTAATAGAGATCTCCTAGCAAAGTTGCCACTGGGTTCTTCAGGATGAACAAATGGATTGCATTCTTGCTAATGAATCGAGGCTCATCTGCAAACAACACAATTCCATATACACTCAAGGCCAACAGAGCACAAACAGCTTTCCACTCCCCCAGGGAGGCCTTCAGACTGGCTTGGGAAATTAGGAAGTCCAGATGAAAACCAGGGATCCCAGCTTTAGAGGTCATATGTTGCTCAATCAAAGTAGGTTCCAGGTGCAAAGCTTTTGCTACCTCTCCATTGCTTGGGAAAACCATCTCAGGGTTGAAAGGGATTTCTCTCCTGATAGGCAGACCAACCAATGATGAGTATTCTTCTAATAGAGGCCCCAACTGAAAGTCTTTAAAGGTGAAACATCTCAATGGGGGGTCATAAAACTGAATGCAGGTGTGGATCAAACTCCTCTGAGATGGGTCCAGATCCATGACCAAGTCAAGTATATCCCCATAATGCTCCCTGAACAAAGGTATGTGATCTGGAGTGATCAGGGTTTGGATTCTCCTGATGTCTGATAGGTCTGGTTGGAAGAAATGATAGGTGATGTTGCTTTTCTTTGGAGCCATGATGCTAAAGACTGAGCAAAATAAGTGCTGATGAAGATGATGAGGAGTGGGCCACTGGCTGGCTAGTGCAAGTAACTGGAGTATATGGCTGACAAACTGAAGCAAGTGCTGGCGGAGATAGGTCAAAACTGCAGATGGGGTCAAAACCAAAACCAGATGAAAATGGATACCCTGAAACACAAATAAGCACATGTTAATATGATGCAATGAGTATGTATGCAAATGAAATGCAAGGGTTTGTGACTGAGCTGGATTTGGTTAATTGCCTTGATCCATGTGTGTTCAAGAATTCCAGATGGAGGTCTATAAATCCAGTAACCAAGGTGGGGGACTCAAATAAAGAGCCACACGTCCGGGGTTTTAGAATCACAAGAACTATCCAACATGGAGTATTCTTAACAAAGTCAAAGTAGCAGGGTATTCTGAGGTCAAGGTACCTGCAAACCTGTAAACAGCCCAACCCCCTCACAGGTGGTGATCTAGAACAAGGATCCTCAGACTTGGATCAGTTATGAGAAGTGTAAACACTTCTAACCCGGAGGTACAGTGTTTACAATAACCATAACAATTCCTCCTCTAATTCACCTCAGTTTCTGAAGGTCAATACTAAAAGGTCATCCAGACTTAGCAGGCTTCCCAGATAGCCCTAGCATTGCAGGAAATCTGCAACACAGAGTTCTCAAGAAGAAACCCATATCTGAACCGTGTTTCATATTCCCGCACCAGACCGAAATGGAATGGGAAAGAATATGATTCACTCTAGCCTAGGTGTCACTCTGGTCCCAGGTATAGGACCTTAACTCTCAATGAAACACCCACCCACCAAGGCAAACAACAGATCCAGCCAGCAACAATGACAGTATGATATATAAATGCAATAAAGAAAGCAGTAAAGTAACTGTACATAAAGCAATAAACAAAAAATAAATACAAGCACAAACAAGCACATAACACCCCAGTAAACACAAATCAATCAAGCGCTAGGAGGAACCCACAAAAAGAACCAGAAGCCCTGGTTGCAGTATAAGGGTCCCCAGCAGAGTCGCCAAGCTGTCGCTCCCGATAAGTGGGACTGGCCCAAATAAAGGTACAGACGCGAACGGTCGGCGAGAGGGACAATGAGAACACACAACCGTGAACTCACTGGAGATGAATAGAGTCGCCAGCTAGGCATTTTTATCCCGGAGGAAAGGTAATGCTGCATAGACCTAGAAAGATATGGATAAGACGGTTGCGAACCAGAGAGACTGAGAAAGGGGGTTGGTTACAACCTGGGAAGGTATTAGCACCCAGATTGTCCGTCGTACTCGACGGGATCCACGCTTAAAAGATTTGTGTTTTAAAGGGGTAGTGTCAGTGCAATCTGTGTATAAAATAGCTGGAAAGGATGTACAGGTGTCAGTGTAAAGTGAAGTGATGTGTATAAATGTACAGTGTCAGTGTAGGAACAAGAGTGAAATGCTCAAGACTATGAGGCTTAAGAATGAAGCTGGAAGGAGGGGGAATGTACAGAGACTTTTGTTCGATAACCGTTAAGTTATGCCTACGTATCCTCTCGTGCAATGAGGAAGTCAGAACACCGTAGTTCGACCCAAAGAGACTGAAAGGTGAATTGACTTGTGAACTGCTTACTTGCCTATGCTCAAGTGTATGATCTGTCTGGCACAGATGCAAACTGTCTTGCAGTAGACGGAAGAAGCTAGTTCTCGTTTGTGAGTGAAGGTGATGAGAAAAGAATCCCGGAGGAGACGATTATTGTTTGTTTTGGAGTTTTCAGTCTTTTATTGCTTTTTGGATTTTGTCATAAGTTAATGAGCTTAACCCTAAACCAATGGATTTAGTAAACTCATCACATCTTCCCTCTGATTAGGGGTAATGAGAATTACCTTAAGTGTGAAGTCAGATTCTCACACTTAATCACCTTTGATATAGGGTTAAGATCATTAACCTACTTGTGATTAATTAAATGTTTTTGTTGTTTTTGTTTAGTGCTAAGTAATGAGGTTAAGCCATAATCAAGGATTAAACAGACTCATTACACCATCCTAATAGAAGGATAATAGATGAGAGTGTTTAAGCTGAGGAAAGCTCCTCAACTTAATTCATGATTAGGGATTAAACTCATGACAAAACAAGCCTCTGATTAGGTGGATTTTAGATTAATGGTGTGATGATGAAGTGATTTTTATGATTTGTAAGACAACTTGAGGGGGACTTGTCCATTAACACTAGGGTTAGTCCTTCTTAACCACTTAAGGAAGAATTAGAACCCTAATGCAAGGCCCAAGTTACAAGTGTGATGTCTTGATAGTTATTAAGTGAATTGATTAAGAGATTTAAACACATTAAGGGTTTAACACTTAGGATTAAAGTTATACACCCCATCCTAAGAGAAGGATGCAGGCATAACCCTAATCACAAAGCCTTAAAGCCTTTAGGGTTTAGTCCCTGATTATGAGGTGAGAGGAAGAGACTCAAAGAGAGACACAAAGGTAAAACTATGAGGGGAGACTAATCAAAACCCTAATTCATTGTCATGCTTGGTTGATCCTAAGGTTTGTGAGGTTTTCAAGAACAATCTTCAGAGGAGCCACCAGGAAGCAGATGAACAAGATCAAGAGAAGCAAAGTGACTTGCTTCATTCAAGAAGTCAAGTCACTTGAAGAAAGAAAGTGGGAGGAAGAAGAATGAGCAAGCTCAATCTCAAACACAAATAGAAATGCAGCAATGGATGCAAGAGGGATGAGAAGAAAAGTTATGAGAAGTGAAGGCAAATTCACTTCTCAAGTTTACTTACCACCTGAAATGTTAGAAAGAAATGCAATGCAATGCAAAATGGGATGAAAATGGTATGATGCTAAGCAAAACCAGAAGCATGTTGATGATGAAAATGATGCTATGAGGTGCTGCAAACAAGAGGCAAGGCATGGAGATGCTCATACAAGATTATGAATGCAAATGATGCAAGCTAAGGAGCATGAATAAGCATGGAAAGTTATGAAGCATACAAGACAAATGACATGGCAAATGTGTAATGCAAGGATCAAACATACTTCCTACATGTCTTAAGATGTCAAATGAATCACAAGAATGCACAAAATGCAAAGACAAGTCATGTTATGCAAGAGAATGCAAGAAGGATGCAAGAGAAAGCCCAAATTAGGGTTCATGAATCAAACATCAAACCAAAACCAAAAACAGAAGCAAACCCTAAGATGAAAAATGGAAAATGCTACCCAAAGAAACCCTATACCTATAACAAACCAAGGTCCAAAGGGGAGGTCTCAACTCTTAACCAATCTCAAGTTATGATTTTTACAAGTTATTAGGGTTTTTTAGGGTTTCTAACAAAAGAAATGCCAAACAAATAGGAAAATGCAAGATCAAATCATGGACATTTTATCCTAGAAACTACATGCTAAACAAAAGACAAAGCAAAAAGAACCAATGTCCAAACCTTCTTAGATAGGCAGAAATGAATTTTTGAACTTGTGATCAAAATAATGCACAAAATATGATTTAATTCAATGAAAAATTCTTAAAATGCATCAAGATCAAAAAAGGAATTTGGTTTGAAGGTTGGACAATGTTTCTAAATGTCTTAGAACATTCCATGAATTTTTTTGTAGTTTTTAAATACCTAAAAGTATTTTTAATTAATTAATTTCCATTAATCAATTAAAAATAATCTTTTAAATATTTAAAAATACTCTTTTAATGATAAAAAATAAAATAAAAATATTTTTGGGTCTTAAAAATTAATAAAACTTTTAAGAAAAAGTTTCATAATTTTTAAGAATTTTTTGCTATTTTAAAATAAATATGCAAGTTAATTGAAAAGAAAATGAATAAAAATTAAATAAAAGTGAAAGTAATCAGAATGAGAGGCTGAGATGCAATCTGGGGAGGGGACCATTGACTTGGCGCGTGATCTTGTGGCTCACATTCAAACTTGGTTAATCACAGTTATGAATTAATTAATTACAGTTAGGGTTTCTAATGACGAATCTGGGCCATTCACTAGCGCGCGGGAAGCAACATCCAAGGGCCCAGGTTTAAAGTTTGCTAATTAATGACAATTAACCCTAATCACTCTCAGGCTGCCGGAGAAGACTTCCGGTCGTCTTCTCCGGCGAGCAGCTCACCTGAAAACTTCCCAAACCCCTCAAATCGTATCAAAAATGAAAACTAAGAACTGGGAAATGTTTCTCACACCCTCACGAATCAAACCCCTCTCTCAAAACACATTTCTTCTTGCTAAACAAGCTGAATCGAAAGAAATAAAAACTAGGGCACGCAAGCTTCAGAGACAAATTAAACTCTCAAATCAAAGCCATTTTCAAAACCAAGGACATCAGGATAATCAGTGAATCACATAGAACAAGTTTGTAACAAGAAAAATGATTTCTGGAAAAATGAATTCAAGCTACCTGAGATTTGGAGCTTTCAACCTGAGAACTTTCTGGCCACCTCTCCTTGTGCAATCCACTCCCTAGGACCTCTTGATGATGTTTGAATGCCTTAGAACAATTTATGTAGGCTGGTTGATGAGCTTCGACAGTTTCTGCTTCACCTTAGTCAAGAATGGCTATGATGATTCTGGTAGTTTCAGGCCATTGTGAATGGTGGTTTTGACTCCTTGTGGTATGCTTGACTTGTTGGTGAAGAAAGATGAGGTGTTTGATGGCTGAATAGTGAGATTCGAAGAGAACTGGTTTGGGAGGTGAGAAATGGTGGAGCTCAGGTCAGGCTTGTTTCAGGCTTGAGCTTTGGTGGTTTGAGGCCTATGGAGTATGGTGAGTTGAGTGGTGAAGAGGGTTTGAATGTTTGCAAGCTGTGTAAGCAGATTCGAAGCAACTTGCAATGTGGTGTGTTTTTGTGAATGTGATTGTGTAGAGAGTTTCAGCCTGGCTTGGTCTTATGTTTTGCTTGCTAAAGGATACCATAAACAAATGCAAGTGGCCAGAGGATGTGACATGGCATGTGGTGATTGGGATGTTTGCTTTTGCATAAAGTCCAACTTTTGTGTAAGTGAGGCATGGCTCAAGGTCTAGGCAAGTACAAGGCATGGCTCTGGTGCAGCATGGTGTGGTGAGAAGCTAGCTTAGTGCAGTAACCAATGCAGCAAGTTGTAGAAAGTGTGATGAGTGTTTTTGCAAGTTGTCACCTTTTTGAAATTTCATGAAAAATGCCTTGTTACATGAACTAAACACATGTGATCTTTGGTTCAAATCTGATTTTTGTGACTTAGAGAATGTTTATGTGCTGGTTTGAAGTGAACTAGAGGCTGCAATATGCATTGGTCCAAGATTTTGCAAAATTCTCACTTAGGGCATGCCTTGAAAATCAATGATTTTAGCCAACTTTGCCACACCATAACTTTTGATCCAAGAAGAGTTTGATCATGTTCTTGTACTTTTTGAAAAGGGAAAGATGACATCTACAACTTTCATGACCAAAGTTTTTCCATTTGAAGCATTTTTGAATCAAGAATCAAGGCTTGAAAAATGACCTAAAATGATGCATTCTTGAAAAGTCAACTATGCCCAAAAAGTCAACATTTGCAAAAACCCTAAATTCTTGATTTTTATGAACTTCAACCTTCTTCCATGATCAAATAAAGATCATATACACTCAAAATGATGAAGATCACCCATTGGTTGGGTCATTGGGGGCCTCAGATGCCCTGATTTTGCACTGACTTGTCTGAAAAGTCAACCCTTGATCAGATGACTTCCCCATGGAATTTCTTCATGAAAATTGATATGCATACTCCCTATACCATATAAAGAGCAATGGAAACAAGAATGACCAAAAAAATTGGGGTTATGGCCTCTGAAACCAAAACCCTAATTTTCAGTCAACTGTGCAGTCAAACCTGGCTCTGCATCCACTCAAACCATAGTTCTTGTGATTCCTCTGCATTTTTGACTTTGAGGAGATGGAATATGATATAAGAACACACATGGACCCCTTTGAGTTGATTGGTGGCCTTTGGAGTGGCTCAAGATGCTTTGGGATTGCTCAGAACACAAACCCTAGGTGCAGATGCCTTAGAAACTATCCAGTGAATCAAAAATGAGATATGAGATGATATGATTGTGTTTATGCATATGAGGATGATCACAAGCCATGGTGTGAATGGGTGAGGGCAAATTTGGGGTGTTTACAGTTGACACCTCATATGCATAGATTTGTTGAAGCTTGGATCAATAAAGTATTTCATTTAGGCAACGTCACGACTAACATGTGATGTGTTTGTTTTTTAGGGGTTTAGACATAATTTGTTTATTGTAATAGTAATGATATTGGACTTTTTTCTTTTTAGATTTGAATCTGCGCATTGGAAGCTGAAGCATATGTTAGAGAAAAGGTTAGGTGATATGGTCAAATACTGGGAGGCTATGAATGGCAACATCAAGATTCAAGTGGGCAATATTAGAGCTTCATTTCAGAATATTTTTTATGAGGTTGAGCGTGTCCATAGTGGTCCATATTATGGGAATTTGGTTGGATCAGTATCTAGAGCTTTTTTGCATCACATTGCTGAAGAGTGGTACAGGGTTGACATGGTGGGTACAAACACCCAGATGTGCAGATGCGTTCGTAGAACAATTTACGGATTACCTTGTTCCTGTGAGTTTGGGAAATACACACTAAGAGTTGAACCAATACCAATAGATGTTATTCATATTCATTGGAGGAAACTAAGTATGGAAGGTGAACAAGACGTAGACACAGAGGATGGAGCAGAGATGGACATGACAAATGCAATTGAGGCATTGTGGAAACAGTTTCATTCATTGGATGTTGCAGGAAAGAGAGCATTAAAATGCTCTTAGTTTGACGTTCTTCCCTATGACGACTAAACATAATCCCAATGTCTCCATTTACTGCATTGATTTTGTAAACTCAAATCATTGGGTTTAGGTAAATATTAGAAACATTTATTTTCCAATACATTATATTATTCATTTTGCCATGTCACTAATATGTTTTTGTAATAGGTAAACATGAAAGAAGGATTTCCCTTACCACCAATCACAGTGGATTGGCAAAATAATCGCACACCAGATGCAACATCTTGGATAACATGATTCTCTGGACGGTTACAACATTGACACAAGCTTACACCGATTTTCCTAAACCATATTATATTATGATATATTTTAATTTTTTTATATTTCTAAAGCACGATTGTTTACATGTTTTTTTTTTAATTCATCTGAATAATTATAAATGATATAAGTTTGATCAATACAGAACTATATAAGTATGCGGAATAATAAATATGCCTGAATACAAAAAACAAAAGAGTACTACAGCAAAATGTGTGATAATAACTATGTCTGAATAATAAAGTAAAAATATCACGCATCATCCTGAGGTACCGGTCCACCCTGAGGTAACGGTCCACCCTGCGCTAGACGTAGTGCTCGAAAGATCTCAACATACTCATCATCCTCCTCCTCAGCCTCGTGACACTGCAGATAGCGACTCAGCTCATGTGAAATATGCCATAACCTCGGATCTAACGGTCCATCATCAAAATCGGGAACTGGAACCTCTTTGTCATGTCCCTGGGGTGGTGGAATCAAACGAGGATGAGATACTGTGTAGTACCAAGTCAGGTACTCTGCCACTATATCATATGGAGCATCTGCAAACTACGCATGCTGAATCACTTGCCTAACGCTCACATGATAACTAACCCAATAAAAAAATATGTCCAGTGCATTAATGTCAGGTGGATGTGATGATACGTACTGCCGGTATCCAAACTAATGTAAGCATCTATCAGGTAAATAAAGGACAAATGTATCGTACTATCGCAGACCACCCATGTACAAACTCATATAATCAAACGGTATGTGCTGCCTATGATCCTCAAAAGGGCGCCAGATGACATTACCGGGTGTCAATCCATCTAACATAACTCTGATATCGTCAACCTTCGTCGTAGATTGCTTGTAGCACCACTTCATTTCCCTTGGAAGTGGACTACCAACACCAACAATCTTCGAAAATCCTCTCTTCCCAATAGTTGGGAAATACTCGTGAATCCAACACTGTCAACAAAATATGAAAATTATCAATTAAAAGTATTATAAATTACATAATACAATTATAAAGTAAATTAAAATAAAACATTTGTACCTGTAGAAGAGAGCAATATCCACCAAGTTGTTTGCATGAATAAAATGAAGCATCTCTGAGGTATCTATAAAGTGTGACAAATGCAGAAGCTCCCCAACAGTATCTGCCACATCTGTCCAAGTCCTCGAAGAGTGATAAATACTTTGCCTCTACAAGAGTAAAGGTCTTATCTGTAAGAATAGTGCAGCCAAGTAACGACAATATATACACCCCAGCAGCACAATCAAATCTCCCTTCAGCTCGAATACGGGCATGCTGTGTCTTTAACCACTCAAGTCTATAATAAGGGCTTCTAGATAAATGGATCTCCTTAACTACATCCTCCAACGAAATACCCATCTGACGAATAGAAAGACTGATAGCATCTGAGTCAATAATCCCTTCTGCAGGATGTCGCTCCCGGGATTTTCATCCTAGTACAAACGCAAAAGTGGCGCGGAAAAGGTAGAGTCGCCAGCTAGACATTTTTATCCCGAATGAATGGGAAAGGTAATGTTGCACAAACCTGAGGAAGAAGGAAAGGACAAGGTCCTGCGAACCAAAGATCTGGGTTTGGGAGTCGGTTACGACCTGGGAAGGTATTAGCACCCCAGATCGTTTGTCGTACCCGACGGGATCCACGCTTGCTTGTTTGTTTCAAAGGGTGAGAAAGAATAAAGCTGCTGAACAACTGCTAACTGGAAACTGGAATGAGAAAGGAGAATAAAGGGGGAAATGTAGGGAAAATAAATAATGTGCTCGAACGGGCCCTATCCCGCTGCCTACGTAACTCATCGGTATAATGAGGATCAGAGTCGACGTAGTTCTCCTAACTAAGGCGGGAACTATTTGTTTGTATTTTATACAGTTGGAACTGCGTATGTCTATGCTCAGGTGTTGCAGGCTCGTCTAGTACGAGTGCATTTACCGTCTTGCATGCGAGACAAGTCATCTCAAGTTCGCATTGTGAGTGAATGAGATGAAAAGAGAAGTTCCCGCAGGATAGTCGCTTATTATTTGTTTTTGTCTTTTATGAGAAATATATTTTATGTTTTCTTTATGAAACAACCCCTTGATGAGACTTGTACATCATGCTAGACAAGCTTACACCACTCCAAGATGGAATGAGTGCAAGTGCCCCATGGAATAAGGCTATACACAATGGATCCTTTCATGCATTTATTAAGTCTTTTTGGATTTTGCTTGAAGACGAGAAAGAAGACTCAAATGGAAAAAGGGAAAAACTAAGGGGGACTAAGACACAAGCCTAAGTTATTTATTAAAATGGTTGTCCTATGGTTAATAAGGTATTCTAATCCTAAGAAAGAAAAGGAAAAGAAGAAAAGAGAGTTAGAAACTAACTTACTTCCTAAGGAAGTTAAGTTGTCTCTAAAGAAATGGAAAGCGTAAAAGCAAAGCACAGGGTGCTAAGGCAAATACAATTATAATGCATAAGAGATAGGAATGAAGTGAGGATTACCTCAATCTTCCCCCCCTACAAAACAAAAGTTAGTATGCCAATGCATATTGAAAGTAAAATCAAAGCATAAAAGCGATTAAGTACCATAAACGTCCTAGAAGGGAACTAGGGTTCGAAATAAGACCTAAGTCTAAAGGTGAAGGTACCTAAAAGTTATATGACTTCTAAAGTCAGTAGCTACATGCTATAGGTCCCTAAGTATGCTAGGATACCTCACAAGGTCAAACTATGTACAAAAAGTTCACCTAAGTTCACCTAAATGCAAGTTAGGGTTTATGGATGAAGTATGAATGCATATGGCTTACAAACATGAATTAATACATGAAATGAATATCAAAGTTAGTAGTGAATTCTTATGAATGTAGATAAATGAACATATAATCATGAGTGCAATGGATTAGGCATATGGAGCAAGGAGAAGAAGATGTGAGAAGAAATGAGCAAACATCGCATAAGATCACAAATGATGCAAGTTAGAGATGAATGGCATGTGAATATGCATGAAATTATTATGGTTCAGTAGCATAAAAGGTATGATATGAAATTATAATGCATGGATAGACATTAATTATTCCACATAATTCATGTAAACAATTAGAGGAGAAGAGAAACAAGTTTAAGGCAAAATTAGCTCAAATAAAGATGCACTTTGAAACACCAAAACAAACCAAATGAGTATGGTTCAAAAAGTGGCCTATAACTGGAATTAAGGACCTATAAATGACCTATAATTAACTCCTAGAAGTTACCAAAAAGTTGCCTCAAGCAAATGGCATGAATGTCTTCCTAGCATCTAGGATATGGAGCAAATACACACATGAATCAACCTATGATCTAGGTGACATGGAAAAATAAAAAAAAAGCTTTAAAATTTATGAAATCAAATCCCTGGAATGTTGAAGTCGGTATCTAAAATTATCTAAAAGGATTTCACAAAATTATGCACCAAAGTGCCAAAACAATTACTTGATTAGCAAGGTAACAAGGCATGATCGCCGAAAAAACAATTCCACAAAGTGGATCAAAAAGGGCACTAAAAATTATGAAAAAAATGCTTAAGGAGCATCAAAATGTCACAAATTCCAGTGGTTAATCACACACAAAAAATAGGTTTCACACCTATGGGGAAAAATTGATTTCGGTCCCTTATGTCAAAATCCTCCGTTTTGGGACAGCTTATGATCTAAAATCCAAATTAATTATTAAAACCACCCAAATTTAGAAACAAAAAATATGACAAATTATTTAAGAGGATGAGGGTCACTCATAAATTTTTCCAGAATTTTATCCCACCTAAAACTATTTTTAATAATTGCGACGAAACGGGCAAAAAGTGGATTTTAAGGGGAAGTGAAAGGAATCGATCCTAATGGTTCGTAACCTAATCCCTAAGCTCCGAAATCGACACAAATCAATATATATCACAAATAAATCCAGTGCCTCATGTGGGAGGGCTCAACATGCACCTTAAGCTATATGGTCCTAAGCCGCATACAACTATAATGATGCTTATAAGTGGAGAATCGAGATTACTTACTTGATCGAAGTACCGATTCTTCACATAAAAGAAATCCGACAAAAAAACTCAAGCAAAGTCTTGAAATCTCCATAATAAAAATAAATGCTTATCTTCCATAATCACTTTGTGAAGATCCACCATTATTGAAATCGATCCAATATCGATCAAAAAAGACATGAACACTTTAATTCAAAATTAGTACTAAACATAATTAAAATCATGACAAAAATTCTAATTAAAAATTTTCAAGGAATGGATTGAGATATTAATCCACAAAAATTAATTAACAAAGAAATTAATTAACAATTCTAGCAAGAGGAACCATTAACAATTTCAAAAAAAAATAAAGAACAAAGAGGAAGTGCAAAAGAAATCCAGTGGCTGTAATTAGCCAAAGAGCTGGCCCAAAGCCCATTCTTCCTGTAACATGGCGCAGGGGAGGTGCAAAACAAAAACCGAGTGGTGCGATTAATAATCCATGGAGGCCCAACATAATTATGCGCAGAAGGGGTGCGATAGTGAAATTGCTGGTGTAAATAGGATTTCTTTGGGCTATGGCCCAAATTCATGTCACAAATGCAGGGGAGGGTGTGTACGTGAATTTGATGGTGTGTGTAGTAAATCCATGGTGTTTTAGAAGCCCGATCCATTAACTGACTTTGACCTAAAATTGAGAAGAAATAAAAACAGGGAGCAAAGCCCTCAGCACACGAAGCACGATCTCATCTTCTTCCCAAAGACGCCCTTCTCTCTCAACCTAGGTTTTTCAAGTGCGCAATTTCTCTTCTCTTTTGTCACCGTCGTCGGTTTAATCTCACTCATCACTTCCTTTTAGTTATTCACCCTCTTCTCTATCGCGATGCTTCCGTCATCGACCTACGATCTCCGCCGACAATGTCCTTCGGTCACACCGAATTTCCTCTTCAATACGTCTCAGCCTTCCTCCTCAACAAACAACATCGCTTCATCGTAATGGAATTCGACATTCCCTCTCAAGGTTTCAAACACAACTTCGTGCGTTCCCTATCACCATCGACGAATTTCCTTCAACCTCACTCTTTGTCGAAAAAACAAAAAGCGCCGCCACCTTCTCCATCCGTGGGATATTAACTCGAATTTAAATCGTCTTCAACCTCTCTCTTAGCCGCTCCAAAGACAATTACCGAGTGAGATATTCAGGTACGAATCTCTTCCGCGATATAAATCTTTGACTATTCTTCTTCAATTCGTGTGTATGCGGACATGAATCGTGTTATTGTTGTGTTCTTGAATCTGGATGTTGTTGATTCGATTTGTAGGTTTATTGAGGATTGATGAATGTTGATCGAAGATGAGGATGAAGGATGTGGTTTCACTTATGAAGAGAGAGCTTCTGTTGATTGAAGGTGAGGATTCAGTTGATGTTGATGATTGAAGAGTTGATGAAGTTCTGATTCTGAGAGTTCTTGGAGATGGTGAAGAAGAAGAAGAAAAGTTGAAGGATTGGGTTCAAGAGTTTTTTCTCTGAGTTCTATTCTTGAAGATTGATGAAGTTTTTGGTTGAATATATGGATTGGAGAGGTTGCAGATGATGAAGAAGTGAAGATGAGTGATTGCCGAAAGATGAAGGTTCTGAGAGATTCCAGAGTTTGTTAGAATTCTGAAAATCGGTTAGAGTGTGGAGATCATTTGTGTTGAATTTCTGTTAAGTTATTTTCCCTCTTTTCACTGACTCTGTTATATCCCTTTTCAGATTGATGAAGATGTGTTGATGAAGTGATGAAGAATGGTGTAGATAATCGATCGAGAGTGGCCGCAGATTCTGTTTGTAACTGCTTTTATAACTAAATTTTTCTTCTGAGTTTTCTGAATTTTTTTGAGGGAAAGGTTAAAGTTGTGGAAGGTTTTTGTTGAAGTGTGATGAATGTTTGATCAAAAATTGAAGAACGTTTCAGAGGGATTTTTGTGTTGAAGGATAGGATGAAGAAAGTTCTGGGAGAGATTCTGAGATTTTTTGATTGGATATTGGAGAGGATTCGTGATTGTAGAAGGTTGTAGAAGAAAAATAAATATTGTTGATGTGGGGTTTAGTGATGAGATACGGGATGTTGATGGTGAGGTTGAAGAGTGATTCCCAAGCCCCTTTTTTCTCAATTCTGTTTTTATCATATCAGTTAGAGAAAAACTGATTTTCTCTCTTTTTGTTTTCTCTGGTTTTCTGTTGAAAGTTGTAACTGCATTTGTAACTGAATTTTTTATTCAGTTTTTTCTGTTTATTCTGTTAGTATGTTACTAAATTTCTAATTCAATTTTTCTGCTATCTCTTTTGTTTGCTGCCAGGTGTCTTTGGTATAATGATTTTTTTTTCATAACAAGCCAATGGATTACTATGTAACATAGTGTGATTATAAAAAATATGATTAAATTAAATTTAAAATTGGATTACCAACAATGACTAGTGAACCTTTGGTTTGACCAAAATGTAAGAAAAATGATATTGGGTTTTGACTTGTAATGGGCTTAACAAGAAATATGATGGGTTTGAGTTTCCAAACAAAAATGAATATGTGGTAGAGATGATTTATGGCATGACTTAAATGGATCATTTATTTGGATCATTAATTTCGATGGAATTTGAATTGTGGAGTTGACAATGGATATAGATACATAAAAAAATGGCTTATGGTAACAATAAGAACCTTGGGCCTAGCAAGACTTGGGTCGAGAAAATGATATTTGAAATAGTTCTGAAAAGTTGTCTTAAGATGGATGGACACTTGGGATTTAGAATGAATAAACGGCTATGATGCACCTGTATCTCAAATCTCAAGCATTCCTCCTGACCATATCTTAACGAGTTCAATCCATATGAAAATCTCAATCCAAAGCCAACTGTATTCTCCGCCAATCCCCGACTTCAATAAATAAGCATAATTAAATCTAAACCGCAAGCAAAAATCAGATGATAAGCCATCAGTGCTTTGAGGACTCCTCAGAAATGTTCTTGACATGAAACCCACATATTACGATCTTCGGTTGATGAGTACTTAACAAACTCAAATATGATGAGTAGTAAAAAATCCTCTTAAGATCCCTTTTGAAGGATGACAATTTATGATGTAAAAATTCAACAACCTCATCACAAAGCTTTCCAAATTGAAAATCCATGACACTCGATGCCTTCGAGAAATCTTGGAAAAAAATAAATATGATGCTTTGATAGGAAGATACTCAGGATATTGAGAACTCAGCCTTTGTCATGATCTCTAATTTAATAGCCAAACAAATCACATATGAATAGGAAGATTTCAAATCCCAAGAACATTCTTTTGATCCCATGCTTTATGAATCCATGAAATGCATTATTATGTTGTTAATGACCTAGTGAGAAATGCAGATGAATGCGAAGCGATAAGCCAGTTAAGGTAAAAAGAATGAGGGCAAATTTTGAGGTATTACACATGGCTACATAACTCCCCTCTTATAGGTATATGAATAAGGCAAGCTACATCGTCCATCATGATGGTCATCTCGCCAAACGAAATATGAAACGACGATGTCTCAGGATGCCATCTCTCAGCAAATGCAAATAAAAGGGTTGTATCTATCCTCGATAAGTTGGTCCTCTGAAGAGAGGATATACCAGAATCAGATATATATTGCTCCATCTGAGGTGGGAGCATATGTGGAACTCATCCAAACGTTTGTTGCCATGTACAACAACCTTCAGCTTCTTCTTGATGTGTCTCTCCTGAAAATGATACATATTATATATCACTATACACTAAAAATTAAAATTAAATTTATTCACCATTGAAAGGTTATAAATTGACTTACTTCGCCTTCCCACAGATGTCGAGCGACTTGAGGTATCAGACGGTCCTCCAGGAAATGGTGGATGCGGTGGAACATGAGTCGTAACAAGATAAACATCCTGAAGTGCCTGAAGTTCCTGCTTGGTAAAGATGCGTCGGAACTGTCATTCCATCAGGAAATCATCGATGAATATATTTGTCGCGTCCTTTAATACGAGACACTAAAAAGAAGAAAAAAAAACAAATAAAAAAAAATTATGAAACACAACCGGAAGTGGATACTAGACCTATTTCTATGGCTTCGTATCGCATGTCGATGTCAGAGCTATCGGAGTTGAAGAAACAGTTGGAAGAGTTGTTAGAGAAGAAGTTCGTAAGACCAAGTGTGTCACTTAGGAGAGCTCCAGTGTTGCTAGTAAAAAAGAAAGATGGCAGTATGCGATTTTGCATCAATTACAGACAGTTGAATAAATTGACGATCAAGAACAAGTATCTACTTCCGAGAATAGATGACTTGATGGATCAATTGGTGGGTGCGCGGGTGTTTAGAAAAACTGATTTATGGTCACGTTATCATCAAATATGTGTAAAGGATGAGGATATTCAAAAGACAACTTTCAGGACTCGGTATGGACATTATGAGTATGTGGTGATGCCGTTTGGAGTTACTAATGCACCTGGAGTATTTATGGAGTATATGAATAGGATTTTCCATTAGTACTTGGATCAGTTTGTTGTTGTTTTCATAGATGATATTTTGATTTACTCTAAATCAGAAGAAGAACATGCGGAACATCTACGAATTGTTTTACAAGTGTTGAAGGATAAGAAGCTTTATGTGAAGTTATATAAGTGTGATTTCTGGTTGAAAGAGGTGAGTTTTCTTGGACATGTCATTTCGAGTAATGGTATTGCAATGGATCCATCCAAGGTAGATATAGTTCTACAAAGGGAAGCTCCAAAGTCGGTGACTAAGATCATAAGCTTTTTGGGATTAGCTGGTTATTATCGAAGATTAATTGAGGGGTTCTTGAAGTTAGCTCTTCCGTTGTCCCAGTTAACATGTAAAGGTAAGGCGTTTGTATGGGATATTCATTGTGAGCGAAGTTTCGTTGAGCTGAAGAAGCGATTGACTACAACTCCAGTTTTGATTTTTCCTAAACCCGATGAGTTGTTTGTGGTATATTGTGATGCTTCTCTGATGGGTTTAGGAGGAGTATTGATGTAGAATAACTAAGTGGTGGCTTGTGCTTCACGTCAGTTGAGGATTCATGAGAGGAATTACCTTACCCATGATTTGGAGTTGGCAATAGTGGTGTTTGTACTAAATATCTGGAGACATTATCTTTATGGTTCTATATTCAAAGTGTTTAGTGATCATAAGAGCTTGAGGTACTTGTTTGACCAAAAGGAACTGAATATGAGGAAAAGACATTGGTTGGAATTTTTGAAGGATTATGATTTCGACTTGAATTATCACCCCCGGTAAAGCTAATGCCGTAGTGAATGCTTTGAGTCGGAAAATAATCCATATGTCAACTATAATGATGAGAGAGTTGGAGTTGATTGAGCAATTCAAAGACATGAGTTTGGTCTGTGAGTAGACATCATATAGTGTGAAATTGGGAATGTTGAAGATTAACAATGATTTTCTCGCTAATATCAGAGAGAGACAAAAGTTATATGTGAAGTTGATAGACTTGATGGTTATTAATGAGCGTGTGGGAAGTGGTGATTTTTGTGTGGATGATCAAGGTGTGTTGAGATTCCGTGGGCGAATTTGTGTTCCTGAAGATCCAGAACTGAAAAAGAATGATTCTTGAAGAAGGTCACAAAAGTAGTTTGAGTGTGCACCTGGGAGCTACAAAGATGTATCAGGATTTGAAAAAGATATTTTGGTCTCCTGGATTGAAACGTGATGTATCACACTTCGTGTACGCTTGTTTAACTTGTCAGAAGTCGAAGGTGGAACATCAGAAACCTGGTGGTTGGATGCAACCGTTGGATATCCTATTGGAAATGAGATAGTATCTATAAGGATTTTGCTACAGGATTACCTGATACTCCGACAAGGAATGATGCGATTTGGGGAATTATTGATCGACTGACAAAATCGGCACATTTTATCCCGATTGTTATTAGTTTTTCATTGCAGAGTTTGGCCGAGATTTATATTTGTGTGATCATAAAGTTGCATGGGATTCCGTTGAGCATTATGTCAAATAGATATCTGAGGTTCACTTCTAGATTTTGGAAGAGTTTTCAAGAGGCGTTAGGCTCGAAGTTGAGGTTGATCTCCGCTTATCATCCGCAGACAGGTGGGCAGACGGAAAGGACTATACAATTTTTGGAAGATTTGTTGAGATCTTGTGTACTTGAATAAAGAGGTGCTTGGGATAATCATTAATCGTTGATTGAGTTCACTTACTATAACATTTATCATTCCAGTATCGAAATGACACCTTTTGAAGCATTGTATGGTAGGAGATGTCGAACACCTTTGTGTTGACATGAATCAGGTGAGAGTATAGTGCTTGGACTTAAGATTGTTCAGCAAACCACTTAGACGGTGAAGTTGATTCAAGAGAAGATGAAAACTTCACAAAGTAGACAGAAGATTTATCACGATAAGATAAGGAAAGATCTTGAATTTCAAGAGGGAGACCTGATCGCGGTAAACTATACGTCTAACGGTTTCTAACTGCAAGTGCACAGCCTATCGCGTAGTAATAAAGATATCGAACCCACAGAGACCAATGTCAACCTACCGTTATCTATCGTTGCGTTGTAAAGCTAAGGCTAATGATATTTTTATGGTTTAAGGGAAACTAAAACTAAAACTTAAAATAAATCTAAGAAAGAAATAAGAATAAAACGAGGCCGAGATATGAATTTCGCGCTCCTAAGGGACTTTATAGAATTCGGTACTAATTACGACTATAGCTAGTTCTGTAGAACATATCAGCTTAAAGACTCTGCCTCACGCTCTCGCAGTCTTAACTAAAGCCACACTTCCTAATCCCAAGATTTTGCTCTCGCTCGCCCGGTAACTAAGAAACGTGTTTTGAAAGCTAATAATATCCTAAACGTCTCTAAAGCGCTCTCGCTGTTTTTAGATAAGTTGCCTAATTTCCACTATCTGGTTCGATCCCCACGCTCTCGCTATGCCGACTCTAACCTTAGTTAATTTCCCACTCTCGTGGCAAAACCATGTTAAATACCCTCTCACTCTCGTGACAAAGATATTTAAATTCAACTTGGAAATTAAAACCAAAACAGACATACAATCATAATTTCGCACCTAATAATTTCTACGGAGTCCCGTCGGTGACGACGGTCCTCATACGCCGGACTCTAAACTATTTAGCTAGACATATCTATTGAATTAGACAAGCAGAAATTATGATTTAAAAACATTATGGCATTCACAATAATTAAATAACGAGAATTTAACATAAACAAAATATTACTTAAATTAAATGTAATTAAAACCTGAATAACAATTAATTCCTCGAGCTCCCTCTTCCACAAGTCGGCAAGATTGGAGCTTCGGAATCGAAACTAAAAGCAAAGTCTGAGGCTAAAAATAAATCTAATTAACATAACAATTTCCTAATGTTGGAAATTGTTATTAAAGGGTAATTGGGAATTAAACAGAAACAGCAGGAAAACAAAAGCTGGGAAATGGTTTGTAAAATGGGCAGAGCTTTCGCACTGCAATAACCGGCTCAAAGAACCCCCCTTTCTTCAACTGACTCTTTGATATTTATAGAGGAGAAATTGACAGTTGAAGAATAAGAACGTGGGCTTCGGTCTTCAGTTGTTGAGAAAATCCAGGAGACTGGGCGTTGTTGAGGTTGAGATATTATAGGAGTCTCCGAAGACTCTTTCTATTCGTTGGCACGTCTTCATTCTTCATATAATTAAGTGCAGCTTGTAACGGTCGTAACAAGGTGTGTTACGGGTAATATGTGAATTCAGCGCGTCACGGTCGTAACGCCCATGTAACGGTCGTTATGCTCCAAAAACCGCGTAACGGTCGTTAGACCCTTGTAACGGTCGTTACACAAACAAAGTTTGCAGCATTTGACAGAATGATCACTTTCTTCTATCTTTTTGTGTTGAAATACTTCCTTTGATCTTTTTGCATACTTTTGAGTAGAGATATATTGTACTTGCGAAAAGACATAAATAGTCGGAATAATTGGAAGTTAAACGGATCAATGCAAGATGAAAACGGACATAAAATGTGGTAATTATATGATACATTTATGTGTTATCAACACCATGTATTTTTTTTAAGTTACTCCGATAACAGGTGTTGGACGTGCTTTGAAGTCGAAGAAGCTTACTCCAAAATTCATTGGTCCGTATTATATTTCAACAAGAGTTGGGTAAGTTGCTTATAGAGTGGCATTGCCGCCACGATTGTCAAATTTGCATGATGTATTCCATGTTTTGAAGCTTCGAAAGTATGTTTCGGATCCGTCACATGTGATATTAATGGATAAGGTGGAAGTAAGGGATATCCTTACGGTTTAGGCTTTACCTGAGCGTATCGATGATCGTGAAATGAAGTAGTTGAGAGGCAAGGAGATTGTTCTCCTGAAGATGGTATGGGGAGGTGCTGCCGGTGGGAACATGACTTGGGAATTGGAGAGTAAGATGCGGGAGTCTTATCTGAATCTGTTTGTGGCAGGTAATTTTCGAGGACGAAAATATTCAAGTGGGGGAGAGTTGTAACACCCTAATTTATTTAAGTCATTATTTATTTATTTATTTCGTATATTGTGTGATTGTGTGAACCATTATGATTAATTGTGTATGGTGGCACTATAGTCGCGTGTTGTGTACCGTGGTGAAGTGTAGGTTTAGTCGTAAGAGAAATGTTGGACTAATAACGTAGGACTTGATAATGCGTTGAGTAGAATAATTAAATTATCCTAAGTTTCTAAGTTGGAATTAATTAATTAAGTTGTGGAATATTTTTTTAGAATAATTCATAATATTAGAAATAAGGAGAAAGGGTAGTGCGGTTATTAGATGTGGAATTAGTGGGGACATAATAGGGATTCCAATATTAGGGGCCCAAGGGTTATGTTTGGAATTAGGAGAATTTGGGAATCATTCGTGAAAATTGATTGTGGATGTTAGAAGAGCGTGAAGAATAGAGAAGAGGAGAAAGACTAGAGGAAGGAATTTCATGAGAAAGGAAGAAATTTTTTATCGAAGTAAGGTAAGGGTAGGATTTCTTTCATCTTTTAAGGGTATTATGATATGAATGTTAGGGTAGATGTCCTTACGTATGTTAGTGGGATTGGGTGATTGGTAAATTGATGAATGTGATATGAAATTGAGGAATTCATGATGTTTGAATTGTATGTTTGTATTGATAGTGTTAGATGTGAATGTTTTGGTGGAAAATAGTGATTGAGACTTATTTTATACAATGTTTGAGGGTGAGAGTCGCATGGGAGAAGTGAAAAAAACGCAGGGTTTTTCTGCCTAATTCGCCTTGCTCGCTTAGCGAGTTGTTGGAAACTTTCGCCTCTTCCAGGCAGTAGCTTGCTTGCTCAGCAAGCAAGGGGGTCACTTAGCGAAACCTGGGAGTGAGAAAATGTGTTTTTAATTAATTAAAATTCATGAAAATTTGTGTTTTATGTTTTAGGTGGGGTGGTATGTTGTTGATGCGGTGTGAGCAGGTTTATAGAGGTTGTATGTATATTTTGTTAAAGTTGAAAGTTATTGTGTAAAACTTGAGAATGCGTGATGTATGTTTAGTTGATCTAAAACTGTTAGTATGAGAACGAATATGCATGAAATGTTATTGTTGTTTCATATTGTTGTTGTTGCATATTGTCGTTGTTGTTGCATGTTGTAGTTGTTGTTGTTGAGGTGATTCTGTTCAATCACGGTGTAGGGTGTGATCATAAAATAGGGCTCATACTGGACCATGAAATATGGACCGAGGGTGTAATCATGAAAGAAGGGTTGCAATGGACCATGGAAAGGGGATCGAGAGTTTCGACGGAAACTGGATCATGAAATAGGGATCGATTCTTGGTACCACATGCATTGATTCTACGGTTGAGTCTCATTTGCATGCATTGTTGTTGATATGTACGGTGCGGATGTATATGTGTTGATGTGTTTGTTGTAGATGTATGGATGGGTTATGATTCTTGTCGTGATGAGTATGTTTTTGTTGTACTTATGTGATATATGCCTTATATTTATATCATTTTCCCCTTTTAATTGATTTAAGAATCTCACCCCTACTATTTGAATGTTACCGCTCTGATACGTAACATGGGAGTCGGGAACATCGTGTTTTTACTTTAGTGCATTTATTATGTTTGGAATAAGTCGATGTTGTTTTAGAAGTTTTCAAAATATTTTCTACTTCAATGATATCACTAAGTTTGGTTTTCCGCTGCTTAATTTCAATATTTTTCCATTTCATGTTGTGTATCAAATTTTTAAGAGCATATTTTGATAAGTTGAAAGTAGCACCTTGAATTGAGAATGACATTTTACTCTGATTTATTGTATTTTATTCATTAAAAATGTCGGGAATATTCAGGGTGTTACACTTGCTCGCATGTTCCCTTAGGTTTCTTATTTCAACTTAATCTTCCATTAAGTTTGAAGTAAGATAGATTTTAGAATCTTCATCTTTGCATGAAAACATTAGTTAGGGTTTCTCATAATCTCGACCTTAAGTATTTTTTCTAATAAAAAACAAAACACTTAATAAGAACAAGAGTTTAGTTCGGTCCTATTAGGGCGAAAAAGAGTGGTTGGACCTTTGTCCCCACAACTCTCGAGTATTTGATTGTGGGTCGTACTTAGCCTATGGTCTGATAATCATCTCCCTCTAAGTACCGACGATTAAACTCGACTCATTGTTTTCTCTAACTCTAAAATAATCGATCTACTTCACCTTTCACCTTAGGGCATTAAACCTTCCTCAAAGGGCATGTTATTTATGTTCTACCGCAATACAAGTAACACATAAATCTCCACGTAGGGAGCAACAAACACCTGACTGCTAGAGCGCGAACGTTAACATCGCCCTGTAAACCAAAACAACTTGTAGTCTCACGAACTACAGACATTATGATTTCTCATTTCCGTTGAGAATACGTAAGCACAAGGATCACATTCCATGGCGAGTTCACTAACAACTAACCAACCTTTTATCTTTTTCCACCGTAGCCACGGACTACTGTTGTTATATATGATTCTTCATTCGTCAATGAAGATACATATGCATAAGATTGCGAAATCTTTGCGAGCCACCTCCCCCAATTCACTTGTAGTCCTCCGAACTACGTTGACTCTGACTTTCCCAATGTACGAGGGAATACGTAGGCATAAGATTGCAAAATCATATCAAGTCACCTTTTTGTTTTCCCTCTTTTGGTTTCAAACCATCTTGTTCCTTTAGCAACTAAACTTTAGATAGCAATACACATTCACGCTTAGACATCCTAAACGGTTCCCATCTAGTACAATGGATGTAAGAGGGTGCTAACACCTTTCCTTTGCATAACCGAATTCCAAACACATATCTTGGTTATGAGACCACATTTTTCCCCTAGTTTTTCTTGATGTTTTCCTTTCCCCCGTTAAGATAAATAACGTTTGATGGCGACTTCTCTGATTATTTTTCGCGTAGCGACAAATAGGACACACGTTGAATATGTAACCAACAACTAATGTCGACAATTATTTTAGGACTAGTATATAAAACAGATTTATGCATTGTATTCGAGATCGCAAAATTCTCATTCATTCTTTATAGAATTAAAGTACCCAGTTCATCGAGAGAAATAGTTTGTGAGAAATGTGAGTCTACATCCACTCTTTAAATTTGCTACAAATCTTATATATTTCAAAGCATTTATGATTTAATGTCATTTACTTCATTTACCTTGATCATTGTTCATTATCTTTTTCCAAAGTTTATTGTTTACATTCCGTTCTTCATTATGCAAGCATTCTAAACTCTTATCACATACTTTTCATTACATATTTCAAAGCATTTATGATTTAATGTCGTTTACTTCATTTACCTTGAAGTAAATAGAGAATTTTATTGTATAAAATATTGTTAATCGATATGTTTGATTTGAATGTGAGAATAAATAAAAGAGCTTTATTATATAAAATATTGTTAATTGATATGTTTGATTTGAATATATAATTCAGGTTAAGGTTTATAAAATACTACTCTATTATTTTCGTAATTTATTTTGCAGCATGTCCCAGTACAAAATTTATATGGAAGACGTACTTATAAATATATAAATCATGTGTTTAAATAACACAAATCTTGTTAAAATTGAAACAAATGGTCAAAATATGTTACATGTGGTGGAGGGAAGATATGGACAGAACACAGCGAGATGCAAAGCATCAGGAGGATAAATAAATAAGGTACATCAATATGTCGACTCCATAAAAAACATAGCCACTACGACACCAGTCAACCATTTTACCAAAACCAGGCTAAGTCAGTGACGCAAGCAGTGACACAAAAAAAAAGTCCCTCGCACGTGTCCTACCCTCCATTCACATCTCGCCACGTGCCGAGATGTCTGCATTCACCTTTATCAACGCAAAAACATGGTTCGAACTTCGAGGACTTTCTCGCTCTATAATAATACACCTTCCCCCGACTTCACTAATCCCACGTGTATTTTTCTAATCAACCTTTTTGACTCTTCTCTTCTTCATCCTATAAAACCATATCTTCTTCCTCTCTCACAACTTCGAACTTCAAAATCAAATATCAACCATCACCTACATCAACAACATCGACAAGTTATATTTCGCGAATGCAAGGTGCATTAGAGTTACCTCCTGGGTTTAGATTTCATCCTACTGATGATGAGCTTGTGAATCATTATTTATGTAGAAAGTGTGCTTCTCTCCCAATTTCTGTTCCTATTATCAAAGAAATTGATTTGTATAAGTTTGATCCATGGCATCTTCCAGGTAATTTACGAATTTACTTTACAACACCGTTAAATTTTATTAAAATTAATAAATTTTGAAACTAATTTTTTTTTTTGGTTTTGTTAACAGAAATGGCTCTTTACGGTGAGAAAGAGTGGTATTTTTTCTCTCCCAGGGACCGGAAATATCCAAACGGTTCTAGGCCGAACCGGGCGGCTGGAACCGGTTACTGGAAAGCCACGGGAGCCGATAAGCCGATTGGAAAGCCGAAGGCGCTTGGGATTAAGAAAGCGCTTGTTTTCTACGCCGGGAAAGCTCCTAAAGGTGTTAAAACGAATTGGATCATGCATGAATATCGTCTTGCAAACGTGGATAGATCCGCATCAAAAAATAACCACAATTTAAGAGTATGTAATAACACTAATACATTATTTATTTTTATGATGTGAATTAAAAATGAAATGATTTTCTTATTTATTTTGTTTTTTTTTTTTGGAAATTAATTACAGCTTGATGATTGGGTGTTGTGTCGAATATACAACAAAAAAGGGAAGATTGAGAAATACAATGATGGCAATAGTAGTGGAAAAGAATCATCCATGTTTTCTGAGGAAGTTCAATTTGAGAATGAGACGAAGCCTAAGATCGAAACGAACGGTCAAGATGATTTCAGGATTTTCAATGAGCAGTTATATACTGACACGTCAGATTCGGTGCCACGGTTTCACACGGATTCAAGCGGTTCAGAGCACGTGGTTTCGCCGGATGTCACGTGCGATAAGGAGGTTCAAAGTGAGCCAAAATGGAACGAGTTTGTTCTGGGGTCTGATCCAGTGTCGGCCTTTGATTTTCAGTTGAATTTTATGGATGATGGTGAAGATGACCCTTTTGCCCCTCAGGTTCAGTATCAAATGAATCAACTTTCGGGTTGGCAAGATGTGTTTACGTACCTACCAAAGTAATTTTCTTTTTGTTATTTTGAGAAGTGATGAAAATAGGTCATGGTCGTGGGGTTCTAAAGGATGGGGATCCTAAAAAGGAGGGTCCTATTGGGAATTTTAAATTGGTTGTAGACAAAAATCAGTCACATTCACAACTACTAACTGCAACTTCAAGTGGAGGTGCTAATGGTGCATGTGTGTTCATCTTGGGAAGGTGATTACTAGGGATTGTTCTATTTGGGATGATATTCATTTGTTGTATGGTTAAGTTTAAGAAATGGGGTCATTATTTGTAACTAAAATAATAAGTACAATGATCTCAATTTTAGATTTAATTAGTCATGTTAGGGGTATATGGTAGTGTTAACTTGTAAGGATTCTTGTAGAAAATTCTTGTTCCATTCCTATTATTGTACTAGAATTTTTTTAATAGTTTGTTATATAGTATTCATTTTATAATCTAATGTATCAAGTGGGAGATTTTTCAGTATCTGAATATCCTTATTCTCTATCTTAACTATTGAGTTAAGTATATATAATTGTGATCTCCTTCCGAGATTTTATAGCCATTACTTGGAATAGTGAGTGAGTCACCTCTTCAATGGTTATATTCAAATCAATTGACACTTGTTGGTAATTGATTACAACTTATGGAACATGTACACTTTAAATCCGATTTTGATATTGATACGACTCTGACACTGGTACAACGACATTGATAATAATTTTAAAAAATGAATAATTATAATCCGATCTTGATATTGATTGAGTCTAATACAATGACATTGATAATAATTTTAAAAAATGAATAATTATAATCCGATCTTGATATTGATTGAGTCTAACAGTGACACGGACACGTTAAATAAATAAAAGTATCGAAAACAACTGATGAAATGCGAAAGCATAGAGATGAAGAGAATATTCTATTGATGCTAAATATTTATTTGGTCTTTGTTATAGTCTTTAGTAGGTTGCAAATAGCTGCATAACCATACTATATGAAATGGCCCTAATATATAATAACTTCTGTAAATATCAGAAGCTAATACAGTAATACTACACAATCTACCCAATACCCTGCCCCAATACACTATACACAAATCATTAGAAGTTTACATTATACCATCACCAGCTCTATAAACTTCATTGATCTATTTTCTACTATACACAAATCATATGAATGCTTGAATTAGGTAGTTTTAATGATCATAAACTGACATCTCTGGATTTTGGAACACCATTGCAATCTGCAGGTCCCCATCCAATCAACTCTTTCTCGTTGTCGAAAACCATCACTTTGTCTAGCATGGATATGTCTGCATAACAGAATGCAGAGTTCATCAATCATTTAAATAAATTAATACCGCTCAACAGATCTAGGAGCCGATCACCTATCCTTCAAATGGAAAACGTGTGTCAGGTATCTGACACATGCGACTACTTTCTATTCTTTGAAGTTATTATCAATATATATGTGTTAGTATCAGCGTCGTGCTTCATAGTAACAATGTAACTAAATTCATACCTCCAATTAGGTTCACTTCACCCAATCCTACTTCAGGACCGTTTAAAATTCCTAGACAAACATTTCCCTTGTTCTGGCAAAAACAAAAATGTTAGCATTCACACATGAGATGTTCCTATAACTTACTATCGCAGATAACAAACATAGAAAATGTAGAAAAGTTATATAACTCACCGATATTATTAAATAAGCTTCAGGAGGGATCTCAAACTGAGATTTAATTTTTCCACCATTGCTGAGACTAAGTACAAGTGGCTTGAAGTATTTCTTCACTTCATCTATGCTTCTGAAAGGTTTTTTACCATGCCAACACATTGGTAAAGTCTGGTCATCAGGTGCTATTTTTAATGGCTTTCTATGTAATTCCTTATTCACCTACATTTGGAAAATTGAACTAAATAAAGTTATAACCCATAGTTACTTGTTTAAATTAATTCTAAGTATTGGTGAAAAATGATTTTAACTGACCAAAGAAATCAATGCATGGTATGCCTGAGAGTTGAAGTAAGTATAGGAACTTCCGGTATCGAAAATAATATCCAGATTTCCCACACCGGTCTTCCTTCCTCCGAAAACAAGTTCAGCTGGTCCGGCCGAGTAGTGTTTTCCCCTGATATCATAAAATTATGAGTCACTAGTATATTAATATGTGTCGATTGTGTGAAATGAGAATGGTGTACTAACGAATGGATAGACGAAATCGGAGTCCAACTCATTTGAGAAGAATCATAAGCATTTCCAAAGAAGATGTATCCTCCTCCTCGCGAGCTTAAGCAATGTCCGATCACATTTCGCACCAAGCCCTGACTATTCAGCTGTGAAACCAAGCTAGCCTTTCCCCTTCCAAGTCCAAGTATTCCGTCTAAAGGATGGTAAGAAGAAGGCGAAAAAATCTGATCATATCCACATCTGTATAAACGAAAATTACGTGCATCATATAAATTTCGTTAACATCTAAACAATGTTAATATGGCAAAAAATTGGTCACCGAAGAATATGTCAAATAGTAGATCATGCAACAGAATAGTTTGCAAAGTAAACAAACCCGAGCGCCATTCGAACTTTAAGTTGGACTCCGTTGGTGAAGTTGAGAAGGTAGACATCATTGAGCAGCACACCAAGAGTTGAGTATTCATCAGCATACTTAATTTCATAGTCGCATTGATTAGGATCTTCACATGTGTAGTCATCACTCGGCTGCAAGGACGCGCAGAGCGGATCCTTGCACGGCACAAAGTCGTTGCTAGGTTTGTAAAGAGGATGAGGTGTCTGAAAATTTTATCAGAAAATTCAAATCAGCACGACATTAGGAACAATAGTTGCAAGATTTTTCAGTGTAATGTTACCTCAGAACATTGTGAACAAGGGGCATCACATTGGAGCCATGTGAGTTCGCTACCGGTGTCAACATCAAGAAAATAAGGCCTTGGTGGTTGACCTATGTTGAGAGTAACATTATAGAATCTGCAAAAATTGAAAGAAAGAAAAAAAATTATAAAAATGAAATCACAAAACATGAAAGAAAATAAGAAACCTTAAAAGAAGTGAATTGTTATCATACCCAACAGGATAAACATTGCCATAAATGGGGAACACAATTGAGGAACCAGCAGCAGCATGGTTCATGAGACTTGTCCTTGAAGACATGGAATCACCTGGTAGAATTGAGTTTCTTCCACTTTTGCGTTTGTTACCAAACCAAGCTGAACAACAAGACAAGTTTAACATCATCACTGTAACCACCAACATCAACCTCAATCTCACCTTATCTATTTTCATCTTTTTCTTCTCTGATCTCTAGTAATGAAAAAGAAAATTTTATTTATTTATTTTGTTTTATCTTTTATAATGTATGGATGGAAAAAAATGAAGAATGGTGTGGTTGAGTTTAAATATTAAAATTAATGATTCTTGTCGGAAATAATTGGTTGTGCTATTCATGAAGGAAAGGAGAGAATAAACTCAACACTAGAAAGTGGGATTGCTTTCTTTGCTATGTTTTTTTATCCCTTTCCTAATTTTACAGATGAATCTTGCAAAGATTCTAAATGTTATGAGCACTCTTTGAATTGATATTGTAGAAAAATAAAAGAAAAAGTAAATATAATTGGGAGAGTATGTGAAGAAAAAATGTGGAGGTGAAAACAATGGCTTATGGGCAAGTGTTGAGGTTTTTATGTGATTGTTTATTTCCTAGAAACTTCTTCCCTACTCCTTGCATGACCCCTGTGAAAATGATTCCCGCAAAAAACAACAAAACAAGTAATAAAAAATGAAATAAGTTTAATGGAGCTTTTCTTTTCGTCGAAGCCAAAAATAAATAAAATTGAATGACTATTCTAATACTCTCCCCCGTCTTTTAAAGTTGATACATCATGAAAATAATTATTTAATTGATACGAGAGTTAAATAGAATGGTTAACATCTAATTATATTTATTATTGATAGCGTCAAAATTCGAATCATTAAAATTCTAAATATGCATACTATCCACAACACTTTTAGCATCTAGCTCAAAATCCATATTAGGAGATTTTTAACATGATCAAAATCACATAATTTAAGATATATTTTAAAAATATTTTTATGAAAATCATTAAAATAACTTTAAATTTAAATGACATTTTAATTTTTTTTATATCTAAAACAATATTATAGTAATGAAATGCTAAAAATATTATTTTATAAAAAAAAACATTTACACCAATTTTTCATTTGTAATTTTCTCTTAAATATTTATCAATTTTATTTTAACAAAAATATATTATATGAAAGAAAAAATAAGCTGAAACAAACATCTTGAAGAAGAAAAAAGAAATAGAATGATGTGATAGATTGGTGATGAAATAGAAGTGGGGGATAGACAAAGAATAATTTGTTAAATAGGTGTTGGAGAGTTATGAGCTTCCAAATAAAAGAGCTGGGTAGGTATTAGTTGCGCATTTCATGGTCAATTTGTTTGGTACCATTCGGTATTACTCCTCTTGAAAATATTCCTCTTACAAATCTGACCTGCTTTTTCTCAATAATTAATCAAAACTATGCATGATGCATTGTTGCCATGATTCTTACATAGTTTTCTTTTTGACAGCATGACTCTTGCATAGGGAAAATTATTATTTAGAAAATATATAACTATTGTAGAATTCTTTTCACTTGTTTTACAAGTGATTGTTGACAAATTTATTCACAGTTATTGAGCCTCTGGCCCTCCACCTTACCAAAAAATGCAGGAGCAGGACGCATATCAGACTGGGAGAACAATAACAATATTACATTTACATTTCCCTTTCATATCCTCATTTAGACCATCCAAGCAAAGCAAGAATAATGTGAAAAATACTACCATCTAAAATGGCCCTCAATAATTTCGCCTTCTCAGGCGTGTATGGTGGATACCTTATGGATGGATCTGAATCCAAACCTTTATATAAAACTGACTTCTTATGGCTGAAACTATCAAAAGAGAACTTTCCATGGTAAGCGCCCATTCCACTTTCTCCAACTCCTCCAAAAGGCAAACCACGAGTTGCAACCTGCACCAGCATTGTTGTACTAGTCAGTCTAATGCCATCATCACACATGTCTATATCTCCCATTCTCCCGTCTGGGAGAGCTATACATGTATGAGATCAGTTCACTATGTAGCACTAACACTACCGATTGTGATTGGAGATGTGTCTGGCCGATACATGAATAGATTTATGAAAATAGGATCATATTTATAAAATAAAAGAATGTTAGAATTCAATAAACTTTCATGTACTATAAATTTCAGAGAGAGAGTAACTACATGCACAACAGCATCGTTGATGAGCATTCCTCCAGAAGATATTTTATCAACATAATCCTTCTTCAGCTGCTCATTGTTTGTGAAGAGATATGCAGCAAGAGGTTTTGGCCTTGATTTTATTATACTGAAGCTATCTTCTATGCTGTCTACCTGCAAAAATATGAGGAAAAGATAAAGACTTTTATTTATCCGAAATATAAGAAACATAAAATGCACTTTCCATTATGATTTAGTACTAACAGTAATAATTGGTAATATTGGCCCAAATATCTCCTCTTGCATAACCATAGCTTCATCCGGAACATCCAATAAGATAGTTGGAGCTATCTTTCTGCAATATAGAGGGCAGAATTGATGTTATGGGATTGTTATATGTGATTAAATACAATCTTAATAACCAAGATGGGAATGCTAACTCACAATTTCTTCTCATCTCTCTGACCTCCTAAAACAATTTTATCAGATGCCTTATCATCATCCAAGAGTCTCACAAGTCGTGCAAATTGAGTAGGAGACACAATACGAGACATATCTTTGGATTCAATTGGATCTTTCCCAAAAAATTCTTCCAGCTCATCTTTTAAAGCAGTTATCTGTTTAATGATAACATGTCAAAGAGTGGTATATTGTAACAACACACTGAATATTGGTATTATAGAGTCAATCTTACAAGTGTTGGAGCAAAATCTTTTCTTGTGATTATGTAATCAACAGAAATGCATGCTTGTCCACTATTGCATGCCCATTTGCCAGCTATTATCCTCCTAGCTGTGGCCTGAAGTTTCAAATGACTACATTATGTGAGAATATGTCATTTTGGATGTGTAAATAACAGCTCAAGAGATTATGTTACTTGTAAGTTGATATTTGAATCAACAACAGCTGGACATTTTCCTCCAAGCTCCAGAATCACTGGTGTAAGATGCTTTGCAGCTGCAGCCATAACTATGCGACCTACTCGAGCACTACCTGAGTGAAATTTGTCTATTATGCATAAAACCTTATAGCAAAGTTGCATGCTAATTGGACCAAATACATGTGTGACTTTTTATTATAAATTTAAAGTTGATAATCAGTAAAGAGCCACTAATGACGACGATTTCATAGGGTATTGACTATTGAAGAAATTACCTGTATAAAGTATCTTATCCCATTTCTGCTCCAAGAGTGCAGTTGTTTCAGGAACAGCACCTTCAACAACTCTTACGGCAGAATTGTCTAGATAACTTTTTAGCAAATTTGCAAGCAGGGATGATGTTGCGGGAGAAATTTCTGATGGTTTCAAAACCACTGCGTTACCTGCTGCAATGGCTCCAATGACCGGATCCAATGATAATACTGAAGGTAAAAGATAAAATCTTTATCAATGGACAGGAAAGGATACAGAGAAGACGAAAAATGAACAAATTAGCCATATAAGCATTCTTAGTAACTGAGAACTCATTTAAGATAAAATCAGTTCTGATTCAAAGCAATCAAACATCAATTATTTTGCAAAATAGAGTGGAGCTAACTAGAGATCCTATATTTGGGACATTAATCTAAACATGTTAGATTACAGTGATTGAAATGAAGATCGATGTGAAAGATGATCATGTTCTACATACACATAGGAAAGTTCCATGTTGATATGATCAACACAACTCCTAGTGGTTCTGAAACAATCTCTGCTGATGATGGAAATGTTGTGATTGAAGTGCTCACCTAAAAGACGGGGAAAATAAAATGTATTACAAAAGTAGCCAAATTGAGTCACAATCATTCTTATTCTTTGCTATTACCTTTTCAGGCTTCATCCACTGTTTCAGTTCCTGAAGTGCTTCATTACACGAAGATTTCGCCTGGAAAATCTGCGTTTAAAATGATGGTAAGGCTAAGATGATTAACATACAAATTGAAACATAAACTAACTGCCATCACGACAAGAAAGAACGGATAACATTCTTATGCTACTTATGATTCCGTTAACAATAACTTACATAGAATTATTAGCACTTTCATAGAAATTAATTGAATACCTCAGTTATATATGCTTCCATTCTAGGTTTAGAAAGGTCCTTAACAAGAGCATCAATAATTTCCTCCTCTTTCTCAACTAACATCTTAGCTATGGACTCCAATTGCGAAATCCGCCATTCATAACTCTTAGTCTTTCCCGAATCAAAATTCTTTCCGAGCTCGGTAACAAGCGAATAAGCCTTATCTCCATCAAAAACCTGCTTCTTTTCAACTTCAGACTCCACAGATAGAGTTGCAGAATTCCTTCACAACACAAAATAAAACCCCTATAATACTATTCTTAAGCAAATAAATTGAAGCATGACAATGAAAATACGAAGATAAAGATAGAGAATGCTTACGAGTGTGTAGAGAAAACAACACATCGAGAGTTCAATTGAAGTTGCTTGGGAAAAGGAAAATAGTTCGTGGTTGAAGTTAAAGTGTTTGCAAAAGCTCTGCTACCAACTAGGGCGGTGTTGATCATCAATGGCGGAAGAGAGAGGGTTTTCATGGTAAGAACTTGAGAAGTGGTTACAAAATTATTGTCTTATATATTGAAACTAGAAATTACTAGTAACATGGAATTTGCGTGACTTGCATTTAAGTTTGTTGATGAAAATGAGGTGAAGCTTGATTACCAAACTTTGATTAATTAAGGGAGTGGAAAGGAGTGGCAAGAATTTTTGTGGAACACGTGAGTCGATAAAATAACTGGAAGAAAAAAATAGATAGGGGCGGCTAAGTAGAAAATATTGTGCAATTGTGAGTGAGGTGAAGACAAAACGGTTAGAAAAGGTTCACATCTTTGCATGTGTCAAAAGGATATTTAGCCGATTGGGGAGAATCGTGAACGGTCTGATTCATTTACAAAATGGTTTTTAAGCTCTTCAAACAATGAGTGATTATTATAAACAAAAATAACTAATATTATATTTATTAAGAAAACTAATTATTGGAGCATTCTAGATGAGTGTGTGGTTGGTAGAGATTTTAATGATATTGTATATATGGTAAATTTGTGAAGAGGTTTAATGCTTGCAACTTTATTCATATAGGATCAATTGGCTTTAAATATAAATGGAGAGGTCCTATTTTTCATGGTGGTAATATTTACAAAATTTGATCGAGATTTTTGTAATGATAATTGGAAGTTTAATTTTTTGGATGAGTATGTCAAAGTTCTTGTTTGTGTCAATTTCTCTAATCATCGTCCTATTTTAAACATGTTGTTCGGTAATGTTCATCAATTAAAAATCGTTCCTTTGGTCACTATGCGAGGATTTTGGTGGACATTGATCTTTCTCAACAATTATTTGATGAAATCATGTGGAACGAGAAATATATTCTTTTTATGTGGAGATAATGTATGGGAAGCTGACATAATAATGTGCTCATTGTAAATCCATTGGTTATTCTGTCAACTCTTGGCAGAAGTCGATCCCTAAGAATAATGTGGAGGTGGATCGAGTTATAAAATGGTGGGTGCAAAATCACATATCAAAACAAAGTATATTGAAAATGGGATGAATTCAAATTCTTCAAGTCATCTTATTATCAAGTAAGTCACACCTATTATCAAGGTCGACACGCCTATTACAAAGGAAGCCACGTCTATTATTGAGGAAGTTACACCTATTATCAAGAATTTCATGTCTATTATCAAGGAAAACAAGCAATTATTTTGCAGGAGGAGAATACAATATAACATGAATAACAGGATAAGAAATTGTGGGAAGAGTTGAACAAATCGCCTCGTGGGAAGCAAATAAATTCTCCTAAACAAATTGTTCACATGTCATCATGAAGTACCTTTATTGGTTGGAATATTTGGGTTGTCACTCATATATATCATAAATGTATGTGCTGGCGAACTATGACCATTTAATTGCATGCAGTGATGTGATCTATCTGGATAGGACAAAATGATAAGTTGTTTCCTGGTAAGTCAACAAACGTGAAAGTGACATCAAAGGTGTGGTCTATCTAGTTATGGTGAAATGCTAAATTGTTTACTGGTAAGTCAATAAACATGAAAAAGGTGGAAGACAAGAGCATTTATTTGACTTGAACTTGGATATTATATAAGTCGGCATTGAACCCTCTCTCCTTTATTGACGGCCTTCAAAACCCTATCATGTGCGTTAATAAATAGCAATTCATGTGGTTTATCCATCTCCTTTTGGTGCTAGTGGTTCGTTTTCTGCTAGGTGTTGCTTCGATACTCGAGAGCCTTGGTGTCGTGGTGCTCCTTGTTGTGGGCGTTTCTTAGTGTCCCCCACCGGGTTGTGTTTTCAACGTGATTTTTAGCTTCTAGCTTCTTGATTTTTTGTTTCTTCTTGGCACAACTTATCCCACTTAATTGTAGTTTTTTATTTTGTGGATTTAAAATAAAGACTCATTTCAACATCAGGATAGAACATACTTCAAAACTCATATTTATAGATTATCAACCAACAAGATTATGAGGTAATTAAGGTTACTTTGAATACAGCTTCTCTTAAGTGGATAATTCACTCTAAAAGTGAGCAATATCAACTAGTATTAGTTAATAACTTATAGATACGTATTGCTAGTAAATCCTAAAAAGTATGAGTTTTTAAAATAAAATAAAAAACATGATTTTTTTCCTTTACACTATTTTAGATGATTCTAGGACTTTGATGATAGTCGTCCATCTTAAATACGACTTAAATGAAAATCATCAGAAAAAAAATCATCTATATATGAGGCTCATGGAACCCATGCCATAGCACAAGCAAGTGCAAATACTTGCCTGTATTAATATTCATAATTTACACTCAATCTCACCATGTAAGTATAATTTTATACATTTGTATATTCAATATTCAAAACAAACCTTATCAAATGACACTTTAGTTACCTTCCATTCCTTATAAATGTCATGGAATTTATCATTGTCGTTGGTCTCTAATCCACCGACCCCGCCACAGTATCATGATGCTCGTTACGTTGGCAATGGCAAGTGATACAATGTTCTACTCATTTTACCCGTGGTTTGCCATTAACTGGGTCTGGATATTTTTCATAATCGTACTTACAGAATATACATATATGTTCAGCCATTTATGAGTGTATGTACGACCTGAAATCTAGCTAAGGAACACATAACTATTATTTTACATTGCACAAAAATGAAAATCTACCAAATAGACTCTTTAGTAGTTTCATAGTGAATATCTATAATCATACAATTTAAGACGACGAGGAGGAACTAAAACAAGAGTTTAAAAAAATGGCAGGAGCCGAGGGAAAATAGGGAGATGGGATTAAACAAATATGGTAAAGCTTTGTACCAAGGGATCATGTTGTATTGGCACTGTGTGTCCGAGAAGCCCATATTCCAAAGACAAGAAACCAGAAAACAAACAATATAGCCCAATAACGTGCAGGTCCATACTTGATTCTGGTAAGCACAAACTGCAATAACCAATTACATGAGAGAAACAATTAGATTTTGATTGGCAGCAGAATTGAAAGAAAAAATTTGCAGATCAATTATGTATATGCTGTTAACATTAAGAATCTTCTGCATTTGTTTCCATAGTTTCTGCTGTCATAATTTTGAAAATGATTCATTTGATTATTAAAAGTTCCGTGCTGGTTGAAACTGAACAATGAACCGATACAGATAATCACAGTCTTCTTTTATGTTCAACTATTTTTAAAAGCGTGGTCAAGTTTTAAGCCAGCCAAACAAAACAATTTGAACCAAATGTCTTTCAAAAAGTATAACAAGGGGGCTCGAAAGGAAGGTACAAGAAGTACTTACGAAGCGGAAAAAAATCACCACTGTTAAAGCACAAACACCTCCAAGTAGGATATGAAGACCACTTCTTGCAGTTTTCTGGACAACAAATATAAGCGGCAGTAGTATTAGGCACGTGCTTATAAACAAAAACTACAGGGAATGAGCAGCCAACAATACATATAACCATAATTCCCTAATACAAACAATAAGAAAATACCTAAAAAAACCACACATAATTATAGACAAAAACGAGTGAGAAATAATTATGAAACTGATAAAAGTGTACGATCACTTTTCCAGTCCAAAACAGTAATTCTCTTGATGACTGAGTGAGCCACCAAACAAGTTCTGGGGTCAAAAACACCCTTAAACATACAAGCATTATGCTCCTACAACACAAACTAAATGATAGTCCAATAAGACATGCTTCAGACTTTAATTCTTAGCAATATTAACAACCTTTTATAGTTGATTGTTAACTGTTAAAAAATTGTTTTAGCCTTTTGTGGTTGACCACTACATTCGCTGCCCCGCAAAGCTTAAAAAGGCAGTTCCAAATGAAAGTAACACGCCTTGCATTGCAGAAACAAGTGACATATTTTTTCTTAACTAGATTTGCACATATCACACAAAAAAAGGATGCCGGGCCAATAAAATTGCAAGTGTTTGTATTAATTTAATATGAACTGCCACAATCAAAAGACTTATCTTCATAGAAGATTTGGGCTTCCAAAGAGGTTTGTCGAAAAGGAAATTTTGAAAAGTAACTCTACATAGAAGTCCAAAGTTTAACTCTCCTATCATAATTGAATGAAAGACAAAATCCAGTAGGAATAGGAACAAAGAGGCATTAACTTACTCAAGAGTTAGAGTAAGTTAATGATTGCTACATTGGCATGGCATCAATTTCTCTAGCTCATTCTTGCAAGTTACAAAACAGAAATCAAGATCTGTTTTAATTGATATCGCTCGGACGGTACATGAATGAATGCCTTATAGTAGCAAGCATAAAAATGAACATATTTCATAATCTACACCACAATCATGATCGGACCATTCAATTTCAATATGATCAACCCTTTCGTAGTATACATAAATAAGGCTCTCAATTGAATCTTAAGGGTGTGGTTAGAATTAGATGGAGGAAAGTGTTAGTTAATTGACCCCCTTGCCAAGGAGTTTGTTGAAAGGGTAGGAAAATGAAGGATAGTCATTTAAAACATCACGCCTAGCTCAATGCCTATATCACTATCATTATAATGTTCTGAAAATTTAAGCTGCTATTGGTCCATATGCATGCATAATTGGGCACATTTAAGCTGCTATCCTAATTAATATTTGATTTTATGTACCTTTCCAACACGAGGAGCTATAAGCCATGCAAGGGTGATGGTAAGCAGCCCTGTAGCAAGCAGGATCCCAGTACCTTCTACGGCCCACTTAGTTGCAGTGTTCTGTTCGGGGCCAGCTTCTTCGATAAAAATATTCAAAGGCTGTTGAGAAACAAGCTGTGAAACTGAGTCGGCATTACCATTGTCGTTTAAGTTACTGCTATTATGAGGACAAAACCATAATGCAATTTCACTCAACCGTTGCCTCCGGATAGCAGCCACAGCATCAGGATCCACACTAGTATTTGGACGATCTTGCGCAGGACCAGGATCTCCGGTGACAGTTCTTTCCCTCAAAGCTTCATACTCTTTCAAAGAACCAACAACCTTGTTGAAGTCAGATATCTTAATATTATTTGCTACATGTCCGCATATTTCACAAATGGTAGATCCATGATTGATAAACCACTTGAGTGCACAGGCATAGTGTACCAAAGCAAGGTCATTTTTACAAGAACAACCAAGTTCTAGTAGCGCATCTTCATGAGACAAACCATTTTCCAAATCATTCTTACATACGAAAACCTCCCCATCAGGGCCTACAAATTCCATCGTCCCCGCTTTTGGAACTCCCTGGTCATCAGACTTTACTTCCCCCTTGCTTTCTATAACAGGTGTAATGCCCAAAAACTCTAGGGCAGCATCTCCCCGCTTATCAGACTCAGCACACTGGCACACGCGACAACATGGCAATCCCATCTCCCTCTCAATACTAAGCCGAGAACGAGATTCTAAATTCCCAGTCTCCACACGCGAGGAACCATCATCCCCAACTTCTTTTTTCATATCTGTCTCATTTTCCTTGCCCATTTGATCAATTATATATTTACACACACTCAACCAAACAAATTTAAGCTTCCAGATTATGACAGATTCTGCCTTCTACACCGAGAATTCCGAAACCAAAAACCCGCACGCCTTTCAATCAAAGTACAACTAGAATGATGGATTCATAGTGATAGTTCACACATTCTCCAGCAGAATACAGAATACACACACTGCAATGCAGATTTAGTTCTCCCTAAACCTGAATCATGAATGTTAATTGCACATTACAGAATCATAATCCTTTATTAAACAACCATAACAAGAACAAAATAGAAGAGAAATCATGAAATTGAGTTGAACAAAATAGAAAACGTAGATTGAAAGGATAAAAATGACATTGAATAGAGAAGAATTTGGGACTTACAGTGAATTGGAAGAGGCGAGATGAAGAAATTGGTGAGACTTGACTACACACGGATCATAGTGACGGTTTCGTTTACGATTTCTATTACTGTTAATTACATATTCCTATCTTCTTCTCGATCGTTTCTTTCTTTTTTATTGGTAAAAAAAACTTTCTTATTTATAGTAGAATCTACCATTATGACGTAGATGGGGAACTTTTCCTTTTCAGTCAACAAAACAAATCATGATTATTAAAAAAATAATAATTGGTTCTCATGGATTATTGAAGTCGGTTTCTTCTAAACAATTGAATAATTTAATTAACCATTATTCAATTTATAGTATGCGAGTTTTATTAATAAAAAGCAAAAGAGATAAAAGTGTACTTTTTTATCATAAAATTATACAAAAGTAAAATGTTTTAACATAAAAATATTTCTTATTGCATTATGTAGTTGATATAGATGAAAATAAAAGTTAATGTTCTATCAAAATCAAAGGAAATGTTTTCTTTTAAATGAATGAGTCCAAAAATGAGAGAATATCAACTATAATAATTGAGATTCTCTACATAAATCAACTTGTATAATAATGTTTTATTAAATATTATATTTTTATTTAAATTGTTAATCTTGATACTTTTTTAATAACTTTTTACATAGTTTTATAATTATTTATCTACCTTAACTCATCTCCATTTCATATATTTTATTTATCATGAAATATATAAGTCTTCCATATACACGCTTAAAATACTATAAGTGTCACCTCAACATTCTCTTTAATATTATAATTTATAATCTTAGTGTGTTTAATTTTATCACACATTCAATACAATATCCTTATCTCTTTACATTTATTTTATTCTTGTGTTGATTTTTAACCATCCAGCATGTTGTTTTGTACAACATCGAAAGCGTTCTGGACTAGGCCTAAGACATTATTGAACATAAGCCTAATCTGTAGAAGCACGCCTTCAACCTCGAAGATTTTGATGAAGACAACACGGCACATGCTTTTCAGATCTGCAAAAAGTCAAGAGCTCCAACTGATCAAGCTACAAGCAACCGGCATGGCGATCAAGCTTCTTATGCATCATCGTTCTACTTCATGTTTGGACGCTTTTGTTTAGGTATATCAATCCCTCTTTTAAATTGATGTACAAGTGTTCATTCATTCAATCATATGTTAGCATATTGCATAAAATACTTTGATAAATTTTTCAAACCGTTTAACACTTTTTGAAAACATTCTGTTTCTGTTCTTAACAGTGTTAACCAGTTAACCATTTGGTTAACCGGTTAACGGGTTCAAAATTTCAGAAAACTAGTTAACGTTTATAGGCGTTAACCGGTTAACCATTTGGTTAACCGGTTAACACTGCAAGATTTTTGAAAAATATTTTCTTTGAATTTCAAATTACACCTTTTGATTATACCTCTTCATAAATTATTTTGTTTCATAATTTTCATACCTTTTCAAAAGGGTGTCTTGATTATTATAAAATCTAAATTTTTTCAAATTCAAAAAACACCTCCTACAATCTTTTATGAAAATCACTTAAATCAAATTCATATATTCAAATATTTTTATTCTTCCAAAAGTGTTCATAAGATCTTCATCTTTCATATTGCATGTTTGAACACTTGTATTGATATTTGAAAAGTGATTTGTGTACATAGGAGAAGATCATTATTGATATCCAATCTTTGTATTACTCACTCATATTACAAAAGTATAGAAAAGTATTTCTATTTGTGACTTGTGTTCCAAGGATTGTTTGGACATAAGGGTGAGTGTGGCAAGAGGATTGTTCTTGCACACTTGTTAGTATAGTTTGTTAGAAAGTAGGCATCACCATTGAAGGTGTGATAGGTTGTACTTTTTCTAAAAACTAGTGGAAATCTCTTTCAAATTGAAAGGGGACTGGATGTACCTTCGGACTGTGAAGGGAACCAGGATAATTCTCTGTGTCACTTTTATTTTCTTTCTTACTGCTTTCCTTCCATACACACTTAAAAGAAAAATTCTATCCATCAAAGAAAAAGAATCGAGAAAAATTATAACACCTAATTCAACCCCCCCCCCCCCTCTTAGGCGCATTCTGATCCTACAATTGGCATCAGAGAAGGTTTAGGTAACCTGTTCCTATAAGATCCTTATGGCTTCCGCAAACTCGAATCCTGTTTTCAAAGATGGTGGAAGTAGCAACAAGCCTCCGCTCTTCTCCGGCGAATACTTCGATTTCTGGAAAATCAGAATGAGGGCACATCTTGAAGTCCAAGGAGAAGGCATATGGGAAGCAATCGAAGAAGGTCCGCATAATCCCGTCAATGTGATCAACGGCGTTGGAACCGCGAAGTTGAAGAATATGTATGATGAAGATGATAAAAGGAAGATCCTAAATGAGAAGAAAGCAATCAACATACTTCAAAGCGCTCTTAGTATGGACGAATTTTTTCGTGTATCACAATGTAAATCGGCAAAGGAGATTTGGGATACTTTGGTAGAAACACATGAAGGAACAACAGAAGTTAAAAGATCAAGGCTTAACACGTTGAGTCAAGAATATGAAATGTTCCGCGTGCAGCCCGGAGAATCAATTGTGGCTTTACAAAAAAAATTTGTTCATCTAACCAACCATTTGATTGCACTCGGAAAGACCTTCACCAACGATGATCTTAATTTGAAAGTTCTAAGGTCTTTGACAAGGGAATGGCAACCGAAAGTGACCGCAATCTCGGAGAAGAAGAGTCTTTCAACAATGAAATCTGCATCTCTATTCGGAAAACTTCAAGAGAACGAGTTGGAACTTGGAAGGCTCGAGAAGCATGAAAGTCAAGAGAAAAAGTCCAAAGAAATTGCTTTGAAGATTGACACGAAGGATGACAAAGATGACGAGATCTCCGAAGATGAGAACTTCATGCTTCTTGTTAAGAAGCTTGGTAAGTTTTTTAACAAAATTAATAATTCTTCTTTTCCTAAAAAGAATAAACATTTCAGGAAGAAGGATGCATCCACATCAAATCAAGAAGTTACATGCTATGAATGTGGAAAGCAAGGTCACATAAAATCGGATTGTCCAAGACTTGCGAAGAAAGGAGGATTCAAAGGCAAGAAGGACATCAAAAATAAAAAGGCCTATGTCGCATGGGATGACAATGAAGTTAGTTCCTCATCGGAATCGGAAAGCGACGAATGTGCAAATATGGCGTTAATGGCGTCACATCACTCCGATGAAGAAAATGACGAGGTTAGTAGTATTGCACCCCAAAATTTGCCCTCCACAAGACAAGTCATTGTGTACTAAGAGGCTCACAATGTTCACAAGGTTCACAAGACATCTTATGAGGTTCACAAGGTTCACAAGATTCACAATTAGTCAGAAAGTTTGACAATTCCCTCAGACAATGCATCCTCCTAAACAATGCATCCTAAACTAGGGTTTTGACTTTTATCAGGCTAAATGGACTTCCAATACTTCAAGTGAGCTTCATATCATCCTATATGTGTTAAATAATCCCCATGTCAAGTTTCAAGACTTTCCCAAAAGATTTGCTCAGTCAGATGATCAGATAGGTTAAAACCAGTCAAAGTAGTTAAAAAGTCAAACTGAGGTCAACTGTGGTCAAACCAAAGTCAAACTTCATGATTTTTTTTCCAACATCAAGTATATTAAGTAAAATTCATCATTTGATCAAGGGTTGATCATGATTCATCAAGGAGATTTCAGATCATCAAGAATCAAGAGTTTCTAAATTAGGGTTTTCACAGGAAAAGTCAACTGAACTTTGACCAGCCATAACTTTCACATGCTTCATCAAAAGTTTTCCATCCAAAGCTCATTTTGAAGGAAATTGAATTCTCTACAACTTTCTGTCTCACAAACCAAAACCAAAAATGCTTCATTTGGAAGATATGAGCTAAGACATTATAGGTCCTTTTAAAAGTCAACAAAAAGTCAACAACTTCCAAAGAGCATAACTTGAGAATGGTAAAAGATATGGACATGAGACCAAAAGGGTTGGTTAGAGGACTCTTTAAGCTTTCCAAAATGTCCAATAACACCTTCATAGCATTAAAATTGAAGGATTTGTGCCCTTGCAAAGTTGGGAAATTTTTGAGTGGTTTATGAAGTAAATGGGGTCTTAAAACCATAATTCTTCAAATGGGCTGACTTTTTTGTGACCCAATAGGTTCCATGACATCATGCGCGAAATTAATTTAATATTTTCATAATTTTATTCATTTTATTTTTATTTATTATGATTTTTTATATTAAAAATCATTTTAAATTCAAATAAAATATAAAATGGTGAAGATTTAAAATGATTTGCCTTCTAGAATGTCATAAAGGTTATTTGGATCTAATTGATACAAAAATTATGAAGATTATCTTAAAATAGCAAGTTCATATCAAGAATATTCAAATTTTCAAAGCTAATCTTTTTCAATCTTCAATTATCCAAATATCCATCAAATTGGTAAAGTCTTTAACCTAATTCAGTCACTCATATATAATGAACATTTAGCAAACCATAGGACGAATTCACAGCCTCCTCATATCATCTTCAAGCTTCAAAAATCTCATCAAAAACTCCAATTCGGTTTGGTACTTTTAGCCACTTTCAAGACAAACTAAAGGTTGCAAATTGTTCCTTGAGGTTCACTGATTGTTTCTGGATCATAAAATCATCCATCCATGCACTAAATCGTGAAAACCAAATGCACATTGTTCATATTTTAACTTTTTTCGAATTGAATGATTTATACATTGATAATGAAAACTAACTGTTGGTTTATGTTTATGATGATGTTTGGATACTTTCTGGATGAATCAATTGGATTTTAGGTACACGGATGCTTAGACACCATTGTTAGGGTTTTGAGGACAAATTAGGGTTTCGTGATTTAAGGAATATAAATGAATTCTAAGACCATGGATCAACTTTAATTGACCTCTGGATTGTGTTGGTATATTTAATTTGATAAAATTTTGCTGTTTTGTTGATGATTGAGTTTCGTAGGGTTTGCTGCAAATGGAAATTCGCAGGAAAACTTATAGGAAAATTCGTAGCAAAATGCGCAGGTCTGGAGGAAGAAGAAGAAGTCCAGCGCGCCAAATTCATATTTCAAATTTTGATATTATATTTTATGTTATTGTTGTGATATTTGTTTCAGAAGAACAAGATGGCTCAGTTGGCTAACGTGCGTGTGTGAGAAAGGAAAGGTCCTGGGTTCAAACCGTCCCCAAGCCATTTGTTTTTTTGGTTATTTTCATTAGTTCTTGCAGGTTAAAAATAAAAAGAATATAACCTGTTATATTATCACCAGCACGCAGCTGGTCCAGTGGTTGGCTTGTTGGTCTAAGGATATTGAAGCCTAGGGTGTGGGTTCAATCCCTGCCCCAGGTAAGTTCCAATTTTTTATTTTATTTTTGCTTTATTGATTTGTTTTGTTTAAATTATTTTATTATTAATTAAAAATAATCATATATATATATATATATATATATATATATTTATATATATATATATAAAATAACATGTAAATATTTTATATTTTCTAAATTCTGAAATTATTTTCTAAAATTCTAAAATTAGTTTTTTTTTCTTTATTTATTATGTACTTAAAATTATAGTATATATATATATATATATATATATATATATATATATATATATATATATATATATATATATATATATATATATATATATTAAATTAATAATGTAAATTAAAATTAAAATCCTAATATTTTTGCATCTAAAACCCTAATTATATTTAAACCCTAATTTATTTTCTAACAATTCAAAACCCTAATTTTCTTTTATCATTTTAATTTCTTATTTTTATTATGTTTGATTAATTATACTTAACAAATATTTCTAATATATATATATATAATTAAATTATTAAACTATTAATCATGTTTATTAGTATATAATTATTATTATTTATTCCTCTTCTTAAAATTCTTAAAAAAATTATTTATCTAAATTTAAAATTTTAATTTGATTTCTATATTGTATATTATGGTGCTAACCTCTTTTCCTCTTATATTTTATTACTAACCTTTTTATTTATCATTATTATTTAAAAATGTTTTGTTATAATGTAATTGTATAAGCCATGTAATAGTTGTAGTAATTTTTATTGTTTAATTATTTTTAAATTGCTATGGTTAATAAATTAGGGAGTGAAACACATGTTTGTATATTAAAAATTAATTTAGATCACTAATTATAAGATAAATACTTGAATTTGTACACGCACACACGTAAGTCGATCTTGGATCGCCATCTCACTTCTTAAGGGTTACCTCTCATGTTGCCTAAATAAAAGGTCAAGTAAGGTGTATAAAGCAAAGTCCCTTCTCTTATTAATATCATCTTGTCCCTTTAAAGATTATAAGATCAAGTCCCTCCATGGTTGCCTTCGTGAATGATCTTGTCCCGTTCGAATAAAAGATGATAAGTCCCTTCGAATTGCTAAGTACACCTCACAGTTGCCTAATCACAGATGACCCTTCATATGTCCCTTACAACATCCAAGGTAATGACTACCTATTCCTTAATAATAGGGATAGTCTTACCATTGAAAGAACATTTAAGAACAGTAAAGATTTAACATAAGGTAGGTTCCTTTTAAGTACTTGCTCACTTTTCTTCAAAATACTTCATTACACTTCACATTTTCAAACAAATGTTCAAAACAAAGTCTTTATATATATCCATACAAGGATCATTATAAAGTGCTTAAGAAAATTTCTAATCACACACTACACTTCTCAAAACAGTTTAAAGTGAGCTAAGTAACTAAGAGCCCATGGATAACCATGGATGTAAAGGGTGTTAACACCTTCCCTTTACATAACCTACCCCCCGAACTCAAAAATCTTTTAAGGTCTTTCTTGTTCTTTTATGCCCTTTCCTTTGGATAAAATAAAAGTCGGTGGCGACTCTTGCTATCCGCAACATAACTAAAGTCAGTTCTCCCACCGTGTTACAGAACTGGCGACTCTTCTGGGGATTTAATAAAAGAGGGGTACCCTTAGGAATTAGATCACTTTAAATTTGTTTGCTTTATTTGCTTTATTTTACTTGTTGGGTGCTTTTATGTGTGAAAGATCCTAACCAGGATCTAGTGTACCTTAGGTAAATGGCAATAGACCAAGGAAACTGTACGGCGTATATCGATATGGTTGATCTGGTGGCCATAGTTAGTGTGACTTATTGGTTGGTGCTTATGTTCCTTAAGTCAAGTTGAGGATAATATGAGGCGGCCATATGTTGTCAATGCACTAACTAACTTTTAGAACCCTAGTTATCCTATCTTGGCCTTTAGAAAAGTAGTGAGATAACCGGCTTTGGTGAAGACTGAAGTTGGTTGATACTCGATACTACACTCATTGAGATCCTAAACTTGGAGGGTTTTGGTTGGCAAGTAAGTTGCCTACTGAACAACCACCCTTGTGAAAGATCAATGATATTGAGATCCCTTAGAACCTGGTTGCTTTATAGGACAGGATGAACCATCTAAACTTCAGGGGAGGGTATCTACCTTTAAACCTCATGCAAGCCTTCAAACCTAGGGCTATTGTGTGACTTGTTTGTGTGTTCCACATGTTTGTGATTGAGCATAACATCATAGCATCATCATGCATCATAAGCATAGCATTTTCACTAACCATTTCAAGGACCAAAGGATTTATCTTTGTTCTTTGTTGCAGGTCATGGCTTCTACTCGTAGGAGTACTATCAGGATCAACTTTGTAGGAATACCTCCTAAGCTTAAAGAATTGGTCTCTCAAGTTTCTGAAAACTCCCAGTTCATCAAGAGGCATGGTCACCTACTAGATTTAGTCACTTCAGGGTTCAATGAAGACATGATGAGTGTTCTGTTTCAGTTCTTTGATCCTAAACATCATTGTTTCACATTCCCCGATTATCAGCTGGTTCCTACAATGGAAGAGTTCTCCAAGCTTCTGGGTATACCTATCCTTGATCAAAGACCCTTCACGGGCTTGGAAAAGAAGCTTAAACCTGAATTCATTGCTGCAGTCCTACATTTGAAGAAATCAGACATTGTCCTAGAAACAAGGAGTGGAGTTAAGGGTATTCTTGCTAAGGTATTGATGGAGAAAGCTCAAGTGTTCCTGAAAGCTATGAGTTATGATGCTTTTGAGGAGATCTTAGCCTTGTTGATTTATGGCTTAGTGTTGTTCCCCAATCCATATCAGTTCATAGACGTTCACGCCATCAACATATTTCTGAGTCACAATCCAGTGCCTACATTACTTTGAGACATTCTGCATTCTCTTCATACTCGTACTACGAAGGCACGAGGAACTCTGATGTGCTGCATACCTCTCTTGTCTAGGTGGTTTATTTCTCACCTTCCTCGATCAATGATGAAGAATGAACAAGGGTTCAGGTGGTCAAAGAGGATTATGTCACTCTCTCATTCAGATATTCATTGGTGCTCTAGATCTATGGAGAATGTTACTATCATTGACCGTTGTGGGGAGTTTCCTAATGTGCCACTTCTAGGCATAAGAGGAGGCATTACTTACAACCCATCTTTAGATTTACGACAGTTTGGTTACGCTCGGAGTGATGGTCCTCATGACATGTTGATTCAGGGTATTGTGTTTGATTACGACAACGATCTGCAAGGTTATCGTCAAAGGTTTATACGAGCATGGGGAAAAGTGAACAAGGTTGACATCAAGACTCTGGAGCCTAAGTACATTATTCTTATGGAAGTTTATCTTAGATGGGTGCAATCTCGTGCTCAGACTATTATGATGCCATATCCTTTCATCCTGCCAGTTACTATGGAGCCTGTTGTTGAAGGAGATAATTCTTATACCATCCTTCACCCAGACATGCCCACTGACATGGAAGACTTACAGAGGTCCTGGATCCAGTTGAAGGAGCAAAGGGATACTTTTGAGACTCATTACAAAGCAAGTCAAGAAAGAATCCTGGAGCTAACAAAGCAACTTCACGAGGAACGAAATCTCAACTCATACCTCAACACAAAGAGGAAACGTCCATGGGAGACTTAAAACCCCATTTTTTGTACTTATTTCATTTTTATTGTAAGCCCAAAGGGCAAACAAATTTATTACTAATAAAAGTTTACTTTTTGGTTGTTTAAACAAATTTAAATCCTGCGGTCCTTGAAAACATTGCATACGCATTTATACACCATATCATTGCATCACAGGTTTCTTATGTACAGGTATCTTATCTTCTCGCTGTTTATTTCAGCAGCAATGGCTCTTGAACAAACAGTCAAAGATCTCCAGGCACAGAACGCACAGTTTCAAGAGCTGATCCTGAACTTGTCCAAGGGGCAGGATGAATTGAAGACACTGCTGGCTAAGAAGACTAAGAAGACTAGAAGGTCAGGAGGCCTTATCAATATGGGAAGAAGGTTCAGAGGTCCTGTCAAGACCAAGGAATAGGTTGAAGATTATGAGTCTGAAGAGTCTGAGAAAGAGGGAGGCAGTCTCCATAATACTATGGGGGATTCTGATTCTGAAGAAAATTACTATCATGATCCTAATGAAGATAAGTTCAAGATGCTGGTGGATAGAATGGATGCTATGGAATTGCAAAAGTCTTTTGGGATGGATTTTGAAGACCTGAGTTTGATATCTGGAGTGGTTATACCCATTAGTTTCAAGGTCCCTGCTTTTGTAGTGTATGATGGTGTTTCATGTCCCAAGCTGCATCTGAGGTCCTATGTCCGGAGGATCCAACCCCATACTGCTGATAAGAAGTTGTGGATCCATTTCTTCCAAGAGATCTTGTCTGGAGCTCAATTGGAATGGTACTATCAATTGGAGAGTGTCAACATCCGTGATTGGAATGATCTTGCTGAGGCTTTCTATAGGCAATATCAATACAATGCTGATCTAGCACCAACTCACATGCAACTACAAAGCATGTCTATGGGTGCTAAAGTGAATTTCAAGGAGTATGCCCAGAAGTGGAGAGACTTAGCTGGTAGAGTACAACCTCCTCTAACTGACAGGGAGTTAGTGGATATGTTCATGAGTACGTTGAATGGTCCTTTTTATAGTCATCTCATTGGAAGCTCATCATCTGGCTTCACTGAGTTGATAATGACAGGAGAGCGCCTAGAAAGTGGTATAAGGAGTGGCAAGATACAAGTGGGTGTTTCTTCATCAAGTACTACAAAGAAGCCCCCTAGTGGGAAGAAAGAGTCAAATGCTGTTTATGGTCAACCTGGTCGTAATAGGAGTCACCAGTCTGTGAGTGCAGTTCACATCTCCAATCCTATTCATGCAGCACCAGAACAACCACATGGCAATCAGCAGAGGCCTAGAAGACAGTTCACCAAGATCAACATGTCACTGGCCCAAGCCTTGCAACACTTGTTGAAGGGTGAACTCATCACTTTGAAGGACCCTCCTCAGAATCCTAATGTTACCTCTCCCAGGTATAATCCTAATGCACGGTGTGCATATCATTCTAATTGTCAGGGACATGATACCAACAATTGCTGGATATTGAAGAATAAGATTCAGGATATGATTGATGCTGGAGAGATTGAGTTTGACCCTCCGAGTACTCCAAATGTGATTACTGCTCCCATGCCAAATCATGAAAAGACTGTTAACGCTATTGATGAAGTTTCACATATTTCCTCAGTTGCAGATGTGACTACACCATTATCTGTTATCAAGAAGAAGTTGGTACAAGCTGGGTTCTTTCCAGGTTGTAATGAAGATTGTTTCTATTGTGCTTATAAACCGGATAGTTGCTGGAAGTTGAAGGATGGCATTCAACACCTCATGGACAATTACACCATATTGTTTGAGAGGACACCTTCTGTAGAGAGCATGGTTGAACATATAACTCAAGGTGCGAAGGTTAAAGAGGTGGATATGGTTGATAAAGTGCCAGTGAGGATTACTTCCAAGGGCCCTGTCAAAATCACTCATAAGGGTCCAATTAAGATTACTGCTGAAGGCCCTGTGAAGATTGTTGCTGAAGCTAGAGTGGCTCCTATGATTGTTACCACTCCTGGTCCTATTCCGTATACTTCTGATAAAGCTGTGCCTTGGCATTATGGCTCCGATGTTTATATTCATGGTGTTAAGCAGGAACCTTTAGCTGATACACCTGTTACTGATGAAAACCTTGATGTTGACAATATTGCTGGATCTAGTAAGATCACGAGAAGCGGAAGAATTTTCTCTCCTCCGGCTACCTCTAAGAATACAGTTACTCCAACTACTACCTCCACTGCTGATGCTCGGGGAAAAGGTCCTGTTATTGAACCTGTGCAAGCTGATGTACCAACTGCTGATGATCTTTCTAAGTAGATGGAAGAAGTACTGAAGATCATTCGCAAGAGTGATTATGATGTTATTGATCAATTGGGGCATACTCCCTCCAAGATTTCCATGTTGTCTTTATTGTTGTGTTCTAAGGCTCATGCTAAAGCCTTGATTAAATTTTTGAAGACTGCTCACGTACCAAATGAGATTTCTGTAGACCAGTTTGAAAATTGTGTTGCACACTTGACCTATGATAATGGGTTAGGTTTCTCCGATGTTGATTTGACTCCTGCAAAGAGGGATCATAACAGGGCTCTACATATCTCTATTGAATGTAGGGGAACTACCCTGTCTCATGTGTTGATAGACAATGGTTCTTCGCTGAATGTGTTGCCCAAAGAGGTTCTGAATAAGCTTAGTCCTGAAGATGCTGTGTTGAGGCCCAGTAATATAGTGGTGAAGGCTTTTGATGGTTCAAGAAGAGTGGTGCACGGAGAAATAGATCTCCCAATAAAAATAGGTTCTCAGGTCTTCAATGCTACCTTTTATGTAATGGATATTCGTCCCTCATACTCTTGTTTGCTTGGGCGCCCCTGGATCCATGGGGCAGGTGCTGTGACTTCTACTTTACATCAGAAGCTGAGATATCCAGTGAAAGGAAAGGTTGTTACTGTTTACGGAGAGGAATGATATATGATTAGCCATGTGAACACATTTAAATATCTCGAAGTGGAAGGTGAATATGTTGAAACTCCGTGTCAGACGTTTGAAGTAGTTCATTGGGTTGTTCCTAATTTTGAAGCTCCTCCTGTTGTCAAGAAAGTTCCTGTGGTCACTAGAGTACCTCCTACAATGGCCTCCCTCAAAGATGCTAGAGATGTGGTTAATGAAGGTGGTTGTACTATTTGGGGTCAGCTTGCTGACATTCCTTACAAGTCTGACAAGTTTGGTTTGGGTTTCACTGCAGAGTCCCAGAAGGATGTTCGTCGTGCTCGTGCTGTTCGTATCACCAACCAAGGGGTCATGAAAGACCAGATCAATGTTGTGGGTGACTATGATGAAGACTACAACTTGGACGCTTGGATTTTTCCTACTGTGGGTGATGGGCTCAATAACTGGAAAGTTGAAGATGTTATTCCTATCTCCTTTAGTCAGGAGTAAATACTATTACTGTGTTGTTACTTTTAAGTTTGTAATTTCTTGAACAATTAAACTTTCAAGCCTTGTGCCTTACCCGGGGCATAATGGTATGCTTGTTTCGGGATGTCATTTCATTTGCATACTTCATTCAATAAAAATCAGTGGACGTTTCGTTTTCGTAAATATTGTGTTCCTTGTCTTTCGTTTATTTTATTTTTGTTTTATCAGCTATGTGTTCTTACACACACCCACATCACTAAAATGCAGATCCTCATCCACTCTGGATCTTGTTGATAACAGTCCTATTATTGTCAATTATAATTTCGAGAATCCGATCTATCAAGCTGAAGATGGAAAGGAGGACGATTATGAAGTACCTGTAGAGCTTGCTAGGTTGTTACAACAAGAAGAGAAAGTTATACAGCCACATGAAGAGCCAATCGAAGTTGTGAATTTGGGAACTGAAGAGAATAGGAAAGAAGTCAAGATAGGGGCTGAATTAGAGGATGGTGTTAAGAGCAGATTGATTCAGATGTTACATGATTATATGGAGATATTTGCTTGGTCCTATGAAGATATGCCAGGGTTGGATACAAACATTGTGGTTCACCGTTTACCGGTAAAAGAAGATTGTCGTCCAAAGAAGCAGAAAGTTCGTCGCATGCGTCCTGAAATGTCAGAGAAGATTAAAGCAGAAGTGATGAAACAGTTTGATGCAGGGTTCTTAGCTGTGACTTCTTATCCTCAATGGGTTGCAAATGTGGTACCGGTACCAAAGAAAGATGGTAAAGTACGTATGTGTGTAGACTACAGGGATTTGAACAAGGCCAGCCCCAAAGATGACTTTCCACTTCCTCATATTGATGTTCTGGTAGACAACACTGCTCAGCATAAAGTATTCTCTTTCATGGATGGTTTCTCTGGTTACAATCAAATCAAGATGGCACCTGAAGATATGGAGAAGACAACATTTGTTACACAGTGGGGTACTTTTTGTTATAAAGTGATGCCATTTGGTTTGAAGAATGTCGGGGCAACATATCAGCGTGCTATGATGGCTTTGTTTCACGACATGATTCATCATGAGATAGAGGTATATGTGGATGATATGATAGCCAGGTCCCAGAATGAAGAGCAACACCTTGATCACCTGCATGAGTTGTTTGAGAGGTTGAAGAAATACAAGTTGAGATTGAACCCAAACAAGTGTACTTTTGGAGTAAGATCTGGTAAACTCCTGGGTTTCATTGTTAGTGGAAAAGGTATTGAAGTGGACCCTGCAAAAGTGAAAGCTATACAAGAGATGTCAGCTCCCCGTACTGAGAAGGAAGTTAGAGGTTTCTTGGGACGATTGAATTACATTGCAAGATTTATTTCCCAATTAACTTCTACCTGTGAGCCAATCTTCAAGTTATTGAAGAAAGATCAGGTGATGGAATGGAATGATGAGTGCCAGACTGCCTTTGATGAAATCAAGAAATATCTTCTAGAACCTCCAATTTTGATGCCACCAGTTGATGGAAGACCCTTGATTATGTACTTAACAGTGTTAGACAACTCAATGGGGTGTGTGTTGGGGCAACATGACGAGTCTGGTCGAAAAGAGCAAGCAATATACTACCTTAGCAAAAAGTTTACCGATTGTGAAACAAGATACTCACTGCTCGAGAAAACTTGTTGCGCTTTGGCATGGGCTGCTCGCCGACTAAGACAGTATATGTTGACTCATACTACCTTATTGATTTCAAAGATGGATCCAATCAAGTACATATTCGAGAAACCTGCTCTCTCCGGACGAATAGCAAGATGGCAAATGATCTTAACAGAATATGACATACAATATACTACTCAGAAGGCCATTGAAGGAATTTTTGTAGCTGATCATTTGGCCCATCAAGCAGTGGATGATTATCAGTCAATGAGTATTGAGTTCCCTGATGAAGACATTATGATTATTACCAAAGAACCTGGACAATATGACGGACCTGAACAAGGATCCCGATGGACTATGGTTTTTGATGGAGCTTCTAATGCACTTGGTAATGGTGTTGGTGTTGTGATCAGTTCCCCTGAAGGTTGTCATACCCCGATTACTGCAAGACTCTGTTTCTATTGTACCAATAACATGGCTGAGTATGAGGCATGTATCATGGGTATCAAAGCTGCCATTGATATGAAGATTCAATTCCTGGACGTGTATGAAGATTCAGCCCTGGTAGTAAGTCAGATTAAAGGAGATTGGGATACCAAGCATGATAATCTCATTCCTTACAGAGAGCATGTGTGGTCTTTGATCCCATATTTTAAAGAGATTACCTTTGGACATATTCCACAAAGAGAAAATCAGTTGGCAGATGCATTAGCCACCATGGCATCTATGTTTGAGATCAGCTGGGATGATGAAGCTCCTAAGATTACTATTGATAGATTTGAGAAGCATGCATACTGCAATGACATTGATACTGAAGAAGCCGAAGAGAAGCCTTGGTTCTATGAAGTAAAAAGATATCTTGAAGCTCAGGAGTTCCCTGAAGGGGCATCTGTCAAAGATAAGAAGTTTCTGAGAAGGTTTTCTGCTAAGTTCTTCTTGAGTAATGGAATTTTGTATAAGCGCAATCATGATTCAACTTTGCTTCGTTGTGTGGATAAGAAGGAAGCAACGGAGATTATGGAAGACATGCATGACGGGATCTTTGGCACTCATTCTAGTGGTCATACCATGGCAAAGAAGATATTGATAGCAGGTTATTATTGGTCTACCATGGAAGCTGACTGCTATCAACATTCCAAAACATGTCACAAGTGTCAAATCTATGCTGATAAAGTACATATACCTCTATCACCATTGAATGTGTTGATTGCTCCTTGGCCTTTTGCCATGTGGGGCATTGATATGATTGGTGAGATCAAGCCTACTGCTTCTAATGGGCATCGTTTCATCCTGGTTGCTATTGATTATTTTACAAAGTGGGTGGAGGCAGCTTCATTTGCATCTGTTACTAAGAATGTGGTGGCTCGATTCATTAAGAATAATCTCATATGTAGGTTGGGCACCCCTGAAAGGATTATTACTGACAATGGCTCTAATCTGAACAACACTATGATTATTGATCTCTGCATGCAGTTCAAGATTAAGCATCACAACTCTTCTCTGTATCGTCCAAAGATGAATGGGGCAGTAGAAGTTGCTAACAAGAACATTAAGAAGATTCTACAGAAGATGACTGTTACTTATAAGGATTGACATGAGATGTTACCATTTGCTCTTCATGGTTATCGTACTACAATACGTACTTCAACAGGGGCAACCCCATTCTCCTTAGTCTATGGTATGGAAGCAGTTCTGCCCATTGAAGTTCAGATACCCTCCTTAAGAATTATGAAAGATGCAGGCTTGGATGAAGATGAGTGGATTCAGACTCGACTTGACCAGATAAATTTGATTGATGAGAAGAGGTTAGCAGTTGTTTGTCATGGCCAGATGTACCAGAAACGAATGATCAAGGCTTTTAATAAGAAGGTTAAGCCAAAGGTATATCAGGTTGGTGACTTGGTAATCAAGCGTATCATATTACCACAGGGTGATCCTAGGGGCAAGTGGACTCCTACATATGAAGGACCATTTGTAGTCAAGACAGTATTCTCAGGAGGTGCCATGATGCTTACTACTATGGATGGTGAAGACTTCCCACATCCTGTAAACGCAGACATAGTTAAAAAATACTACGCATAAAAAGAGACCCGCTAGGTTGACTGGCCTAGGCAAAAATAAGGGCATCCCGGCGAACCAAAAGGGTTCGGGAAAAAATTAGGGATATATATAAAAAAAAATGTACACCCGGCAAGTCGAAAACCTGAAAAGGCGGCTTGGGCAAAAAAGGGTATCCCGGTGGATTGAAAACCTGAAAGGGCAATCCAGGCAAAAGTTAGGGATTAAAGCGTATGACTATGTCTCGTTTGGATCACCCATGTAACTACAATCAGTTGTGCTACTTAGTTCAGACTCTAACAGATAAAGATCAATCCAATCGTTTCCATCTCAACAGCAGAAGATGAGATACTTGAAGATAATGGCAATAGTAGAATTGAAACTCAATAGGATTATTTCTCACATAGCTGATTTTCTTTGTTTTGTAAAATTTTTTATGACAAATTCTTCTTACTAGGATTTCTGTCTCCTTGTACAAACTTGCCTATGTATAGGTCATTTTGTGATATAAATAAAATTTCATCTTTGAATCCAGATTTACTTTTACCCTATTTACATAAGCGAAACGTCCATTGGTTGTGTTTGAATGTATGTATGCTTTTGAATATGATTGATGTTTACCAGAAATGCATGAAAATGCAGTAATAGTATTTACTAAGGACGAACGAGGGAAGGAATTCAACGAAGTTTCGCCGTTTCATCCCCACGAGACAGCTACAAATCCCCAGTAGGGCAAATCTATCATCATAGATACTTCGAGTTACATCTCCCCTTGAATTTATGTCCATCTCTTTTATCCTCAGTCGGGATATTCGGGAACTTATTCCTTCAAAAGGAGTACGACAAACGAGAACGGGAAGTTATGAATATTATACTATCAAACAAAACGGGAATGAGTTCCTTATAGTCTTCAGCAACGAATCATGATTTATTTTCCCTAGCCAGCAGTTGTTATACTAAGATATCTGGACGCTTCAGGCTGCATGATTCATACATAACATCATTTACATCATACCATAACATACATATCCATAAATGCATAATACATTCACTTAGGTGCATCATACTATGCATGCATATATATTGCATAAACTAACATTCTCCTTGCAGGAAAGTTATATGCAGGTAAAACAATATCAATCATCCACAACAGGTCAGAAATGATCCATACATTACTCAAGATGTCCTCGGAGAGTAGGCAAACGGTCTGTAAGAAGATCCATTCCCTAATCCAGGATATTTCCAGAAGATTTCATCTATCTGGCCCTTGAATAACAGGCAAACGGTCTGTAAAAAGATCCATTCCCTGGTTCAAGATATTTTTCAGAAGAACAAATCCTGACGTTCTTTTGGCCCTTGAATAGCAGGCAAACGGTCTGTAAAAAGATCCATTCCCTGGTTCAAGATATTTTACAGAAGAACAAATCCTGACGTTCTTTTGGCCCTTGAATAGCAGGCAAACGGTCTGTAAAAAGATCCATTCCCTGGTTCAAGATATTTTTCAGAAGAACAAATCCTGACGTTCTTTTGGCCCTTGAATAGCAGGCAAACGGACTGTAAAAAGATCCATTCCCTGGTTCAAGATATTTTTCAGAAGAACAAATCCTGACGTTCTTTTGGCCCTTGAATAGCAGGCAAACGGTCTGTAAAAAGATCCATTCCCTGGTTCAAGATATTTTTCAGAAGAACAAATCCTGACGTTCTTTTGGCCCTTGAATAGCAGGCAAACGGTCTGTAAAAAGATCCATTCCCTGGTTCAAGATATTTTTCAGAAGAACAAATCCTGACGTTCTTTTGGCCCTTGAATAGCAGGCAAACGGTCTGTAAAAAGATCCATTCCCTGGTTCAAGATATTTTTCAGAAGAACTAATCCTGACGTTCTTTTAGACCTTGAATAGCAGGCAAACGGTCTGTAAAAATATCCATTCCCTGGTTCAAGATATTTTTCAGAAGAACAAATCCTGACGTTCTTTTGGCCCTTGAATAGCAGGCAAACGGTCTGTAAAAAGATCCATTCCCTGGTTCAAGATATTTTTCAGAAGAACTAATCCCGACGTTCTTTTGACCTTGGAGAGTAGGCAAACGGTCTGTACAAAGATCCATTCCCTAATCCAACATACTTCCAGAAGAGATAATCGCCACGAAGATTTATTTCTATTGGTCCATTCAACAATTCAAAATATGTTGTATAAATGATTCAGAGACGGCCTATACGAAGACCTAGTACTGATATCCAGTATCAATATAAAGACATCATCACATCCTGATACTTTAGATGGCATCCCCAAGCCCATCTCCAGATGGCATCTCTAAGCCCATCTCCAATTCTTCCAAGTGGCATCTTCAAGCCCACTCAGGCATATAAAACTAATCATCAGTGTTATTTTATGCACCGGTGAGTCCAAATTTTTGGGCTTTTGTGTTCAATCCCCTTCAACCTTCTAGGTCACGACTGACACATATACCAATCTAACCCCTCAGGTTTCAGAAAATTGAACAGGGGCAGCTGTTGCACCCCAAAATTTGTCCTCCACAAGACAAGTCATTGTGTACTAAGAGGCTCACAAGGTTCAAAAGGTTCACAAGACATCTTATGAGGTTCACAAGGTTCACAAGATTCACAATTAGTCAGAAAGTTTGACAATTCCCTCAGACAATGCATCCTCCTAAGCAATGCATCCTAAACTAGGGTTTTGACTTTTATCAGGCTAAATGGACTTCCAAGACTTCAAGTGAGATTCATAGCATCCTATATGTGTTCAATAATCCCCATGTCAAGTTTCAAGACTTTCCCAAAAGATTTTCTCAGTCAGATGATCAGATAGGTTAAAATCAGTCAAAGCAGTTAAAAAGTCAAACTGAGGTCAACTGTGGTCAAACCAAAGTCAAACTTCATGATTTTTTGCCAACATCAAGTATATGAAGTAAAATTCATCATTTGATCAAGGGTTGATCATGATTCATCAAGGAGATTTCAGATCATCAAGAATCAGGAGTTTCTAAATTAGGGTTTTCACAGGAAAAGTCAACTGAACTTTGACCAGCCATAACTTTCACATGCTTCATCAAAAAATTTCCATCCAACGTTTTTGAAGGAAATTGAATTCTCTACAACTTTGTGTCTCACAAGCCAAGCCCAAAAATGCTTCATTTGGAAGATATGAGCTAAGACATTATAGGTCCTTTTAAAAGTCAACAAAAAGTCAACAACTTCCAAAGAGCATAACTTGAGAATGGTAAAAGATATAGACATGATACCAAAGGGGTTGGTTAGAGGACTCTTTAAGATTTCCAAAATGTCCAATAACACCTTCATAAAATTAAAATTGAAGGATTTGTGCCCTTGCAAAGTTGGGAAATTTTTGAGTGGTTTATGAAGTAAATGGGGTCTTAAAACCATAATTCTTCAAATGGGCTGACTTTTTTGTGACCCAATAGGTTCCATGACATCATGCACAAAATTAATTTAATATTTTCATAATTTTATTCATTTTATTTTTATTTATTATGATTTTTTATATTAAAAATCATTTTAAATTCAAATAAAATATAAAATGGTGAAGATTTAAAATGATTTGCCTTCTAGAATGTCATAAAGGTTATTTGGATCTAATTGATACAAAAATTATGAAGATTATCTTAAAATAGCAAGTTCATATCAAGAATATTCAAATTTTCAAAGCTAATCTTTTTCAATCTTCAATTATCCAAATATCCATCAAATTGGTAAAGTCTTTAACCTAATTCAGTCACTCATATATAATGAACATTTAGCAAACCATAGGACGAATTCACAGCCTCCTCATATCATCTTCAAGCTTCAAAAATCTCATCAAAAACTCCAATTCGGTTTGGTACTTTTAGCCACTTTCAAGACAAACTAAAGTTTGCAAATTGTTCCTTGAGGTTCACTGATTGTTTCTGGATCATAAAATCATCCATCTATGCACTAAATCGTGAAAACCGAATGCACATTGTTCATATTTTAACTTTTTTCGAATTGAATGATTTATACATTGATAATGAAAACTAACTATTGGTTTATGTTTATGATGATGTTTGGATACTTTCTGGATGAATCAATTGGATTTTAGGTACACAAATGCTTAGACACCATTGTTAGGGTTTTGAGGACAAATTAGGGTTTCGTGATTTAAGGAATATAAATGAATTCTAAGACCATGGATCAACTTTAATTGACCTCTGGATTGTGTTGGTATATTTAATTTGATAAAATTTTGCTGTTTTGTTGATGATTGAGTTTCGTAGGGTTTGCTGCAAATGGAAATTCGCAGGAAAACTTATAGGAAAATTCGTAGCAAAATGCGCAGGTCTGGAGGAAGAAGAAGAAGTCCAGCGCGCCAAATTCATATTTCAAATTTTGATATTATATTTTATGTTATTGTTGTGATATTTATTTCAGAGGAACAAGATGGCTCAGTTGGCTAACGCGCGTGTGTGAGAAAGGAAAGGTCCTGGGTTCAAACTGTCCCTAGGCCATTTGTTTTTTTGGTTATTTTCATTAGTTCTTGCAGGTTAAAAATAAAAAGAATATAACCTGTTATATTATCACCAACACGCAGCTGGTCCAGTGGTTGGCTTGTTGGTCTAAGGATATTGAAGCCTAGGGCGTGGGTTCAATCCCTGCCCCAGGTAAGTTCCAATTTTTTTCTTTTTTTTGCTTTATTGATTTGTTTTGTTTAAATTATTTTATTATTAATTAAAAATAATCATATATATATATATATATATATATATATAAAATAACATGTAAATATTTTATATTTTCTAAATTCTGAAATTATTTTCTAAAATTCTAAAATTAGTTTTATTTATTTATTTATTATGTACTTAAAATTATAGTATATATATATATATATATATATATATATATATATATATATATATATATATATATATATATATATATATATATTAAATTAATAATGTAAATTAAAATTAAAATCCTAATATTTATGCATCTAAAACCCTAATTATATTTAATCCTAATTTATTTTCTAACAATTTAAAACCCTAATTTTCTTTTATCATTTTAATTTCTTATTTTTATTATGTTTGATTAATTATACTTAACAAATATTTCTAATATATATATAATTAAATTATTAAACTATTAATCATGTTTATTAGTATATAATTATTATTATTTATTCCTCTTCTTAAAATTCTTAAAAAAATTATTTATCTAAATTTAAAATTTTAATTTGATTTCTATATTGTATATTATGGTGCTAACCTCTTTTCCTCTTATATTTTATTACTAACCTTTTTATTTATCATTATTATTTAAAATTGTTTTGTTATAATGTAATTGTATAAGCCATGTAATTGTTGTAGTAATTTTTATTGTTTAATTATTTTTAAATTGCTATGGTTAATAAATTAGGGAGTGAAAACATGTTTGTATATTAAAAATTAATTTAGATCACTAATTATAAGATAAATACTTGAATTTGTACACGCACACATGTAAGTCGATCTTGGATCGCCATCTCACTTCTTAAGGGTTACCTCTCATGTTGCCTAAATAAAAGGTCAAGTAAGGTGTATAAAGCAAAGTCCCTTCTCTTATTAATATCATCTTGTCCCTTTAAAGATTATAAGATCAAGTCCCTCAATGGTTGCCTTCGTGAATGATCTTGTCCCGTTCGAATAAAAGATGATAAGTCCCTTCGAATTGCTAAGTACACCTCACAGTTGCCTAATCACAGATGACCCTTCATATGTCCCTTACAACATCCAAGGTAATGACTACCTATTCCTTAATAATAGGGATAGTCTTACCATTTAAAGAACATTTAAGAACAGTAAAGATTTAACATAGGGTAGGTTCCTTTTAAGTACTTGCTCACTTTTCTTCAAAATACTTCATTACACTTCACATTTTCAAACAAATTTTCAAAACAAAGTCTTTATATATATCCATACAAGGATCATTATAAAGTGCTTAAGAAAATTTCTAATCACACACTACACTTCTCAAAACAGTTTAAAGTGAGCTAAGTAACTAAGAGCCCATGGATAACCATAGATGTAAAGGGTGCTAACACCTTCCCTTTACATAACCTACCCCCCGAACTCAAAAATCTTTTAAGGTCTTTCCTGTTCTTTTATGCCCTTTCCTTTGGATAAAATAAAAGTCGGTGGCGACTCTTGCTATCCGCAACATAACTAAAGTCAGTTCTCCCACCGTGTTACAAGTAGTAACTTTTCAATTTATGAAAATGATGCACAAGAAGTCATAGATGAACTTCTAAAGGAATGTAAGACTTTGTACAAAAATATTTCATCCCAAAAGAAGAAAATATTATCTTTAGAAGAACAAAATGCATCTTTTGAAAAATACATTGAAAATGAAAAACAAAAGATAAAGGATGAAAAACAAAGCCTTACATGTAAAAATTGTGAGTCATTGTCCTTTCAAATTGTTCAACTCAAAAGAGTTTTAGAAAGATATGAAAAAGGTCAAATTGCCTTGGATGAAATTCTTAGGCACCAAAGATATCCAAATGATAAAAGTGGCCTAGGATATTCTAAGTTTTCCAAACCAAGCACAAGTGAAACCGTTTTCGTAAAAGCTAGTGAACAAATTGTTAAGGAAAAGACTAACAATGCTAAAACTATGTATCAACGTCATAAAAGGAAAAGGATTATTAAGAAACAAAAATATGTTCCTAAATTTAAAAGTCAATTTCAACCTATTTGCTTTTATTGTGGAATCAAAGGCCATACACCTAATGCTTGCTATGTGCGCAACATTGGTGTTGCTAAAGGGCATTATGTGTGGGTTGAAAAGGGTATTAACTATCAAGGACCCAAAGCAATTTGGGTACCTAACAAAACATGACTTTGTTTTGTAGGTATGCTTGAAAACAACTTCTACGCAATGGTATCTCGATAACGGTTGTTCAAAGCATATGACGGGCGATATCAACAAATTTTCAAGTCTAACACTTAAGGCCAAAGGATACGTTACTTACGATGATGATAATAAAGGAAGAATTCTTGGAGTTGGAACCATTGGTGCATCTCCTCATACAATCATCGAAGACGTCCTTTATGTGGAAGGCCTTAAACACAACCTTCTTAGCATAAGTTAATTGTGTGACAAAGGGTTCGGAATCAACTTCACAAAGGAGGAATGTTTGATAGAACACGAAGTCACTCATAAACTCTTGCTAAAAGGTAAATGATCTAATAACATTTTTATGATTTCTTTTGATGACTCTCTCTTGAAGGTGAAATGCTTAATGGCAAACAACAACGATGCATGGCTTTGGCATAAGAGAATTGCTCACATTCACATGGAGCATTTGAATAAATTATTAAAGCATGATCTAGTTGTTGGTATTCCAAAGATGAAGTTTATTAAGGATAAGCTTTGTGACGCGTGTCAAAAGGGGAAGCAAACCAAAACATCCTTCAAGACCAAGAAAGTGATATCTACTACAAGACCACTACAATTGTTACATATGGATCTTTTCGGTCCATCAAGAACAAAAAGCTTCGGAGGTAACATTTTTGCACTAGTTATTGTTGATGATTTCTCTAGATACACTTGGACTTTGTTTTTAGTGCAGAAAAGTGATGCCTTTAAAGCATTCAAGAAGTATGGCAAGCAAATTCAAAATGAGAAGTCACTCTCAATTGTTTCCATAAGAAGCGACCATGGTGGCGAATTTCAAAATTCATCATTTGAAGATTTTTGTGAAGAGCATGGAATCTCCCACAACTTTTCCGCACCAAGCACTCCTCAAAAAAACGGTGTCGTAGAAAGGAAGAATAGGGCACTAGTGGAACTTGCAAGGACAATCCTTAGCGACTCAAATCTTCCTAAATATTTTTGGGCGGATGCGGTTAGCACGGCTTGTTTTGTAAGTAACCGTGTCAATATTCGACATATTCTCAAGAAGACCCCATATGAGTTGTTCAAGGGAAGGAAACCCAACATATCTTTCTTCCACATATTCAGATGCAAATACTTCATTCTCAACAACGGTAAGGACAACCTTGGTAAGTTTGATGAGAAATCCGATGAAGGTATTTTTCTTGGATATTCTCTATCAAGTAAAGCTTTTAGAATTTTCAATAAACGTACTCTTACCATTGAAGAATCCATACATGTTTCGTTTGATGAGACTAACCCCTCGAAAGAGGATAATATTATCGTGGATGATGATGATGATGTAGTAGATCTATCACAACAAAAAAAGGAGATATCAAAAGAACAAGCAATATCACAAGAAGATAAGTCACCAACTATTGAAGAACATCAAGATCTTCCAAAAGAATGGAGAACTCATAGAGATCACCCGATAGATAAAGTGATTGGTGATATTAGCCAAGGCGTTGCAACTCGACTCAATCTCAAGGATGCTTGCCTCAACATGGCGTCCGTGTCTCAAATTGAACCAACAAAAATCGGTGAAGCCTTAGGCGACGATCAATGGATAATAGCTATGCAAGAAGAACTCAACCAATTTGAAAGGAACCAAGTTTGGACTCTTGTACCAAGACCGGACAACAAACATATTATAGGCACAAGATGGGTGTTCAAGAACAAACTTGACGAGAATGGGATCATAGTTTGTAACAAAGCAAGATTGGTCGCACAAGGCTACAACCAAGAAGAAGGAATCGACTTTGATGAAACATTTGCTCCGGTAGCAAGGTTAGAAGCAATTAGATTATTACTTGCTTACGCTTGTTCTATGAATTTTTAGTTGTACCAGATGGATGCCAAAAGCGCTTTCCTAAACGACTACATCAACGAAGAAGTCTACGTAAAACAACCTCCGGGTTTTGAAGACTTCAAGAACCCGTCTCGTGTATAGAAGTTGAAGAAGGCTCTTTATGGCTTAAAGCAAGCACCAAGGGCTTGGTATGATCGTCTTAGCAACTTCCTATGTGAGAAAGGTTTTACGAAAGGAAAGGTTGACAAGACTTTGTTCATCAAGAATCTTAAGGGTAACACCTTACTTGTTCAAGTCTATGTCGACGACATCATCTTCGGTTCAACAAACAAAGATCTTTGCAAAGAATTCTCTCTTATGATGCAAGGCGAATTCGAGATGTCCATGATGGGAAAGATGAACTACTTCCTTGGTTTACAAATCAAGCAAACAAAGGATGGCATCTTCATCAACCAATCCAAGTATTGCAAGGAGTTATTGAAAAGATTTGATATGGACAATTGCAAAGAAATGTCTACTCCAATGGGATCCGAAACGTATGTTGATCAAGATCTTTCCGGCACTTCAATAGATATTACAAAGTATCGAGGTATGATCAGTTCACTCTTATATTTGACGGCGAGCCGTCCTGACATTATGTTTAGTGTTTGTTTGTGTGCCCACTTTCAAGCTAATCCGAAGGAATCACATCTCACTGCCGTGAAGAGGATCATGAAGTATCTCAAAAGAACGACGCACGTCGGACTATGGTATCCTAAAGGTAGTACATGTTCTTTAATTGGTTATTCTGACGCTGATTATGCAGAATGTAAGACCGATAGAAAGAGTACAAGTGGTACTTGTCACATTCTCGGGAATGCACTAGTGTCGTGGGCATGCAAGAAGCAAGCATGCGTTGCACTTAGCACGGCCGAAGTGGAGTACATTGCAGCAGGAAGTTGTTGTGCTCAAATATTGTGGCTTAAACAACAACTTCTCGATTTCGGTATAGATCTCGGTTGTATCCCTCTCCGGTGTGACAACACAAGTGCCATCAATATCACGAAGAACCCGGTCATGCATTCAAGAACAAAGCACATAGATATCCGACATCACTTCCTTCGAGATCATGTTTTAAACGGAGATGTAGATGTTACGTTCGTGGATACACACAATCAACTCGCCGACATATTCACAAAACCATTGGCTAAGGAGCAATTTTTCAAGATTCGACGAGAACTTGGTATTCTCAATGAAGGTGACATCTAATCTTAACCTAAAAATTTATTGTTATATGTTTTTATTGCATTATGTGTGCTTATATGTGTTTTTGCTCTCTTTTATGTCATAAAATGCTAGCACTCACATTTCACCGTTTTCGGTTTTTCTCACTTTCGTATACCCGAAATCAACCGGTTTCAAAATATTTTTTGATCGAAAGTTGCGGAATGACAAGTGCTAACACTTTATGAAAAAAAATTTGAAAAATTCCCTCCATTTTTTCCCCAAAGCTGCTGGACTTTTAAAAAAAATTTGAAATTTTTTGTCCGTTAACCGGTTAACGGATCGGTTAACCGGTTAACACCTTCTAAACAGCAGTCTCTGCCTGCGTGACAGTCTCTGTTTCTTTTAAAAATTTTGTTTTTATTTTTTCTTCTTTTATGTTGTCTTGTGTTTTTTATGTTTAATTGATGCATGATATCTCTTTCCAACACCTCATAAATATATTCCTCTTCCTTTGACCTACCATTAAACTCCACTTACTCACTTCTTCAAACTTTCCATCTCCTCCATTAAACCCCACTACATTGTAACTCTCATAAAAACTCCATCTCTTTCACTTCACTTTCCACTACACCAAACCCTAATCTGAAAATACTCTCCCTCACCCTCTAAGCTTCATCTTCATGACTTCAAGAAAGGGAAAAGCTCCAATGTCAGCATCAAGGTCTAGCAGTGAAGAAGACATGCCTATGGAATCTACCAAGAAGAGACGATTGGATTTCCGAGTTCGGGTTCGACATCTTCTCAAGGGTAAGTATGTGAACCTGAAATCTTTTGAATCGTTTAAGTTTCCGGCATTACTAGAATATCAAGGAATGCTAGATTTTATTGCCGATAATGGAAAGGTATATCCGGATTTGGTGAAGTCTTTCATGAACAACATGACTCTCAATTGTGATGATAGAGATAAGCATCAACTTTTTGCTACTATTAGAGATTGTGAGATTGAGGTTGACCTAGGTACTCTTGCTACCTCTTTGTCTTTACCATACTCGGGAGTGTTTCTCCGAAAGGGTGTCAACCATGATGAGGGCAAATGGGCCAATTATGATAAGATGGAATACTACGATGACATCTGTAGGTTTCCAAAGGCAGCCGTGATATCCGGCCAGCGTACCTCTCGGGTACTTTGCTATGCGAAGAATCTCTCCGTGGATGACCAGATGCTTCATTATGTTATTTGCCATGTCTTGCTGCCCAAGGACTCCAATCAATGCCAAATCAATGATTTGGAAATGCAAGTGCTCTTTGCCATTAAGAACAAGATTAAGATTAATTGACTTCCTACCATGCTATATCATTTGAAGCAACAACTCTCTTTGAAGACTCGCTTACCGTATGGCCGCCTCCTCTCAAGGATTTTGGAGCTTACCGATATGGAAATCGGTCGAGAACCGTTTATTGCTATGACTTCTACGGGAAATGAAATTAACGGAGTCACAATCATCAAGAACACTGGCATTGTTCAAGCCAATGATGGAACTTATAAGTATGATGACGAATCCTCCACCTCCATCCCACCTATTCCGGAAACCGGCGTTACCAATGACTTCCTCTACTCAACCATGATGTCACATCACCATGAAGCTATGCGTGACATCAAAAGCCTTCGGAACCTTGTCCTAAGCTCCCAAAACACCACCGAGCATGTTGATGAGGATGTGGACGGTACCAAAGAAGAGGAAGAAGATGATGAGGATGTGTCGGATGAGGAATGAGGACCATGTCTCCATGCTGTTTTTATTATGTTGCTTTATCTTTTAATCATGTTATGTTTTGTACTCTCAAACTCAAGTCCTAAGTTTTTAGGCATTTTTGGTTTACTTGCATTATGTTTTAGTTCTATATGTGTTTGCTTGTATGTTTGCTTGTGTGATGTTATACTTTTCATTTCTATGCTTGCTTGTTGGTCCCTTCCTTTTTGCTAATGCCAAAGGGGGAGAAGACCTTGTTTCTCTAATGCCACTTGATGCTGAATTCTTTTGCTACTGCCGCTATCATTTAGGGGGAGTTTTTGTCCATAGGGGGAGGATTCGCTTAGAGAAACATTGATCAAAGCTCTCGTAGAATTTTCGGTTGTCATCATCAAAAAGGGGGAGAATGTAGAAGCACACCTTCAACCTCGAAGATTTTGATGAAGACAACACGACACATACTTTTCAGATCTGCAAAAAGTCAAGAGCTCCAAATGATCAAGCTACAAGCAACCGGCATGGCGATTAAGCTTCTTATGCATCATCGTTCTACTTCATGCTTGGACGCTTTTGTTTGGGTATATCAATCCCTCTTTTGAATTGATGTACAAGTGTTCACTCATTCAATCATATGTTAGCATATTGCATAAAATACTTTGATAATTTTTCAAACCGTTTAACACTTTTTGAAAACATTTTGTTTCTGTTTTTAATAGTGTTAACCGGTTAACCATTTGGTTAACCGGTTAACGGGTTCAAAATTTCAGAAAACTAGTTAACGTTTATAGGCGTTAACCGGTTAACCATTTGGTTAACCGGTTAACACTGTAAGATTTTTGAAAAATATTTTCTTTGAATTTCAAATTACACCTTTTGATTATACCTCTTCATAAATTATTTTGTTTCATAATTTTCATACCTTTTCAAAAGAGTGTCTTGATTATTATAAAATCTAAATTTTTTCAAATTCAAAAAACACCTCCTACAATATTTTATGAAAATCACTTAAATCAAATTCATATATTCAAATATTTTTATTCTTCCAAAAGTGTTCATAAGATCTTCATCTTTCATATTGCATGTTTGAACACTTGTATTGATATTTGAAAAGTGATTTGTGTACATAGGAGAAGATCATTATTGATATCCAATCTTTGTATTACTCACTCATATTACAAAAGTATAGAAAAGTATTTCTATTTGTGACTTGTGTTCCAAGGATTGTTTGGACATAAGGGTGAGTGTGGCAAGAGGATTGTTCTTGCACACTTGTTAGTATAGTTTGTTAGAAAGTAGGCCTCACCATTGAAGGTGTGATAGGTTGTACTTTTTCTAAAAACTAGTGGAAATCTCTTTCAAATTGAAAGAGGACTGGATGTACCTTCGGACTGTGAAGGGAACCAGGATAATTCTCTGTGTCACTTTTATTTTTTGCCTTACTGCTTTCCTTCCATTCACACTTAAAAGAAAAATTCTATCCATCAAAGAAAAAGAATCGAGAAAAATTATAACACCTAATTCACCCCCCCTCTTAGGCGCATTCTGATCCTACATAATCATGTCGGGCAGAGGCCCAATCAGTCAGACAGGGGACTCAATCAGTCGGGCAATGATCTGGACCGTCGGACAGAGCCCACGATCCATCGAACTCATGCTAGGGGACTGCTTCTCCCCCACGTGCACCACGTCACTCAACTGTCCACCATTATCTCTTAAAATGCAGGGACAGTTGGACCAAGGAAAAGACCACGTGCTAGGTCTTACACGCTCCTACGTGTACCTTAGCAGTTCTTCCTTGGGCCTAGCTAATCCAGCCCAAGAAATGACCTTGGCCCAGCGCTGGGGGCACATATAAATACCATTTTTCACTAAATAGTCAGGTATTATAAACTTATCAGTAACTACCATTTTCTCTGTACTTGTACTCACTTAAGCATTAGAGTGTCTTGCAGGTACACCTTCATCTTCTCTCTCAACCGTTGCGTTCGTAGTCCGACACTTGGAAGACCCTTCTGATCAGATAAGATCAATGGCGCCGTCTGTGAGAATCTAGCTCCCCCTTTCTTCCACTTCAGGAGATCAAAGCTCATCTACTCTTCTCCCTTCCAGCATGGCCGATGAACATTGTGACAACCATACTCTGAATCTCGTCGACTACACCAATGAGGACAACCTGATCGTCACCCACGAATCTGACGTGCGGGACGGGCAGCCCTCCACCCCATCACCTGAGTCCGAGAACAATGGCGTCCCTCAACCTTAGCCAGCAACTGCTTTCCAGCTCATACCAGTGCCAGTCGAAGGAGACTCCACCATGATAGCCATGATGCACGCTCTGAATCAGACCAACTTCTCGCTCACTCAACATCACGAGAGGATAATAACAATGGAGACCGAGCGTCAAATTGGACCTCCCTGACGGGAGTAGGGACCTCAACCCGAGAAGCGCCAACCAGAGGCGACCAAGAAGCGGGGTCATTCGCCCCCTCATCGAGGTCGGCGTTCCCCCGAGCCAAAGAAGAATAGGCCCATGGCGTCCTGAACGAGTGGACGACCAACCAAGGAGTCCTCCTCGGCGAGATCAAAGTCCGAGGAACGAAGGCTACTCCCCTCTGAGGAGTGATGAAGATGACCCCCACTGTCCTCTTTCACGGGCTATTATGGAGGCACCACTCCCGAAAGGCATGGAGAAACCCCCGAACCTAACACCCTATGATGGGACGACTGACCCAGATGATCATGTTGACAACATCAATGATATGCTCGACTATCGCAATGACATCACCGGGAACGTCAAATGCAGGTTATTCTCGACAACCCTCAGGAAAAGGGTCATGGCGTGGTACAAAAGTCTGGCACCATAATCCATCATGTCCAGGAGGAGCATGAGGTTGGCATTCACACGGCATTTCACCGCCTCCCGACGCCACCCCAAAACCGAAGCGACCCTTGATGCCATTGTACAAGGGAAGAACGAAACGTTGCGCTCGTACATCGAGCGATTCAACCAATAGGTTGTCAAGGTGGATACGACTGATTACATGAAAAAACATCTCCTCGAGAAAGGAGTCCTTCTCGGGACCACTAATTTTCGGGTTGGGTTGGGTTTGGTAGTGGGTTGCTCAAATTAATTTCTATTTTATTAATTTTAAATAACTAAATGATGAATCATCATATTTTTCCATAAAAAAATCTAACATTTTTATCTTCTTAAATAAAATTAGATAATCTATTTTTAATTATTTTTACTATCATAAAATAAAAAATGACAACATCAACTAATAAAAATTATCATAAAATACTAGAAACAAACTAAAGTTGTATGATATAAAATTGTATTAGTATCAAAATAACTAAAGAGTGAAATATTTAAAACTAGTTAAAGTTATAGTTCACTAAATATTAAATATTTAAAAGACAAAAATTGTAAGAATTAAGATAATATTCATCAAAATTATTAAAATTGTACTAATAAATGTTGGATTAGTGGGTCAGTGGGTTTGGGTGCGGTTTTACCCGAAATCTGAATTTTTCAATGGGGTTTTTAGTTTTTAAACCGATATCCACCTAATTACCCGACCCAACCCCCTTTTATGAATTTTTTTGGGTGAGTTTAACCGAATTTTGTGGGTTGACCCAACCCATGTACACCCCTAATGCAAATATTAGTACATTATACTTCAAAATGCAAACACTAATACATTATACTTGTTCCAGTCATTCAAACACAAGGTACATAAACCTTGTTGCAGTACACAGACAAAAAATGACATTCAAAACACAAGGTATATAACATTGACCATTACATTCAAAACAGAAGGTACATAACTTGTTACATTAAATATTAACTAGTACAAAATGACATGACATTGACCCTAAGATGAACTAATCTTGAGAAGGTTGTGGGGCCTGTGAAGAACTCCCAAGTTTTGTTGCCTTGTTCTTCTTTCCTCCTTTTGTTTCAACTTTCAGCCTCTTTCCATCCTTTGACGCATTCACCTTTGTCTTGCTACCACATTTGGGTTTCTTGTTACCACCTTTTGGAATGACTCTCTTAGCAACCTTTTTTCCCTTGCAACTTTTTTGTGTGTGTCCCATTGCACCACATTTATGACAACTAACAATTGTCATCTTCCTAGGGAGGGCATGGGGATTTCTTGGCTCATCATTCACTTTATTCCTCAACTTCTTTGGTCGACATATGGCCCTTCTAAGCACTGGTGGATTGATTGGGACCTGACCTTCCAATAAAGGCCAATGTTGGGGGCCGTTTTTGGGATAAATTATATGGAGTAAGTGTCCATGAAAACAGATTTCTTGCACAACAATTCAACTATATAAGTTTAAGTCATACACTCATACTATGCAAACATAAACCAATAATAGACAATAATTCACAAACTTGTAATAATCAGATACATACTCCTCTGATTTTTTCTTATTTTGCCATATACATGAAATGGCATGACTACAAGGAATTCCTGTCAAATCCTATTTTCTATAAGCACATGTATGATGTTTCAGATCCACATTTGTGAAACCAAATATTTCAAGTTCATCGTCACCATGCCAAGTAGGTGTCCAACTTTATGTATGTTTTTTGTTCTTCTCAAGTATCAACTGTATTCTAGGGAATATATCACCATTGTATGAGTTTATTAACTCCTTTTGGCTAGTAATCCTTTTAGTTAAGTAATGTTTAATACCCCCTAACAATGTAATTATGGGTTTATCCCTACATTCTAGAACTGCCCTATTAAAGGCTTCACACATGTTGTTAACTTGGAGATCACACTTAGAGTATGTTTTGAAATGTGATACGGTCCATAAATGTGCAAGATATCAAACATATCCTTCCAACAAGAATCCTTCAGAGCTTTTAACATTTGCATTTTGCCTCTCCCAAGTTGGAATGATTATAGCTATTGTAGCACTCCACAATGCCTCTTTCAATTCAAGTCCTGGATGTTTCTTCTTCCAAATGCCATAGAGATGCTTCGCACACAATCTTTGCTCCATGTGCTCACTTACACTTTGAATAGCCGGTACTAAACCCTACAAAGATGAAATAAAGACAAATCAGAATGAACAAGTAATATAAAGTCAAATCAGAATGAACAAATAATATACATTCAAATCACACTGAACAAGCGATGCATACCTTTTTTCTCATCATAAATGAATGCATAAGGCATGTGCTTGATTTCCAATAGGTCTTCAAGGAGCAGATGAATGAACCACTCCCAAGATACTCTAGTCTCAGCTTCCACAATAACATATGAAATAGGAAAATCTGATTATTTCCATCCCTTCCAATGGCTTCCATCAATTTCCCACCAAAGTCACCCTTCAAAAAACAACATCTAACCCTATTAATGGCCTATAGTACTTGACAAATCCATACTTGCATGCTTCCAAAAAAATATACATATATTCTTTCAAACATAGGCCCCTCATTGATGTCAGCACATTGCACAAAAAATTGTACTATTGACTTAAGCAATTATTCTACATAACTTCTCAGATATGAAAATTGATCAATTCCAGCTCCTTGAATCATATCCATTGCCCTCTTTTTTGCTCTATATGATTGATCATGTGACAATTTAACACCTCATCTATCAAATGACTTCGCAATTAAACCTACACGTTTCATATTAGGGTAATGTCTTAAAATATTGGTGAACCTCTTAGCTAGCCAACCTGTTGTTGCTTGCCTATTCTTAGGGGTTCTGCAACAGTCATGTTCATCCTCAAGACTTACAATTTTCCATAACTAATTACCAACCTTTTTGCTTAGCCTTATGTAAAACTTACAACCTTCCATATAATTTACTACTATCCTCTTAACATCATTTTTCTTAATGAAGACATTTTTCTTCATATCCATTGCATAGTCCTTAACAACCTCTCTCATTAAATCTTTGTTGTTAAACATCATGCCCAGTTGAAACTTAAATCCTTCACCACTTCTATAAACTGGGAATTTATTAGTTTCTTCATCATCACCTTCACTTGATGAATCATCCTCACTTACAACATATTCATCACCACCTTCACTAAATGAATCCACATTTCCATCCATATTACCATCCACATTTACATTTATCTCATTCTCTGCCTCATTCACATTTACCTCAACATCCTTCACATTTTCAGCATCATTCACATTTTCAGCATAATTCACATTATCCTCCCTTTCCTCATTCACATTTTCATCAACATTGACATTATCTTCTTCTATTATCTCAACATCATCTATAACATCAGGAGTACACACAGAGTGTTCTACATAGACATTTATAACTTCATAATCTTCAACATCAGTAATGAATTTCAACATATCTTGATCAAAATTTAAGGGTCTAAGTCCACGTGCAAAACTAAACTCGGGGTTCCAATACCATGAACACTTAATATTTGTGTATACCTCATTGTGAATCAACTTTTCCAACTGCATAAAAGACACATAATCCATATCCCAATCCCGATTCATTTTAGATATTATCCCATTGATGTGCCAATTAATAGGTTTGGACACTAACTTTCCCCTAAGATGAAATTGTATCCTAATCTCTTTAGAATGACTTGGTCTGTAATTTAAATAAGAGAATAAAAATAAACATCAAACCTTAATTCATAATAAACAACAATACACCCTAATTCATAATACACAACATTATTTGTAGGACCACATTAAAGTTAAAAAACATTGTTGGGACCACATTCAATTAAAAAACATTGTTAGGACCACATTTATAATAAGGTAAGAAGAAGTTGGAACCACATGTTTCAGATACGATAACATTTTGGAAAAAGCATAAATATTGTAAAGAAATTAGACTAACCTCATACAATAGTTGACATTTTCCTTCGATTTCGCCATTGGATGATCTTCGTTCTCCATTGTCAGTGTGCGTTTGAGCTTACAATTCTTCTGCAACATCAAGGCTTTAGGGTTCGTGTGGTTTAGTCTGAATTGTTCTCAGTTTTTAGGAGATAACATATTTGTAGTTTAAGAGTTTTCTAATTTCAATTAAAAAAACTTTAATCCATTGCCTAATCATTAAATATGAAAATACAATAAATGACATGGCAAATGAGATCCAATGCCAACTCAGCCTTAATAGCGCCACATAATCAAAATATGTGGGGACTAACAAAAATCCAAAAAAATTACAACTAAAGGGACCAAAAAGCTGAAAAAATTAATAGTGGAACTTAAAAGTTAAAAATCTATAAATAAGGGGACTTAAACTGCAATTAAACCTTCTTATTTTTTGAGCCATCGTGATGGGGAGGAATCTACTTGCCACCCCCACTCATATCTGGCACCCCCACATCCAATGAAAATACCAAATTTACCAAGGAAGAAAATATTTTCTCATTTCACACATTCCCGGTACATTCACGGATTTTTCAAAAAAAATGACGATACCAGGAATTTCGATAAACTACCAGAGATTTGCCTTTTTACAAGTAAGTTTTACCGTTTTTTTCTAAATTACCAGTGAGAATTACCGGAAATTTCAAAAAATCCGGTAATATTTATCGAAAATTCCAAAATTACCAATAATTATTACCAGAGATTTGAAATTTCCAGTAGTTCATTTTTATGTTTTTTCTACCGGTAATCTAAAATTACTGCTAGTGTTATTTTTTGTTTTTTTCCGGGAATTTCAAATTCCAGGTAGCTTATTTGTTTTTTTTTGTTAATTTTTTTTTTAATTTGTGTTTTATTTTTTTTGCATTGAAGACTAGAGGTACTGATGGTAGCATCGGTGGGAGTGTGCGTGATTTGATGGCAGCGGGTAGGGGAAGGGTACAATCGCTCCAAATTTTGAGTCTTCCCATGTATGGGATGAACGAGTGGTCCCAACCGGTTCACACCAGAAGAGGATGGCCGAGTAGCGGGGGCATTTCCAGGCACCTCACTTCGTTAAGCGACATTGAAGTCTTTCTTAACAACATGCCACACTTGAGGATGCCCCTATTATTCAGCCTCAGCTGGTGGATTCTATGAGAGAGATGTTCCAGAGGAGGTTGTTGTCAGGGATGTGGTAGAGGAGACTGATGTTAGAGTCTCAGCTAAGGGTGTGCAGAAGGGTGATGCTTATGGTGAGGGTGATGAAACTAGAGAGGTCGTCGGTAGAGGAGACATTGAGGAGACCATTCAGACGGATGTGACAGTTCCTTCGACCGAGGCATCTGTACACACAGAGCCAGGATTCCCCGGAGATAGTTCTGTGCTTATAGAGTACAGTGAGCACGTAGCTTTGCGTCTATGGCAGGGGGAGGTATATGGTTTTTACGTTTAATTTTAACATTTGTTTACTAATTCATAAATTGTTTATGTATTAACAAATTTTTTATTGTTTGGCGTCACTGGTGCGACCTCTACTGAGGGTACAGTCTCACGGCGCGAAGATAAAGGGTTTCCCTCGTATTCCATTCCCTAATGTTGTGAGGACGATTGTGATGGACTTTGACTTGCTTCATTTTTGTCACTACTTCCTGACCATGTTGGTTGCGGAGCTACTCGGTGCCTTTGTCGAGAGGTGGGACAAGGAGACGTTGTCATTTCATCTCCCATTTGGAGAGATGACTGTGGCTTTAGATGATGTAGCTTCCTTGTTCCATCTCCCTATCGACGACAGATTCTGGACGACTCCTTTATTGAGTGTATCCTAGACACAAGAGTTGGTAGTTCGTGATCTTTGTTTGCCTGAGGCAGTGGTGGCACATGAGTTCGCTGATACATGAGGTGCTGACCTTCGTATGTGGTGGCTGCAGGATAGGTATGACGAGCTCGTTGCTGCTGGTAGGTATCTGTCTACCGCTAGGGCGTACATGCTACATGTAGTAGCATGTACTCTCTTTGCGGAAAAGTCTGGTACATACGTGAATGCTCGTTATTTGTGCCTCTTCTGTGATCTGGAGTCGCACAACTGGGATTGAGGTTTTGCAGCTCTTACTCAGTTGTATCATACGCTCGGGGAGGCGACCCGAGTTGATTTTTATATTGTTGTATTATATGTATATTATGGCAGATCTAATGCCAGCAGACCCATTGTTAGCCTACGACAAAATAATCTCCCCATTTTTATGTCGTCTTCATCGTTCTTCAGCTTAATTAGATTATATTTCACACTACCACCCCTCAATCGTCCTGAAACTCGATCTTCGACATATTTCTATTCTCATCATCAGACAACAATTCCTTCAACTTCGAAGTCAGGCCGACAAAGGAGGTTGTGTCATCCGGGAGCATGAATTCGACAGATTGAGAATCTCTCTTGAAGTAAACTTCTGCCTTAATTAAAAATGTTGGGATAACCATTTTTTTCATATATGTTTAACCTCAAGACTTACCCCTATTATACAAACGTGCAACAATTATGGACCACACAATCTGTCGGTTTAATCACAACCATACAAAACTGTCGGTAAAATCTCGGTCGTTTAAAAATAATATAAAAAACTCTAAAATTATACCTACCGGAGGAATTTCAAAGGATTAGAAATTCCCGATATCAAATTGTAATTTTTCAAATATCCGATATTTTGGCAATATACCAGGAATTTCATTACATACCAGAAATTTCATTATGTCTACCGGAAATTTATTTTGAAAATCATATGAAAAAATTTTAATGACATTTTTGCCATTATAAAAATTTGAAAGGTGTCAGTGGGGGGTGACAGGTAGATTCCTAGTGATGAGCCATTTTTGGCTTTTTAACCCAATAATTAAAATGGGCCGAGTCCAATACAAACCCACCCTTTGTTGCCGTTGCTTCTAAGCTTCTTCATCGTTCTTCACTCTCCTCCTAAAACCCTAAAAATGGCGTCTCTGCAACTTCGAAGGCTCTTACTCCGTTCCGTCCATTTTCGTTCTGCATCATTCATTTCTTCATATCCTATTCAACAACATCCATATTCCTCCCACCAAATCCCTTCTAATTTTTCATCACATTTCCAACACTCTATCATTTTTGCTCCACCTTCATTCTTCCAGACCAAATTCTTCTCATCGGAATCAGAATCAGAAACTGTTTCCCCAACCCAAACACTCTTAGAAGAATCGGATCCAATTGCCCGCGCAATCTCATCGGAGCTTCTTAAAGAACCGGAATCGGATCCTAATTCTGTCGCCCAGCGACTCCAACTCAGTTTTTCCCACATTACTCCTACGCCTAGTTTGGTTCTCCAAACTCTAAATCTCTCCCTTGAAGCTGGCAGAACTGTATTGGGGTTCCATCAATGGCTCTCTTCGAATCCCAAATTCACGCACACCGACGAAACTCTATCTTACTTCGTCGACTACTTCGGTCGCCGGAAAGACTTCAAGGCCACGAACAAAGTCCTTGCCAGTGGCGGCGCTGGCTCCAAAACTTTACTGGCGGCAATCGACCGACTTGTTCGCGCTGGTCGACCGAGCCAGGTAGTTCAATTCTTCGAGCGAATGGAGAAGGATTACGGTTTGAAGAGGGATCGGAGTTCTCTGAAAGTGGTTGTGGAGAAGCTTTGCTTGAAGGGTTATGCAAGTTATGCGGAGAAGATGTCCAAGGATTTAGCTAAGGAATTCTTCCCGGATGAAGCAATGTGCGATTTACTGGTCATGGGTTATTGCATCGATGGGAAGATTGAAGAAGCTCGAAGGCTTGCCGGAGAGATGTACCGTGGAGGATTTGAGCTTGGTGTAGGGGCTTACAATGCTATGCTTGATTGTGTCTGCAAAATCTGTCGCCAAAAGGATCCATTTAAGCTTAATTCTGAGTCGGAGAAAGTGCTCATTGAAATGGATCATCACGGGGTTCCACGGAATGTGGAGACATTCAATGTGTTGATAACAAATCTGTGTAAGATTAGGAAGACTGATGCTGCTTTGGGGTTATTCTTTTTGATGAGAGGGTGGAGATGTAATCCCAATGAGACTACTTATCTTGTTTTGATTAAGAGTCTTTATCAGGCTGCAAGGTTGGAAGAAGGCGACGGAATGATTGATGGAATGAAATCTTCTGGGTTTGGTGCTTTTCTTGATAAGAAAGCTTATTTTGATTTTCTTACCATTTTGTGTGGCATTGAGAGGATTGATCATGCTTTGAAGATCTTTGCTATGATGAAGGCTGATGGGTGTGAGCCCGGGGTTAAGACTTATGATCTGTTGATGAAGAAATTGGGTGCACATGATCGTGTTGATAAGGCTAATGCTCTATTCAATGAAGCTCGGGGTAGAGGATTGGATGTGACTCCGAAAGAGTATATTGTTGATCCGAGATTTGTGAAGAAGAAGGAGAAAAAGGCTGTTAAGGGTGAGAAAAAGAGGGAAACTTTGCCTGAGAAAATGGCTAGGAAGAGAAGACGTTTGAAACAGATTCGGCTGAGTTTTGTGAAGAAGCCCAAAAGAAAGATGGGGCGATGATCTTATATTTTGCACTTAGAAATAGACTTCTCTGTTTGAACATTGTTTTTCATTTTGTCATGATTAGTTTTACTCTTCCTTGTGCTTGGATGGTGTAATTTAAGAATGAAAATAACTTGTCGAACGGATTTTAAATGCCACAAATCCATGTATTTTTGATCTGGTATATCTTGAACCAGAACCAATGAATTTAAGTTAACACCTTACACTTTCATCAAACCCAGTTTACTGTCACTTGTATTTTTCTGTAATAATGCACTTGCTTCAGCATCTTTTCCCATTCCCAAATCATTTTATACCATGTTTCTATGGCTTCTTTTCTCATTTATATTCTACCAATGATTATTTTGACATTACGTGACATCATTGCAATTTGCAAGTAAGCTTGAAATCAATGAAAAATGCAGAACCCCAGCATTTCTCATTGTTGTATAACAAGACATTATCTACACATTCTCACATAGAAGGATTAGGGAGAAAGGATTACGGACGGCAATTACATTGGAGACTAATAAGTTACAGTTACATCAGAGACCAAAAATATATACCTTACCATTTTAACTAATCACTTGGCTCATCTCATGGGGATAAATACTAACCCCAAATAAAAAGACTCAATATTAGAGAAGCTCTCATATTTCAGTATTCAGCATTTCCTTTGCAATGAGCAGTTAAAATGCAAAAGAGCTCTGGGATTCACAGAGCAATTATTGCTTTTTCCTGCTTAAATCGTGAAACACGTTACTTGGATTGTTTTAGGTAGACTAATACGCCAATGCTTGTTATAACAATAGCCCCTGCAAATATACTGGACTTGATAGACAAAACCCTAGATTTTCGTCTAGTGGCTGTATCAGGTTGTGTTCATCGGTGTGTTGTCGCAAGCATAACAGTTAGAGCTCCTGTTTCTGATGTATGGAATGTTATGTCTTCCTATGAGATGCTTCCTGAGTAAGTAATGTGTTTCCTTTTTACACTAGAGATATTGAAAATCATGCTGTAAAATATTTCTAGGTCTTGTTTTTCGTTTTCCCGACTTAACTCCAAGGAAAAAATGTTTTGTTGCAGGATAGTTCCCAATTTAGCAATCAGTAAGATTTTATCACGAGATAACAATAAGGTCCGCATTCTTCAGGTATGGAGCAATCTTAACTAAGCAGAGTTGAAACGAGAGAATCTTAATTCTTAACTGTATATTTTCTGGCCACTTTATCTGCACCAAAACTGATACAAACACACAATTGTATGTGATTGATGTAATTTTTAGATTAAATCACCATGCAGGAAGGGTGCAAGGGCTTGCTTTATATGGTGCTTCACGCCTGTGTTGTGTTAGATTTATGTGATCAGCTAGAACAAGAGATTAGTTTTGAACAGGTTGAAGGTGACTTTGACTCATTCCAGGGAAAATGGACTTTTGAGCAACTAGGGAATCATCACACACTTCTAAAGTACTCTGTGGAGTCAAAAATGCGCAGAGATACTTTCCTTTCCGAAGCTATCATGGAAGAGGTTTTGTCTATTAGTCTGATCTGGTTGATCTATAACAATTTCATATTGTTTTCGATGTATGTACTGTTTGGAGATATAGGCTAAACATTCTGATAAAAATGTGCATTTTAGATACTCGTTAAACCCTTGAATGGTTGAAATGTATTCATTTCTTTGTTTCAGGTCATTTATGAAGATCTGCCATCAAACCTGTCTGCAATAAGAGACTACGTTGAGAACCAGAAAGCATCTCAATCTTCGGAAGTTTGTGAGCAGCCTACAAATTCCGGACAACAAAATGTTACATCTGCCTATGATGATAAAAGCTCTAGTTCAGCTGATGATTTTTCTGATTGTAATGTTCAAAGCTCGTCCATTCAAAGGTCAAGAGTTCCAGGATTACAGAGGGATATTGAATTCTTAAAATCTGAACTCCTAAAATTCGTTGCTGAACATGGACAGGAAGGGTTTATGCCAATGAGAAAGCAGCTTCGGTTGCATGGAAGAGTGGATATTGAGAAGGCTATAACACGCATGGGTCGATTCAGAAAGATAGCTCCCATGATGAACCTCACTCTAGCTTACAAATACCGCAAACCAAAGGGTTACTGGGATAGTCTTGAAAATTTGCAGGAAGAGGCACGCACTTGCCATATTAACAAACAAAACATTGTTTACAGGTTCAAAGAGAACATAATCCATTTCTTCTTGCAGATAAGTAGATTTCAAAGGAGCCGGGGAATGGACCCGTCATTTATGCCTAGTAGAAAGTCATTTGAACGCATAGGTAGGTTGAAATACTCCCTTTCTCAAGTTCAGTTTTAATGTTGGATATAAATTGGGTAGAGTAAAGAGAGTATCAATATTATGCATATATTGGCTTAAGTACCGCAATTTGTTGATAGTAACATGATTCTCCAAAACCAAGTTTATTTTTTCTTGGTTTTTCTTTTCTATCCAAATCAATTAGAGAAAATGTATCATCCCGTTCAATATTTCAGATCCAGATGATGGCGAAAGTCGTTAGAGTCCATCTGTAGGTGTAAATTTGCATATTGAACGAAAATTGAGCGAACAAGCTTGCAAGAAAGGGAATAAAATATTTCATATTGAACAAAGGTATAGAATTACATTGATACAAATTTTTTCATAAAATTGAGAAACAATAATTTATAACTAACTCTAACCGAATAACCACTAACATTATTTTGTTCCTAAAAACAGTAACATATACTCTTCTATGATTCACTGATAATTGACATTGAGAAATCCTCTATAACTGTGAAACTAAACGAGAAAAGGAGCTATGAAGAAGGTTGAATGGCGTTGAGTTTGATGTAAAAGGTTCTAGAATCAGATATACCATCCCACAAATTAGAACGAGATACAAAATTATACACTAATAAGGTTTACTCATCAAAAGAAAATATAAAAATAAGTCGGGCCAAATAGAGTATGCATGTTATGCCGACTCTGTTTTTATTGGCTGATATATGCCCCGTAGATAAAATTCAATTTTATGATTTAATAAATCAGTGTTGTTTATTGCAAGAATGGTCTGAGCCCGCATATAATGCCGACTCTTTTTAGGTTTTGATTCTGTTTGGGTTTCTCCGGTTTCTCTTTTTATATATATAATATTTAAAAGACTCGCAACTGATTAATTGATCAGACATTCTTGCTAAAGAAGACATTTGCCGGTACATGCATGTCTGTGTTTTTCTTATACATAATATTTGTTTTAACTTAAAATATGAATGAAAAATCAAATATTATTTGTCTATAAATATTATTGAAGAAAAATGTCACACCATAATATCGTTATAGATAGCTTAGTGAACATTTGTGTCCTTATTTTTCATCTTCTTAGTCTTGATAAACATAAAATCGTAGTAAATAGCTTATTTGCCTCCCTTTGATTGAAGCCAATCCAATTGATGGCTGCTGTCATGAATTATGGTTTTGATCCTCCCTGATACCCTGTTTGCCTCTTTTAGCATCATCCTTCTTCTTACCCCACTCATGTAGCCTCAGGTGCAGCTCTGCAGCAGCAATCAAGAAGTAAATAGCTTGCTTTGGAGTCAGAATATTAACAATTCCCTGCAAAGCTCTCAGCCTTAAATCATCAGCTTTATGAAGAATCTTCTCCAAACCTTCTAACTTAGCTTCAATAACCGATTCAATTCTCTCTTCCAAATCTTTCTTCTCGTTTTCTCTTTCTCCTCTTCCAATCATCACAGAAACCACATGAGACAACTCAACCATGGAAGCATCGGCCATCGTTTCCTGATGCTCGGCCATCATATCAGCGATTTCCCTCTCCTCTCTAATAGTCCTCCTTTGCAAATCATCAATCTCGGCGAGCTGAGACGCCGAGAGATCTCCCAGGTCACATGTTTTTTGTCCTTGAATAAGGTCATTCAACCTAGCTTGAAAGTGCGTACTGCATTTTGAATATAGTAAATGAAATGCCATGCTTGGTCTCCAACCACCAATCCAAAGAAAAGCGGCTTCTAAAGAGCTTAACCATGGTGGTGAAAACATGGACAAAACATCTTTCTTTGCACACATAGACCTTTCTTTGTAGTAATACTCATAATGCTCAACAACCTTATCAATCACTATATGCATTTTGTCTTCTGTGAGCTGAGGTTGAGCTGAATTTGCTGCTACAAGTTCATTCAGATATTTGTTTTGCTCAACCATCCAACACTCAAAAAAATTGTGGAAACTCTCACCGTCAAAGTTAATGTCATGAGTGACACTTATTGGAAGCACAGACATCACTTTTGATGGTGTAGGATATTTCTCAATTTTGTTCTTGGTGCATGAACCAGAAAGCCATGTTTCCATGTTTTTATAGTCAAATATTGTGTTAAAAGCGTAATTATTGCGGTTTTCAGTTTCAGGTTTTATGCCGTTGGTTTATAGTACTAGACATATTTTAATTGATAACAGAGACCTGGTTGTTATCGAAAATGTAAAGACCACTTGCTCAAATTGTTTACTATGGAATGATGTAATGATAGTTGGATGAGATGTGGAGAAGTTGAAGAAAAAAAGAATGGCAGAAGTAACTAGAAAGCTTCACCAACTATTATTTTTTGAAAAATAATGATTTCCCAATGTCGACCAGAGAAAGTCGGCAAAGTGCTTCTTGTTCAGGAAGAAAGAACATAAGAATGAAATTGTCATTTTGTGAATATTATATGGATATTTATAGATTTTGATTGTCCCAAAAGATTGACTGTATTGGTGCGGCTACACCGTTTTTATTTTATTTATTTATTTATTTATTTCTGATGAAAGTTGTTGTCATGTGCTTAATGTATAAGGCATCCTTTGAGTATTTGATGTTTGTTGTTGTTGTTATTGTTTTGTGTTTACAGTCGCATTGGCATGTTACTCACCTGATCTCACATCACATCTAGGCATCTAGCTGGAATCAAATTTCAGATAATTGTCTTTAGTCATTACTCACCTCACCTCACTTTCTTAGAAATTTCATCAAAAGCAGGGTTTTAAAAACGAGTCGGATCGGTCGAACCGGAAATCGGTCAGGTACCAGTTTAGTTCAAATGTTGGATCGCTTATGTCATTGAACCGGTGTGAAGTGATAAAAATCGGTGTAAACCGAGAAAATCGGAAAATCGGCAATTTTCATAAATTGACGGTTTAATTATATTTTTAATTAAAAAAAGTAAATTAAAAAATGAAATAAAAATAAAAATTAAAAATAAAATATAAAATGAAAAAAAAAAGATTTTAAAAAAATAAAATAAAACAAAATAATAATATCATTGACGAGTAAATTGTTGCGGATGCGATTGATTTCACTGTGGATTATTTTAATATTAAAGAAGAATATCCCAATATTGAAATAATTTTTCATCCTTTGAATTAAATTTGATAAACATTGGAGTTATTTTGTTATAAACTATTTAATTGAATTATGTTGCAATTAAACTTTGTAATTTTATACTATTTTGTTATGTATGATAACTTTGTTTAAATTTTGAATTTAGATAATGAACTTGTGAGTTTATGATATGATATTTTAAAAAAATTTAAGTGTTAGTAATATTTTGTAGAGACTGAATCATCTGGTTCAACCAGTTTTATATCTATATAGTTTTTCTATAAAGACCGGTCTATTTAATCGAGTTATCCGGTTTGATCATGCAGTTCGACCAGTGACTCAGTGGTTCAACCAATAAACCAGTAACTCAATACCCTCATCGGTTTGATGACCGATCCGATTTTTAAAACACTGGTCCCAATATAATCCGCCTTTATCCACCATTTTGCTCTTTTTCACTTGTGTTAGGTTTAATTAAAATTACTTGAATTTTTATATTTTTTATAAGGTAAAATATTTTTTTGTCCCTTAATTATAAACCATGGTTCACTTTGGTCAATTATATTTTTTTCGTATCAAATTGATCCATTAATTTTTAAAATGATGTAAATCAGTCTCTGCCGTTGTTATCTCCAAATTTCGATGCTAGCATTAATGAGGTCATTTGGCTTAGAAAGAGTTTTCTTGTTGTAAGCTGAAAAATGAGGTTTTCGACCTTACTCATTAAAAGGATGAGAGCCGAAGGAAGTCACTTGCAAATTCTGAGAAATTCTGAGTTGAAATATTTTCTGAGTGTTGGGATGATTCGACCATGCAGCAATTCGACGAAGATGACAGTTTCATGAATTTTGTGCACGTTCAAGTTTGGAGGGAAAATATGTCATTTTCAATTCAAATACAGGGACAAGTGGTGCAAGATGAAGCTTCCTCAGCATGTAGTGGGGCAAATGTCATCATCTTAGGATAATCTTAGGAAGAAAACGTCGAAAACGGTTACTTTGTAATATATATAAATAGCTTAGTCTAGTGTTAGAATAATTGTGTGGAAATCATATGTACTAGTAACTCCATAACACTCAAAGTATTCGCGTGTAGAGAAAATAGTGCAGTGAGAATGTACGTGATTGAAACACCACCAATTTATCTTCAATATCAATTTATCTTCAAGTTATTTATCTTTGAAGCCATTTAAAATTTCAAGTCTTTTATGTTAAAGCATTTATCTTTCAAAGTCATTTACCTTTTTAAGCAATTTACTGCATTTCATTTTCAATTTATGCCCGTTACTTCTTCAGCATTTTAACATTTCGCCTCGCATGTATCTTTCCTTTACATTTTCAGTCATTTAAGTTTCCTTGCCTTATTTTTTAACTTTCATTTACCTTCAAGTCTTGTCTTTACTTTTCCTTTAAATCTTCAAGCCTTGCCTTTTCTTTGTTTACTTGGAAAGTTTTTGTCTTTTACTTCATTCCTTTTTAAACGCCTTCTGAATCCTGTCGAAGGATTAAAGACCTTTTTTCCCAAAACATTACAAATCATAAACCATTTAGCACATGTCCTAAAATCAATATGGTCGATCCTGCGAGTAACTGAGGGTATTTTGGTATCTTTAGAGGACCAGCGGTTGTTTAGCAATTTTGTGGGTAAACAGCCGTCTACTTCGTTAGTCAAAGTCTGTTAAACATTTATGTGGCACATTTAACCAACTATTATGACGAAGTTAGCATCGGAAAAACCGACGCTAAAACTGTTTCTGGATTTTAATTATTGTTGTTCATCTTCTTCCAAAAAAATTTAAATGCATATTACAAATTAGTGAGATTTGTGAATTTAAACATTCTTCAAAATTGGAAATTTTAACAAACTTATAATAGTGAACTGACGCAACATACACCTCACATATTTCACCAACTTCCTTCAAGCTTGTTCCTTCTAGTGAGGTGGTGGAGTTGAGGTTCAATAACGAGGACGGAGGTCTTTTAAAAAAACTGGGTTTCAATAACATATACCTATTTTTACATAGAACTAGGGTCAATCAAGAAAAGAATGGATCGTGATAAAGGCGTTTGAAAAGAGTACCTGTAATCAGGGTTTTTATTTTCTTAAATCCGATTCGATCTTTCCTTTCTCCATTTTGATGCAATCCGCGACAGTGATGGTGTGATAGTGTTGTGTTTCGTTGTGAGGCGATGAAGATGTTTGTGGTGTTTAGGGATTGCGTCGAAGTTGTGGTTTTGCCTGTTGTTACGTGGAAGAGTTACGATTTTATGGTTGCTATAGGGTCGTCGGAGCCGTTGGAAGTTGCCATGTGGTCACCGCAGATCCAAAAATGAAGATCTAATAAAGAAACAAAATGATAATAACATATAACTATTTTTACATTCTGGATTTTTTTTAAAGAACTGGGTTTAAATAGGTATGTGATCGTACCTGAGATTAGGATTTCTGATGGTTGTTGACGTGAATTCCAAGGTCTGCTCGAATGCTGAGGAGAACGAGGGGGTGTACCTGCAAGGTACTCCGATGCCTAAGTCGGAACGAGCAAAAGGAATAACAAGTGCTAGTAAGAGTGTTAAGGATGAATATTCGAAACTTGGCCCCCTCAAGTGAGAAGGTTTATATAGAGGGACCCCAACACGTGGCCAACGGTTCCTATTTTTAGGCCTGGATCGTGGATCCCCCGGAAATAGGTAACTGCCAAAAACTAACCGTCGGCGAGCACCCTGGTCGTCATAATGGCACGTCAGGCACAATATCCTCCAAGCAGGGACCAACCAGGCCGAATCTAGGTGATCTATGTCATTGTCGGGCAGATATCAAGAACGAGGAGGACCATACATGGTCGATGAGTCGTGGCCAATCCAGGACGAGCAGGGTATACTGGGTCCCTTTGACATTTGGGTCGTTGGGCCGTTTCATGGGCAAGAGAAGATTGAGCCATACTCATTCGTTGGTCCAATCCAGAACAATACGCATTTAAAAATTGAGGAAGAAGATGAATAATAATAATTAAAATCCAAAAATAGTTTTAGCGCCGGTTTTTTTGACGCTAACTCCGTCACAATAGTTGGTCAAATGTTCCACGTGGATTTTAACGGACTTTGACTAACAGAGTAGACGATAGGAACTGATTTGCATTGTTTTAAAAATTAAGGGACCAATTTAGCACGAAAAAAATATAAGGGACCAAAGTGAACCATTACTTATAGTTAAGGGACCAAAAAAGGTATTTTTCCTTTTCATAACTTAAAAATTGTTGTGTTTGAAAGACTTATCAATATCTTATTTAGAGCTCAATGTCGCTGACTTGTTAACTAAAATATTTCATCCAATGGTGGATGCCAGTTGTTGTGAAAATAAAGATAAAATGTTTTCCATATTAAAAAAATATAAGATTTAAATGTATTTTTGATCCCCTATTTTTATGGTTTTGTCCTTCTAGTCACCCTATTTTAAAATTAAGTTTTTTTTCTCTATTTCACAATCCTTAGGATTTTTCACTCCCCTTCTATTTATGCTCATGTCACATTAGTAATTATGATAACAAAATAAAATAATGATATTAATTATTATCTATATCATCTATTTCATAATCAAATTAATCTTTAATAAAATAAAATAAAAAATAATTTACAAAATCAATCTATAAAAATAATATCCTTAAAATTAAAATTGGATATTATTTATGTTCAAAAGAGTTAGCAAGAGTTTGAAAGATATTGCACAAATTGTACTCCCTCCGTCTCACAGTAGGTGATCGTACCTGGAGATCAGGATCTGATATGGATGGCCTCGAGCGTTGTTGAAGGACGGTTGATAAGGAGAGGAGGGGGGTGTATCTGCAAGGCACTCCGATGCTGAAGTAAGACACTGAGCAAAGAGTGAGCAAGTACAAGAATTAAGGTCAGAGAATTGAATACCTGACCCTCTCAAATGAGAGGGTTTATATATTGGGCTAAGTGGAAGATTATTGGTTCACACCGTTGGGCGCGGATCGCGGAATCCGTATGGATAGGTAATAGTCAAAACTAGCCGTTGGAAGACTTCGTCTTGGTCGGTATGACTTTGGTCGGCAAAGACCATTATTCTCAACGTTGCTCGACGTCGAGCGTGCCACAAAGCTAGTTTGCTTGGCCCAATTCTGGGAGTTGGGTCTGCCCAAAACAGAAGCCCCCCAAGTCGTTGCTCGTGCGGAGGAGCGACGAATTAGTAATGGTTTCGTGTCCAAGGGTATGCAGTGTGCGGACCAGGAAGTTATCGTTAATGATCCTCGGTAGGCGGGCAGTTGTTTCGTTGCTCGACAAAAGGGATATGAAATGAAAAGTTGGCGTGTTTGGGAATTCACGCCTATTTAATGTTCTGACGGCTAGCCTAGGGGCTAAAGCGTAGGTAATTATTGGATAGGGGTAGGGGTCACGCGTATCTGCACGTGTTCCCTTCCCTATAAATAGGATCCCAAGGCTTTATTTTAAGCTTTTTCGTTTCATCTTCTTCTCCACTGCACTGCTCATTTGTCAGCCGCCGCTCTCAGCCGTCGACCACCGCTTTCAACCGTCGACCACCGCTTCCAAAGTTACTTTCTTCTGCAAAATGGCTTCCTAAGCTCAAGGTACAGCTTTTATTCGTGTTTATACTGGTCATAGGCTTGATGTTTAGCAACGTATGCGGCATAAGATAGAGTTTACGGTAGTTTAGGTTTAAACAAGTAGGTAAAAGATCTTCTGCCACCGGGGGCTATGGCTCAGGACCTTGTTCCCGGGCCGACGTGCGCCCTTTCACTTGTCGAGCGGTAGAAGGGTGGATTTGATAACGCCTTTCCTCTACTTTTCAGGTGAAAATTCGCTCATGGACCCGCTTGATGTCTCTTCGGAAGAGGTATCCTCGGAAGACTCTGGTTCTTCTGCATCTGTTCCCTCCAATTCTGGGAGTTCGTCGGACGCGACCACAGTGGAAGAAGGAGCTCCCGACTCTGGAGAGACGACGGATTCGCCTCGCTGCCCTGAAGACATAAGGACCGCGCCCGAAGAATGGGTAGTGGAGGATTTTCTCGACAAAGTGTCGTCGTTTTCGAGGCCTCGCGCGGAGCCACTGCCTACTGTTGGTGACCCGGAGGATTGGGTCGTCACTTGCCCGGGGGACGACGACCGTATCTTCTCAGACTTTGGCGGTCGCAAATTTTCGATGTATGAGTACGCAACTTCGGTCCTGGGGGTAACTTTGCCCTTCAGCGACCTGGTTTGCGATGTGCTCAGACACTTGGGTGTGGCCCCGTCCCAGCTGCACCCCAACTCTTACGCGTTTCTGAGAGCGTTTGAGGTAGCGTGTGCCCATCTGGGTGTTGGAGCCACGCTTCCTTTGTTCTTTCGTCTGTTTTCGCTACATCGTCAAGTAGGGCGGGGGACCGACCGAAAGAGATTTGTCTCCTTCAAGCAGCGGACCAAGATTTTTAAGGCTCACTCAAAGTCTATCCGGGCTTTTAAGACGAACTATTTTTTTATTAAACCGACAAGTGCGGAAGCTGTGAGGGCATTGAGCTTCCTGGGGATAGACACCGATGAGAATGACGAGCCCAAACTCGATGATCAAGGACAGGTGATTCCGAGGAGGCTCTGGCTATTTCCTTTCTCGTGGAGTTGTGCTCAATACGGGCGACCGGTTAGCGAGTTTGTCCAAGTGGAGGAATCTCTGAATGAGGATGATGCGGCCAGCTTTGAGGCCTTTAGAAAATTGATAGCCTCATTTACCCCGACTCCTTTGCTGGATGGAGAAGGTAAAATAATGCTGGACCAGGACGGGGGAGAGGTTGTGGAGCGTTCTCTAATTGACGTCACAGACCTGTTGGCGTGTAATACCGGGCAAGAAGTGTCAGAGTTTTTTGGTATTTGTTTTTATTTCTTCTTGTGTGCTCTTTTCCTTTTCTTTGCAGGCTCCCTGTCGAACCCTCTTGATAAGATTCAGGAGCGTCTGCGTCAGCAGAAGAAGAAGAGGTCGCAGGTCATTCAGACCAAGCTGACTGAGACGAGCGACTCTGGGTTGGGCCCTCTGGTCTAAGGTTCTCCGAGCGTGTCTACCGGCTCACTCATGAAAGCGCACAAGTCTACAGCGACCGTAGACTTGACGGCCAACGCTCCCCCCAAACCGAAGCGTGTGTTGCCGCCTTGCTTCGTGAAACAAAATTTCTTTGAAGGGACGAGCATGGAGGTTGACCGGGCGGACTTCTTGTTTCTCGAGGCAATGGATCGCCCAGCCCGACGGCTGTCTCTGGCTCAGGACGCGAGTGTTGTTATACGTGTTTTTTCCATGGCCTAGTTGACGGCCGAAGGAAACCCCGGGCAAGAAAGGGAGGTAGCAAAGTTGAAGGAGCTGTTGGTTGCAGCCGAGAGGAAGCTGACGGTGGCCTCTGAAGAAGCCACTGCCACTGCTAAAGAGCTGACCGAGCGAGGGGACATCATTGCTAAGCTGGAGGTCGACAAGAGGAGGGCCTTAGAGCAGAGTACAAAGCTAAAGGATGTCTTTTGTCCAAAGGAGGACGAAGATGTTGAGACTAAGAGTCTGGTGACCAAGGCACAGTTCCTTGCTCGGATCGACCAGGATATGGAAGATCTGAACTCGTTGACTGAGCTCAGTTTCCAAAACGCTGTGGATCAGATAAGAGCTCTTCATCCCGAACTGGCCTTGGATACCAGCCGGATCAGCTACCTCTACAAAGTCGAGGATGGCCAGATAGTGGTTCCCTCGGACTTGATCGTGGAGGATTCTCAACCTGGGGTGACTGTTCAGCCTGACCAGTCAGAGGCGCAACCGAACCAAGGTGAGGGTCAACCTGGTGCTTCAGATAAGGAGGGTAATTAGTTTTGGCCTGCGTGCCGTTATTTTGTAACTTAATGTGTTTCTCTTGGGGGCGTGGTCCCCTTTGTATGTAACCATGAACAAGTCGGCCCTTCGGGGTCGCATTTTTGCAGTAAAATTCTATGTTCTTGATGGTCGTTTATTATTTTACAATATTTTCTGTTTGACTGTGCGTCCTTCGGAGGACTGTTCTCTTTATGTTTTATAAACGCTAAGTGTTTGACGTTCTTGTAATGATTGGATGTAATCGAATAAATACGGGGTGTTTTTTTGTGATCCGTTAGTTTGGGGGACAAACCAGATTTTGGAGTCTGGCTCCTAGTCGGTGCCCGGGCCAAGATAATGGCCCGGGCTCCGAGGCTTGAACGTCCCATCGCGAGCTGGGGTTCTTCCTGGTCGTGGTACGTAGGCAACGTCGGACTCGTTTGAGTATTCGCCCGTGCAACAGTTATCCCCTTCTCTTGGAAGGAGACCCTGACAATCATGTTATTTTGGGCTGCCGTGCTTGTACCTGGGCATACAGTTCTTAGTCGGACTTATCGCTCCTTGCTTGAGAGTTGAGCAAGGTGACTTTGTAAGTTAGTTGTAATATTGCTTGAGCTTCTCGGCGTTCCACGACCAAGCAAGTTCTTCCCCGTGTAAATTTTCTAAATAATAGGCTCCGTTTTCGGTTTTTGCCCAGACGCGGTATGGGCCCTCCCAATTAGGTGTAAGTTTTCCTTCGCGGGAGTCTCTGTGATTTCTCCTTAGAACGATACTACCCACCTCGAACGTTCGTCTTATGACTTTAGAATCGTATCGAGCGGCTATTTTCTGTTTGAGAGTGGCCTCTCTGAGAGTAGCTTCTGATCGAATTTCTTCGACCAGGTCAAGCTCGTCTCTCAAAGCTTCGGAGTTGGTGTCCTGGTCCATTGGGGACTTTGTTCGTCTGGATCGGATGTGCATTTCCACAGGGATTACTGCCTCAGTCCCATATGCCAACCGGAACGGGGATTCACCGATCGTTGAGTGAGGGGTGGTTCTATACGCCTACAGCACGCTGTGTAACTCCTCGACCCAATGTTTCTTGTGTTCATCTGGTCTTCGTTTCAGGCCTCTTAGGATTACCCTATTCGCGGCTTCTGCTTGCCCGTTAGTTTGGGGGTGCTCTACGAAAGCGAAGTGTTGTTTTGTTCCTACTGATGCAACAAATTCTTTGAAGTGTATATCTGTAAACTGGGTACCGTTATCGGTTACAATGGCGAGCGGTACTCCGAACCAGGCGAGGATGTTTCTCTTGAAAAAGCATAGTATGTTGAGCGCAGTAATTTTGGCCAAGGCCTCAACTTCTATCCATTTGTTGAAATAATCGATGCCTACAATGAGGTATTTATTTTGGCCGGATCCGACGACAAATGGCCCTAAGATATCCATTCCCCACCATGCGAACGGCCACGGGGAAGATAGTGATTTTAGCTCGGTAGGGGGTGCTACGTGTACGTCCCCGTGTCGTTGGCATTTGTCACACCTTTTTACGTGTTCTTTCGCGTCGTGCTGGAGTGTAGGCCAATAGTATCCTGCTCGGAGAATCTTTCGGGCTAACGATCGTCCGCCCGAATGTTGTGCATTAATTGCTTCGTGGACCTCTCTTAGTACGTGTGGTACGTTCTCTTCTTCTACGCACCTGAGGAGTGGTGTAGAGAATCCTCAACGATACATACGTCCACCCACTAGGGAGTACGAGCATGACCTTCGACACACAATGTCGGCCGTTTTCGGGTCTGTCGGTAACTCCCCTTTGGTTAGGTAGTTAAACACTGGGGTCATCCAGCAGTTCGCGTCGCCTACGAGATTAACGTTTAGGTGGATTGAAGATTGTCCAATGCTTGGTCGGGGGAGAACTTTTTGTATGAAGAATTTGTTGTTTCCTTTCTTTTTAGTGCTTGCCAACTTGGAAAGGACGTCAACCCGGGTATTATTCTCTCGCGGGACGTGTTTGACCTCCACGCTTGTGAATCGTTTTAGTTCGCCTTTTACAAGGGTCAGGTATTCGGCCATATTATCGTTTTTGGCCTGGAAATCTCCTCGGACTTGGCTAGCGACCAGCTGGGAATCTGTGCAAATCGTGATTTCTTCCAATTCCAGGTCGGTCGCGAGCCGTATGCCTGCCAGGAAGGCTTCGTATTCCGTCTGGTTGTTGGAAGTGGGGAAGGATAAAGTTAAGGATACTTCGATGACGTTTCCTTCTTCATTTTCTAAGATAACCCCTTCTCCACTACCCGCCGGGCCAGATGCTCCGTCCATGAAGATAGTCAATTTGGATGGGGATTTCGGCTCTTGCTCGGTGAAAGTGAGTTCTGCCACAAAGTCGGCCAGCGCTTGAGCTTTGAGAGCTTGTCTCCCCTTAAATTTGATGTCGAATTCGGACAGTTCTAACGACCATTTTAGCATTCGCCCGACCATATCTGGTCGACCGAGCAATTGTCTTATGGGTTGGTTTGTTCTTACGATGATGGTGTGGGCCAAGAAATAATGTCGTAGCCTTCTGGCTGCAAAAAGGAGGGCCAGGGCCACCTTTTCTACTTGGAGGTATCGAATTTCAGGACTGTGGAGCGCCTTGCTCGTAAAATAGACAGGTTTATGTCCCTCGGGTAGGTCGCGTATGAGGGTCGCGCTTACGGCCTCGTTCGCCATGGCGAGATAGAGGTAAAGCTTCTCCCCCTCCTTGGGCCTGGACAAAACCGGGGGTTCAGATAGTTCCCTTTTCAAGTGAAACAAGGCTAACTCGCATTCCTCTATCTATTCAAAAGTAATCTCTTTGCGGAGGAGCTTGTAAAAGGGGAGGGCGTATTGAGTGGATTTTGCTACAAATCGTTCGAGGGAAGTGAGGACCCCGTTCAATGATTGTATGGATTTTTTAGAATTAGGGGTCGGAAGTTCTGCGAATGCCCGACATTTATCGGGATTGGCTTCGATACCTCGTTCGGTTAAATAGAATCCGAGGAACTTCCCTGCTCGGACCCCAAGCTTGATCGAATACCTTTTGTAAGTGGGACGCATGGTCCGTCTCTTGCTGAGATTTGACGATCATATCATCCATGTACACCTCGAGCATGTCCCCGATTTCTGCCCGAAATACCTTATTCATCATGCGTTGATATGTTGCGCCTGCGTTTTTTAGACCAAAGGGCATAACGTTATAATAGTAGTTGCCCGATTCGGTCATGAAGGCTGTGTATTTTTTGTCGGACACGGCCATGGGTATCTGATTATACCCTGAGTAGGCGTCCATGAAGGATAATAGCTTGAAATCGGACGAATTGTCGACCAATTTATCGATGTTAGGCAAAGGATATGCGTCTTTCGGGCATGCCCGGTTAAGATCAGTATAATCAACACACATTCTCCACTTTCCATTAGATTTCTTGACAAGTACAGCATTTGAGTGTTATGTTGTGTACCTGGCCTCAGTTACAAATTTTGCCTCTAGGAGGTCTTTAACAGCGGATTCGGCCGCTTCGGTTTTCTTGGTCGACTGCTTCCTCCTACGCTGGGCGACCGCTTTGTGTGTTGGGTCGATGGAGAGGTGATGACAGGCTGTCTCGGGGTCGAGCCCTGGCATTTCTGCGGAGCTCCAAGCGAACAGATCTGTGTTTCCATTGAGGCAGGCCTCTAACTGTCGTTTCTCCAAGTCGGGCAGATGTGCCCCGATCTTAACGCACCGGGTCGAATCATCTCCTAAAGGAATCAGCTCGAACACTCCTTCTGGAATTGGCCGGGAAAGTGAGTTGGTCAGCTTTTGAATGCTCTCGTTATCGTCTGAGAACCTGCAGTCCAGATCGATCGAGTCTACCTGAGGGAAAGCCCTGGATGTTTGTGGAGCATCAAGTGAAGTCAATGCTGAAGGACCCGGTTGGTAAGATATTGAGCTAAGACCTTTAGATGCCGCTTCAAAACATCGGCGGGCAGCATCGACGTCACCGTGCAGCGTAGAAACCTTGCCCGAAGTAGTATAATACTTCATTTTCAGGTGGATGGTGGATGGAACAGCGATCAGCTCGGCCAATGTCGATCGTCCCAAAATGCACTGGTATAGCGACGGGCAATCCACGACTAGGAACTGGACGCGAACCGTTCTGGCTGTTTCGGATGGCCCGAAGGTGACGAACAGATCGACGTAGCCTCATGGTCGGGAGACCGCTTCGTTGAAACCTTTAAAGTCTGACCCGACATACGGAGTCAGGTGTGTTTCGTTCAACTAGAGTGTTGAAAATAACTGGGAGTACATGATGTTGCAGGAGCTGCCTTGGTCCACTAAGATTCTCCTTACATCAAAATTGGCCATTCTCGCCCGGATAAGTAGCGGGATGCTGGCGTTTGGTGCCCCTCCTAAGAGTTCCTCCCGGTAAAAGGCAAGGGGTATTGAGCCTTCCCTTGGTGGGTCCAGGGTTGCGCTCTGTGCAGGGCCTTTCGCAATCAGTTGGTCGAATTTTCTCTTTACGGATCCGACCGTGATTTTGTTAAAACCTCCCCTTGAGATGACCATTGCAGATGGAAAGGTCTCCCATGGGCTATGGGAGGAAAGGTACCTTGGACTCCCCGTGTGATCGGGCAGGAAGAAATCCTCTGGGCGATAGATGCTTAGGGCGACCTGCATGTTTGCATCCGCTGGAATGGGTACAACCTCCTCGATCTTTTGAGTCTCCTGTGCTTCTTGTCGAGGAGTGTCCCTGGATTTGATAAATTGTTTAAGGTGCCCGTCCTTAATAAGTATTTCGATTGCATCCTTGAGGTGGATGTAGTCTTCGGTATTGTGGCCGTGGATTTTGTGGAATCTGCAATATTTTGTTTTGTCCGTGCCCGGTTTGCTAGGTTGCTGCTTCGGAAAGCGTACCCCTGCTTTCCTGAATTCTGAGTTGGCACATTCAGACAAGATCTTCTCCCTAGAGACCATGAGTGGAGTATATTCGTGAAATCGGACGACGGGTCCTATGTGCTCCCGCGGTTCACGGGAGCGGTCATCCTTTCTTTTGTCTCCTCCTCGACGAGATGTCGAGGGTTCATCGACTCGGTGGGGCTTCGCTTCTTCGCGACGTCGAGCGTCTCGTACGGAGCTGGCTGCCTGCATTTCCTCATATTGGATATAAGCTTGGGCTTTCAACAAGAATGCATCAAGGGTGGATGGGGTCTCGATGCCGACCGCCTGGTGAAAATCGGTTGATGGGCGCAGTCCCCGTTCCAACAAGTACTTCTTCATGTCGTCTGTTGTGGACACCTGGATTGCTTCTTTATCGAACCTTTCGATATAAGTTCGTAAAGGTTCGTCTTTCCCTTGGATGATCGCTTCGAGCGACGCTTCCGTCTTCGGATGCCGCCTAGAGACGGTGAAGTGCCTGGAAAATATGCGTCCGAGCTATTTCCAGGAAGTGATGGACTCCGCTTCGAGGCTTTTGTACCACGTCATCGCTCCTTTCCTCAGAGTTGTAGGAAAGAGGCGACATTTGATCGCTCTGCGCACCCCTCGGTAGTCGAGCAACGCATCAATATTCTCGATATGCTCGTCAGGATCTGTGGTCCCATCGTATGAGCCTAATGGTGGAAGTTTTTCTAAACCCCTTGGGAGTTTAGCCGCCATGATTTCCGACGAGAGGGGGCCCCGGGTGTCCTCATCGTCGCTGGAATTGAATGAAGGGGATCTGGGTGCACGCTTCTTTGCTCGTCGAGGTGAGGCGGATCTTGATCTGCTCCTTCTTGATTTTCTTGGATGGGAAGATCAAGAAGGAGACGGGCGAGGCCGTTTGTCCCCAGTAGATTCGTCGATGCGTCCCTTCCTCTTTCTCTTGGGAGGAGAGGGACTACGCCTTCTTTGGTGTCTCGCGGGAGACCGGGGTCGACAATTATTGTCCTCGAGACGGGCAATTTTCTCGCCATGGACGAGGAGCAGCAAATTTGTCTGATTCAGAATTTCGGCTAGTGCGGCGAAGTCAGATCCTGAAGGAGTCGGGGGAAAGGGGACTTCCGGGCGACTCTCCAGAGGTTGGTCGCGGTCGGAAGAAGGCGAAGCCGTCTTCCCGTCTGGGTGATCTTGCACGGTTTCTTCGTGCGGAGGATAATGAATGTTGCTCTCACGCTGCGTGAGGATCATGCCGTCGTTCGACCGGTTGTCCGGATTGTTGTCTCGAGCAACCATGGATCTTGGTAAAAACTTTGGTTCTTTGAAGATTTTGAGAGAGAAGAACGGGGAAATCAGTTTTCCACAGACGGCGCCACCTGATCGTACCTGGAGATCAGGATCCGATATGGCTGGCCTCGAGCGTTGTTGAAGGACGGTTGATAAGGAGAGGAGGGGGTGTACCTGCAAGGCACTCCGATGCTGAAGTAAGACACTAAGCAAAAAGTGAGCAAGTACAAGAATTAAGGTCAGAGAATTGAATACCTGACCCTCTCAAATGAGAGGGTTTATATATTGGGCTAAGTGGAAGATTATTGGTTCACACTGTTAGGCGCGGATCGCGGAATCCGTATGGATAGGTAACGGTCAAAACTAGCCGTTGGAAGACTTTGTCTTGGTTGGTATGACTTTGGTCGGCAAAGACCATTATTCTCAACGTTGCTCGACGTCGAGCGTGCCACAAAGCTGGTTTGCTTGGCCCAATTCTGGGAGTTAGGCCTGTCCAGAACAGTAGGTGTCATCTTTCCTATTTTTAATTGTCTCAAATTATTTGTCCCTTTAAAATACCAATGTGATATTTATTATTTTTTCCACTAAATTACCCTTATTTATTGTATTTTAATTCATTTAACTATTCCACTATCTATTATTAATAAGGTTATTTTAGTAAATGAAATCAATTTTATCATTAAAATCAACACAATTAATCATTTTTTTAAAGTGTGAAAATCTCAAAGAGGACACCTATTGTGAGACAGATGGAGTAATTTATATTTGTGACATCCTAAATGGGGTGCCAACATCTAAGAATGATATTGCTTAAGAGATGACTTAAGGACCCGCCTCCGACACTAACGACATATATAGTGTCGTTAGTTAAAGGAGATAGAGTCCACCATTATCCCCCGAAGATCAATCGATCAATACCTCTTCCTAATCAGGAGGGAGCAATTGTCGCCACTTAGAGTTACCCAAAGTCCTAGACGGAAGAAAAGGACAAGTCATTGCATCCTAAGCATAACTGTTAGACAAATCATAAATCATACTGATCACACCCCTCATACGCATACACATAAGTACACCATTCATCGACAAGGTTTCTCACCTCACATGATTAGGAATCGTAAAACCACCATAAATGGCTTCTCACCATAGCGGGCAAGCCCTAACCACCCAAATTATTATAAATCTACTAAGGCATATGAGCCCCCTGCCCCTGCAAGAGGAACATACACACCTGCACTTTTTGACCAATACAATAACACTTACTATGGGGCCCCGATAAAACTAACCCAGGTCACACCATTGTTATAATCATCACCTTATACACTGTTACCCTTTACTCAAACACCAAACACCTTATGCCCATGGTTAATAAGAGAGCTTCATCCCATACATCAAAACGTGCCAATGGTTGCAGTGATGTCGATGTCCTGGCGGATATGCGTGTTGCCATGAACGAGTTAAAGTGCCATAATCAAACATTGGAGGATGACGCCCACAATATTAGACACCACCAACAAGATTCCAATCCCCCAAAGAAGATGAAAGTGTTTGACCCCTAGTCACTTTCAGATGAGATATGGGGGTGCCCATCCCCATGGGGCTTCAAACCTTATCCTTAGCCAAGTTTGATAGCCACAATGATCCCTACGAGCATATCACCTCCATAAACACACAAATGTCCATTATAAGAGCATTTGACTCCTTGAAGTGCAAATTTCTCTCTGGAACTTTCAGGTAGACCCATCGAATGTTCGTGGGGGCGTTTTAAAATGGACTTAAGGCGGGAAACTTTAATGAGTCCCTCACCCAGAAGTCGGCTCTATCGATGGCTGAAGTGGTCACCGGAGCGGAGTGATACTTAAAGGGCGAGGAAAGCAATGAAAAAAGAAGGTGCGCGACGTCAAGGAGCGCATTCCCAACGCGAAATGCCTGCATCATCAAAGGAAGAACACTTACACCTCACCCATAAGGAACAATACTACATTGAAAAAGGTACATAAAACAATATAGAACTTCACACCTTTGAATACTCGGTGTGAGCAAATATGGTGTTAGGTTCTCCACCTACATAATATCCCTACATTGCCTGCTCCTAAGGAGGACGTGATGGGCTATCAGGAAGGTGGAGCAAGTACCATAGAGTCAAGGGGTACCACATCGAAGATTTCTATCAACTCAAAAAGGAAATCGAAAAATTGATACAAGAGGAAAACCTTAAGAAATACATGAAGGGCAACTCATCTCATTCGAAGGACATGTCTAGCTCGTGAGAGTGAAATGAAGCTGGAAGCCCTAAGCCCAACAAATATAAATAAACGCCCTAGGAAGAAGGTAGTAAAGTAATCAATTCGAGCCGACGTTTGTGAGTTTGTAACTCTACCACCTTCGCCCTGTCATCCCCTACATAAGCCTTCTCTAAGATCTCCCACGATTGCTTTGACAATTCACAATCACCAACTTTATCAAAGTTGACGTCATTAACCCATTGATGGATAAAAAATAACGCCTTTATTTTTTTCCTTCCTTATGCGTTGCTTGTTGTGCTTCTGTTTCATCTTAGACAAGAGGAGTAACACTATTCTTAATCATTTCAAGAACATCTTGGTATCCAAACAACACTTCATTTGCTTGAATTATTTGTCATAATTATCTGCATCAAGCATATGTAGGTTTGCATGATTCTTTCATTAGAAATATAAATCATGTTGCACACTAGATGTTTGTGGATCATAATCAGACTCTTGATGCCAAATGTTGGAACAAGAAATCACAAATTTGGTGAATAGTGATGGAGAAACTTTGAATGTGGAGAGTGAAATAGGAGAATTGAGAGAGAAAGATGATTGAGGGTGAGAAGTTATGATTGCATTTTTTATAGGATTGGAAACTATCCTATACATTTATACCAAAGTTACAAAGTGATTGAGAAACAAAATAACCAAGTAAAATAATAGAAAAATACAGCATTTAAACTCATATCCGGTTACACCAGTTGGTTAACTGACTACACCTAACATGGAAAAACTAAATCCTTTTAGTGGTAACTGGTTAACACATTTCGTTAACCGGTTACAACAACGAAAACACGACTTCTCTATTACTCTGATGAGCTTATGACATTGTTGTAAGCAGTTACCACGCCGTGTTAACTGATTACAACACTTGAATTACTTAAATTACTTTCAACATCAACGTTAAATATTAGGGAAAAACGTGTACCTATATTATATTATGTCAAAGTAGATTTTTTTGTTATAATTTGGCGATTTCAAATATATGCGACACTTTCAAATTTTGTTGTGTGGAATATTGGAACAAATCCTAGTACGAATAACATGTCGTCGAAGTCTGCTCACATGTTATTGTTTAACTGGGCCTTGTGTTATGAATCCAATTGTTTAAGTTAGCTTGTACCCTAAGTTAGCTTGTAATAGGTAATTGTTAAAAATCCCATTAGGTTAGTATGTTATTTTTATTATAAATAGCATACCAGTCTCTCATATTTTGCATAAGGGAAAATAGGAAGATAAAACCCTAATTCATAAGCGAGAAAGGTTATTTTTTATTCTTGTATACTTGTAATATTGTTTTAAGAGAAAGGAACAGATAACAGTTTATAACCAATCCTTGTTGTTATCTTTGGTAACCCTAAACCCTAACCCTTATGGGTTTCTTGATTATAGAGAAACCTATTATACATTGTTTCTAAGGTATCCCATTCACAACAAATTGGTGCGGTGAGGATGGAGAAGATGCCTTCAACAAAGTATGCGATTGAAAAGTTCACCAGTGTGAATGACTTCGGTATGTGGAGCTTGAAGATAAAAGCCTTACTTGCTCACCAGGGTTGTTTGGAAGCGTTAAAGGGAGAGACGACTATGAATGTTGCGTTAATGGAAGCTGAAAAGAAGGTCATGATTGAGAAAGCACACATCGCAATATTGTCGAGTCTTGGTGATAAGGTTCTTCGACATGTATCAAAGGAGACGATGACGTCAGGGTTATGTTTGAAACTTGAAGGTTTGTACATGACCAAAGCGTTGGTGAATCAACTCTACCTGAAGCAAGCTTTGTATTCGTTCAAGATGAGTGAAGACAAAATGTTGGCTGCACAGTTGGATATGTTCAACAAGCTGATTCTTGATCTTGAAAATATTGATGTGAAAATCGATGATGAAGATCAAGCGTTGTTGCTGTTATACGCTTTACCCAGGACACATGCTCACTTCAAATAAACCCTATTGTATGGAAGACAGTCCCGACCTTTGAAGAGGTTCAATCTTCCTTGTACTCCAAGGACTTGAACAAACGAAAGGAGCATAAACCTTCGATGGTTAGTGAAGGTTTGGCCGTTCAGGTGAAATTCTTGCGAAATAATGGTAAGTTCGACAAGAAGAAGGGCAAAAGTCAGCAGAAGTCTTATAGTGGTGAAGCATCTGGTGTTCGATGCTATCATTGTAAGAAGGAGGGTCACATTCGAAAGGTGTGCCCTGAACGCCTGAAAGATCATGGAGGTAATGATAATGGAAATGATGTCATTGTTCAAGATGATTTCGACTCATCTGATGTACTTGTGGTTTCGAGCGACGACTCAAAAAAAGAGTGGATTATGGATTCAGGTTGCACTTGGCACATGACTCCAAATAAATACTTGTTCGAGGAATTACGTAATCAAGATGGTGGATCAACGCTGCTGGGAAACAACAAAGCTTGCAAAATTGCAGGTATTGGATATGTGAGATTCAAGCTCCATGATGAGTCAATAAGACTATTGACTGAAGTTAGGTATGTACCTGAGTTGAAGAGAAATTTTATTTTTCTTGGTGAATTCGACAAGAAGGGATATGTCTTTCAAGGAGAGAAAAGTATCTTAAGAGTCATGAAGGGGCCGAAGGAAGTCTTGATAGGCGTGAAGAAACAATACTTGTATACCCTTGAGGCTGAAGTTGTAAGTGGTTAGACAAATATTGCATCCGCGAAACTCTTGTCGAAGACAATATTATGGCATATGAGATTGGGCCATGTCAGCGGGAGAGATCTGGTCGAACTGGGGAAACAAAACCTGCTAGGTGGTGACAAAGTCGAGAAGTTGGAGTTTTGTGAACCTTGTGTATTTGGTAAATCCTGTAGGGTGAAGTTTAACAAAGGTAAACAAAGAACACATGGATCCCTTGATTACATCCATGCTGATCTTTGGGGTCCTGCAAGGAATCATTCACATTCAGGTGCAAGGTATTTTCTATCTATAATTGATGATTATTCTAGAAAGTTATAGGTATTCATTCAGAAGATGAAAGATGAAACTTTTGAGAATTTCAAGAGTTTGAAGGTTCTGGTCAAAACTCAAACTGGCAGAAAGATCAAGAGGTTGAGAACTGATAATGGCCTTGAATTTTGTAATGAAGCTTTCTACAATTTTTGTGTCGAGTCTGGGATTGCAAGACATAAGACTGTAGCAGGTGCTCCTCAACAAAATGGTCTAGATGAGATATTTAATCGAACAATCCTAGAAAGGGTTAGATGCATGTTGGTTAGTGTTGGATTGAAGAAGGTATTTTGGACTGAGGCTGTTTAGACAACAAGATATCTGATAAACAAATGTCCTTCGACTGCATTAGATATGAAGACACCTGAATAAGCTTGGTCGGGACATCCACCAGATCTCGATAAACTTAGAGTATTTGGCTGTGTAGCTTATGCCCACATTAGGCAAGACAAGGTCGAACCTAAAGCTCTGAAATGCATGTTCATGGGATATCCTGAAGGAGTTAAAGCTTATAGGCTATGGTTCCTAGAGCCGGGTCACAAAAGGTGTATCACCAGTCGAGATGTAATTTTCAATGAAGCTGATATGGCTTTCAAGAAAACTAACGATGTTGTCAAAAAGATGGAACATGGAGAAATTCCTTTTGAGGTGGAGCACAGTGATGCTGAATTGCATGACCCAGAGGAAGTCGAAGAAGAAGCAGAAACTGTTGTCGAAAATAAGGAGACTGATAATGACTACCTGCTGGAGAGAGACAGGCCGAGAAGAGTCACCAAGTCACCTCAGAGACTTGGTTATGCTAACTTATGCCTTAATATCTGTAAGTGAGGTTCTAGACGAAGAACCTAAAGACTATAAGGAAGTTATGAGGAGTCGAAATAAGACTTAATGGATGAATGACATGGATGATGAGATGAAATCTCTTCATGATAAAAATACTTGGTAACTGACCAAGAAACCTGCTGGAGTCAGGTTAGTCAGTTGTAAATGAATTTTCAAAGTTAAGGACGGAATCGAAGGAGTGGCGTCAAAGAGATACAAGGCACAATTGGTTGCAAGGGGGTTCACTCAAAAAGAAGGTATCATCTTCAATGATGTGTTCTCTCCTATTGTGAAGCACAAGTCCATTCAAATGTTGCTTGCCATGGTGAGACAATTCGGCCTAGAACTGAAACAGATGGATGTGAAGATTGCGTTCTTGTATGGTGATCTTGATGAAATAATCCCGATGAGGCAACTTGAAGGGTATGTCGAAGAAGGGAAAGAAAACTATGTATGAAAATCGAAGAGATCTTTATATGGGCTGAAACAATCTTCTCGACAGTGGAATAGAAGATTCAACAAGTTCATGGCACGCATAAGTTTCATCAGAAGTCAGTTCGACCACTGTGTTTACTTCAGATTTCGACCTGGTAATTCATTTGTTATTTTGTTGCTTTTTATGTGGATGATCTTCTAATAGCAAGCAACAATGTCGAAGATGTAATGAGGGTGAAGGCTGAACTCAATAAGGAGTTCGATATGAAGGATCTGGGAGCTGCGTCCAGGATTCTTGGATTTGACATCCGGAGAGATAGAAAGCAATCAAGATTATGCTTATCTCAAGAGGCATACTTGAAGAAGATTCTTGATAAGTTTAGTATGTTGAATTCAAAGTCTGTTGTGACTCCAACCCTCAATTAAAGCTGAGTATAGATCAGTGTCCCAGTACTGATGTCGAAAGAGATTATATGAATAACATTCCATATGCTAATATAGTAGGTTCTTTGATGTATGTTATGGTCTGTACTAGACCCGACATAACATATGCAATAAGTCTTGTAAGCAGGTACATGTCGAATCCTGGAAAGACTCATTGGAAAGCATTGAAGTGGATTCTAAGGTACATAAATGGGTCTCTAAGTAGAGTCCTAATTTATGGTGGAGCCTTGGGTGAAGATAGTAAAGCAACAATCGAAGGATATGTCGACTCTGATTATGCAGGTTGTATGGATTTCAAAAAATCTATTTCTGGATATGTTTTCACTATGTTTGACACAACAATTAGTTGGAATGCAACACTTCAGAATGTTGTTGCCTTATCAACCACAAAAGCAAAATATATCGCTCTAACTGAAGTTGTAAAGGAAGTATTGTGGCTTGAAGGTTTTGCAAAGGAGCTGAAACTTCAAGGTCGAAGTATCACTGTTAAATGCGATAGTTAAAGTGCAATACACCTGTCAAAGAACTCAGCCTATCAATAGCGAACCAAATACATTGATGTGAGGATGCATTTATTCAGAGGGGTAATCGAGCATGGAGAAGTCCAAGTGCTGGAGGTTTCGACATATCATAATGCTGCTGATATGATCAACAAGACGTTGCCCAATTGCAATTTTTTCCACTGTATGCAGTTGAAAAAGCTGCATGAAGAAAGCTAGTTCGTTTCTTGTTGGTATAGGGTGTGTTCCAAGGTGGAGATTTGTGGAATATTGGAATAAATCCTAGTACGAATATCATACTGTCGAAGTCTGCTCACATGTTATTGTTTAATTGAGCCTTGTGTTATGGATCCAATTGTTTAAGTTAGCTTGTAGCCTAAGTTAGCTTATAATGGGTAATGGTTAAAAAGCCCATTAGGTTAGTATGTTAGTTTTATTATAAAAATAACATACCAGTCTCTCATATTTTGCATAAGGGAAAATAGGAAGATAAAACCATAATTCATAAGCGAGAGAGATTATTTGTTATTCTTGTATACTTGTTTTAAGAGAAAGAAAATAATAACAGTTTATAATCAATCATTGTTGTTATCTTTGGTAACCCAAGGGTTTCTTGATCATAAAATAAAAAAGGGTTAATAGGCATTCACTCCCTGCAATATGAACGTGTTTCGGTTTATCCCCTTGTAAACACCCCAAATTTGCCCTCACCCACTCACACCATGGCTTGCAATCTTTTCATATGCATAAACTCAATCATAACATCTCATATCACATTTTTGAGTCTTTGCATTGGTTCAAAGTCATCTGCATCTAGGGTTTGTGATCTGAGCAATCCAAGAGCTGCTTGAGCCATTCCAAAAGCCATCAATCAATTCAAAGGGGTCCATGTGTGTTCAAACATCATATTATATCCTCTCAAAGTCAAGAATGCCAAAGAATCACAAGAACTGGGATTGTTAGGGAGGCAGAGCCAGTTTGACTGCACAGATGACTTGAAATTAGGGTTTTGGTTTCAGAGGCCATAACTTCAAATTTTTTGGTCATTCTTGTTTCTATTGGTCTCTATATGGTATAGGGAGTATGCATATCAATTTTCATTAAGAAATTCCATGGGGAAGTCATCTGATCAAAGGTTGACTTTCTGGACAAGTCAGTGCAAAATCAGGGCATCTGAGGCCCCCAATGACCCAACCAAGGGGTGATCTTCATCATTTTGAGTGTACTTGATCTTTATTTGATCATGGAAGAAGGTTGGAGTTCACAAAATTCAAGAATTACAAGTTTTTGCAAAGTTGACTTTTTAGGGCATGGTTGACTTTTCATGAAATGTCATTTTATGCCACTTTTTTCAACCCTTGCTCTTTGATCCAAAAATGCTTCAAATGGAAAAACTTTGGCCATGAAAGTTGTAGATTAGATCTTTCCCTTTTCAAAAAGTACAAGAACATGATCTAATTCTTTTTGGATCAAAAGTTATGGTGTGTCAAAGTTGGCAAAAATCACTAATTTTCAAGATATGCCTCAAATGAGAAACTTGCAAAAACTTTGTACCAAGGCATTTGCAACTTCTAATTCATGTCTAACCATCACACAAACATCACATGTGACCTAAAAATCAGATTTGAACTAAAATTTCTCATGTTTCATGGTTTGTATAGCAAGATCTTTTCACATGAACCAAAAGTGATCAAGTTGCAAAATCATCATCACACTTTCACCCACTTGTTGCCTTGGCTGCTGAACCTTGCTAGCATCTCTCATATACCATGCTGCGCCAGCCCACACACTTGTACTAGTCTAGGGTTCAACCCATGCTTTCCTTACACCAAAGTTGACATTTTGCAAAAGGGACCTTACCAATCAATAAAGGCCAGGTCACATCATCTGACCAATGGGAGTTTTTTATGCAAGGAAAATGCTAGCCATTTCACTTATCAAGCAAGGCTGAAACACACAAGAACTCACCATTCACAAACTCACTCCATCAAGCAAAACACTTCGAATCTCTCTCCACAACTCACAAACACAAGAACCAAATCCACTGATCAACTCACCTTGCTTCACTGAGCCAAAACCAGCAAGACTCAGGCCTGAACTAAGCAAGAACTGAGCTTCACCATTTTTCATCCTCAAAGCCAGAACCTTCGAATCACCTTCCACAGCCACAAAACATCAAAACTTTCTTCACCAACAAGTCAAACACACTCAAGAGAGCAAGAACCAACCATTGACAGAGCTTGAAACCACTCACACACAGACTCCATTTTCTGATACACCAGAACTGGAACTATCAAAACAGCTTGTTTAAGCTCATTCCAAGCCTTCCATTAGCACCAAGGGAATCAGTGGAGCAAGCCTGCATCAAAGAATAGCTCTGAAAGCCCAGAAACAGGAGTCTCCATCTCAGGTATGGCCATGAACATTTTTTCTCAGAGCTTGCATTTTGAGTTATAAATTGGTTGCTTATGTCTTGCTGGTCATGGGGATACTCTTAGAATCGAAAATGAGTAAGAAATGAGTTTGTATTGTCACTCTGAAATTTCACCCGTGAAATTTGTTTCTTTCGATTTGCTTGATTCTTGATGTTTAAATGATGTTTGAAGGTGGATTCGTGACCTAGGTTGTTAGAGGATCACTTGGCTGTGTTTAATTTGTTGTTTAGAAGCCTGAATCAGGATCTAGGGTTTTGTTGTTGCCGGAGAAGATGACCGGAGCTTCCCTCCGGTCACCTGAATGTCATTATGCCCTAATCCCAGTCATTAAGTCCATTTGAATCTCATGCGTTAGATGGCCTGACTTCGTTGACTTCCCGCGCGCATGAATGGCCCAGATTCGTTCATTTGCCCTAATCCCCTTTAGTTAGTTTAATTAATTATAATTAAATTAATTTAATCAGGACCATTCCAGGCCACTAGATCTGGCGCGCGGTCAACAATTTCAAACCCAGAGCAAATCCTAGCCCTCCATTCAGTTGACTTCAGTTTATTTTGATTTTTATTTCTTTTTTCCTCATTTAATTTGTACAATTTATTTAAAATAGTAAAAATTGTTTAAAAATTATGAAACTTTTTGTCAAGAATTTCATTAATTTTTAATACACAAAAATATTTTTATTTTCATTTTTAGCATTAAAAAAAGTATTTTTAAATATTTAAAAGTTTATTTTTAATTGATTAATGAAAATTAATTTATTAAAAATACTTTCAAGTATTTAAAAATCACCAAAAAATTCATGAAATGTTTTAAGACATTTAGAAACATTGTCCAACCTTCAAACCAAATTTATTTTTTGATCTTGATGCATTTTGAGAATTTTTCATTGAATTAAAATCATTTTTGTGCATTATTTTGATCCAAAGTTCCAAAAATCATTTCTGCCTATCCATGAAGAGTTGGACTTTGATTCTTTTTGCATTGCATTGTGTTTAGAATTTAGTTTATGAGATTAAATGGCCATGATTTGATCTTTCATTTTTCCATTTGTTTGGTAATTTTCTTGTTTGGAAACCCTAAAACCCTAGAAAACTTAGGAAAATCATAACTTGAATTTGGTTAAGAGTTGAAACCTCTCCTTTGGGCATTGGGTTAGTATAGGATTAGGGGTCCTTTGAGTGCACTTTCAATTTTTTATAATGTTGTTTGCTTCTGGTTTTGGTTTTTGTTTGTTGCATTGATCATAAACCCTAATTTGGGCTTCCATATGCATCCATCTTGCATTCTCTTGCATAACATGACTTGCCATGACATTTCAAGCATCCATTTGATTCATTTGACATCATAAGACATATTGAAAGCATGTTAGATCATTGCATCATGTATTTGCCATGTTGAATGCCATGTGCATTCCATAACTTTTCATGTATGTTCATGTTCCTTAACTTGCTCCATTTGCATTCATAAGCTTGTATGACCATTTCCATGTGCTGCCTCATATTTGTAGCATCTCATAACATCATTAGCATCATGTAAATGCTTCTGGTTTTGTTTCTCATCATGACATCTCATCCCATTTTGCATTGCATTGCATCTCTTTTCTAACCTTTTCAGGTGGTAAGTGACATTGAGAAGTGAATTTGCCTTCACTTCTCATAATTTCTCTTCATCTCTTTTCATGCATCCTTGCTGCATTTATGTTTGTGTTTGAGATTGAGCTTGCTCATTCTTCTTCTTCCCACTTTCTTTCTTCAAGTGACTTGTCTTCTTAAGTGAAGCAAGTTACTTTGCTTCTCCTGATCCTTTCATCTGCTTCCTGGTGGTTCCATTGAAGATTGTTCTTGTAAACCTCACAAACCTTAGGAACAACCAAGCATGATCACAATTAGGGTTTTGATTAGTCCCCCATTTAGTTTTACCTTTGTGTCTTCTTTGAGTCTTCTCTTCTCATCTCATAATCAGGGACTAAACCCTAAAGGCTTTAAGGCTTTGTGATTAAGCTTATGCCTGCATCCTTCTATTAGGATGGAGTGTATAACTTTAATCCTAAGTGTTAAACCCTTAATGTGTTTAAATATCTTAATCAATTCACATAATAATCATCAAGACATCACACTTGTAACTTGGGCCTTGCATTAGGGTTCTAATTCTTCCTTAACTGGTTAAGAAGGACTAACCCTAGTGTTAATGGACAAGTCCTCCTCAAGTTGTCTTACAAACCCTAAAACTCACTTCATCATCATATCATTAAGTAAAATCCACTTAATAAAGGTTTTGTTTTGTCATGAGTTTAATCCCTAATCATGGATTAAGTTGAGGAGCTTTCCTCAGCTTAAACATTCTCATCTATTATCCTTCTATTAGGATGGTGTAATGAGTCTGTTTAATCCCTGATTATGGCTTAACCTCATTACTTAACACTAAACAAAAACACCAAAAACATCTAAATAATCACAAATAGGTTAATGATCTTAATCCTACACCATTGTGATTAAGTGTGAGAATCTGACTTCACACTTAAGGTATTCTCATTACCCCTAATCAGAGGGAAGATGTGATGAGTTTACTAAATCCATTGGTTTAGGCTTAAGCTCATTAACTTATGACAAACTTTCAAAAGCAATAAAAGACTGAAAACTCAAAAACAAACAATAATCGTCTCCTCCGGGATTATTTTCTCATCTCATTCACTCACAAACGAGAACTTGCTTCTTCCGTCTAATGCAAGACAGTTTGCATCTGTGCCAGACAGATCATACACTTGAGCATAGGCAGGTAAGCAGTTCACAAGTCAATTCATCTTTCAGTCTCTTTGGGTCGAACTACGGTGTTCTGACTTCCTCATTGCACGAGAGGATACGTAGGCATAACTTAATAGTTATCGAACAAAAGTCTCTGTATATTCCCCCTCTTTCCAGCTTTATTCTTTAGCCTCATGATCTTGAGCATTTCACTCTGTTGTTACACTGACATTTCACTTACACACTTCGTTTTCTCTTACACTGACACCTGTACATCTTTTTCCAGCTCTTTTATACACAAACTGCACTGACACTACCCCTTTAAAACACAAATCTTTTAAGTGTGGATCCCGTCGAGTACGGCGGACAATCTGGGTGCTAATACCTTCCCAGGTTGTAACCAACCCCCTTTCTCAGTCTCTCTTGTTCGCGACCGTCTTATCCATCTATTTCTAGGTCTATGCAGCATTGCCTTTCCTCCGGGATAAAAATGCCTAGCTGGCGACTCTTTTCATCTCCAGTGAGTTCACGGCTGTGTGTTCTCATTGCCCCTCTCGCCGACCGTTCGCGTCTGTACCTTTATTTGGGCCTGTCCCATTTATCGGGAGCGACAACTTGGCGACTCTGCTGGGGAACCTTATACTGTAACCAGGGCTTCTGGTTCTTTTTGTGGGTTCCTCCTAGCGCTTGTTTGATTTGTGTTTACTGGGGTGTTACGTGCTTATTTGTGTTTATATATTTGTATTTATTTTTGCTTTATGTACAGTTGATTACTGCTTTCTTTATAGCTTTGCATTATATCATATTGTCATACTGTGCTGCTGGCTGGATCTGTTTGTTTGCTTTGGTGGGTGGGTGTTCCATTGAGAGTTAAGGTCCTATACCTGGGACCTGAGTGACACCTAGGCTAGAGTGAATCATATTCTTTCCCATTCCATCTCGGTCTGGTGCGGGAATATGAAACACGGTTCAGATATGGGTTTCTTCTTGAGAACTCTGTGTTGCAGATTTCCTGCAATACTAGGGCTATCTGGGAAGCCTGCTAAGTCTGGATGACCTTTTAGTATTGACCTTCGGAAACTGAGGAGAATTAGAGGAGGAACTTTTATGGTTATTGTAAATACTGTACCTCCGGGTTAGAAGTGTTTACACTTCTCATAACTGATCCAAGTCTGAGGATCCTTGTTTTAGAACATCACCTGTGAGGGGGTTGGGTTGTTTACAGGTTTGCAGGTACCCTTGACCTCAACATACCCTGTTACTTTGATATGATTAAGAGTACTCCATTTTGGAACAGTTCTTGTGATTCTAAAACCCTGGACATGTGACTCTTTATTTGAGTCCCCCACCTTGGTTACTGGACCTGTAGACCTCCATCTGGATTTCTTGAACACACAAGGACTTATATCAGAGCAGTTAATCAGATCCAGCTCAGTCACAAACCCTTGCATATCATTTGCATACATCCTCATTGCATCATTCTAACATGTGTTTATTTGTTTTTCAGGGTATCCATCCTATCATTTTGGCTTGGTTTTGACCCCATCATCAGTTTAGACATATCTTCATCAACACTTGCTTCAGCTATCAGTCACCTGCTTCAGTCACTTGCAGCCTACCAGTGATCCATCTTCAGTGTTGCCTTCAGCACCCATTCTTCAGCAACATGGCACCTAAGAAGAGCAACATCTCCTACCACTTCTTTGAGCCTGAGCTAGCCAGCATCAGGAGGATTCAGACCCTGATTACTCCAGACCACATACCATATTTCAGAGAACATTATGGAGGAATCCTTGATATGGTATTGGATTTGGACCCTTCACAGAGGAGCCTGATACATACCTGCCTGCAGTCTTATGACCCTCCCCTGAGGTGCTTTACATTTCAGAATTTCCAGTTAGGACCTTTGTTGGAGGAGTATTCATCATTGGTTGGTGTGCCCATCAGGGGTGGAATCCCTTTCAACCCTGAGATGGTTTTCCCAAGTAATGAGGAGATAGTCAAAGCATTACATTTATAACCAGTTTTGATTGGGCAGAATTTGACATCTAAAGCTGGAATCTCTGGTTTCCATATGGATTTCTTAACTTCTCAGGCTAGTCTGAAGGCCTCCCTAGGGGAGTGGAAGGCAGACTGTGCCCTGTTGGCCCTTAGCATATATGGGGTCATACTTTTTGCACATGAGCCTAGGTTTGTCAGCAAGAATGCAGTCCATCTTTTCATCCTGAGAAACCCAGTGCCTACCTTGCTGGGAGATCTTTACTACTCAGTCCATCAAAGGAATGAAAAGCAAAGGGGGAGATTAGTGAGATGCTGTGCACCTTTGTTCTATACTTGGCTACTCAGACATTTGCCAAAGACTGATGCATTCCTGAACCCTCACCAGCAGAAGAACTGGGCTAGGAGGCTTGTTGCTCTAACCTCAGATGATATCAGATGGTGTACACAGAGCACCAAGGGCAGAGACATCATTACAAGCTGTGGGCAATTTCCCAATGTGCCTCTAATTGGAGTGAAGGGTTGCATCAATTATAATCATCTGCTTTTCAAAAGACAACTGGGCTATGCATTAGTCCACCCTCCTAGAGCACAGGATCTGACTGAGACCCTTTATGTTGAAATCAAGCCTAATCTGGCTGTTGTCAGACAGGCAGTCTGGGCCTGGGACAATGTGCAGACTAAGGGAGTAACCATTCTTGGAAAATGCAATAATGTAGCCTCAGCCCAGTACTATGAGTGGTCACATACTAGGGCTCAAATTTCTGGATTGCCTTTCACTATGGAAGATATGCCTGGACCTTCCACAGCACCACCTCCAACAACTGTCAGCTTAGAGGAGTTTGAGAAATTGAAAGAGAGGAATGAAAAGCTGACTCAAGCCCTACAGAAGACCCTCTGGGAGAGGAGTGATGGTAGGTTGGATATTGAAAGGCTGGAAAAGTTGAAAGTAGAGCATTTGGCTAGAATTGAGAAGTCTGAAGATTACATTAAGAAGTCTAGGGCTGGAGAGCAGATCTTGAAGAATGCCTGCAAGGAAGCTCAGTTCCAGAAAGCCAGGACTGATTTGTATTTGAAGGAGAGTCAGGCTAGGTGGGTCAGGATCACCGAAGCTCGTACTCAAGAGGACAAAAGGACTCAGGATAAGATGGGACAGATGGAAGCTAGTGCAAAAGAGAAACAAGAAGCCCTGGCAGCAGCCCAGAGGGAGATATCAGAGCTAAAGATCAGAGCTGGAGTGAAGAGGTCAAAGAACCAAAGTCAACACAGGAAGCTGACTGCAGCTGTTACTACAAGGAACCTCCTCATCAGGAACCTTACGGAGCGTCCGGCTGATCCTGTGACTGAAGCACTTCTCAAGGAAGTTCAGGAGGATGAGTTTGACCTTAGTGTTTGACTTCTGTTTGTTGTTGCTTTCATTCTATGTACTTTTATTTTCTTATGATGTATTTTGACCCCTTAGAGGGCTTGGGTTGTAAAAAGAACAAGTTGTATTATTTTACTTTCTGTAATATATATTTGTGTTGGTTTGTTTCATCCGAGTTTTCTTCAAGCAATATCACAAGCATCTTCAAGGGTCTGGAAGGGTCAAAACCAAGTGCCAAGCCGGATACCTTGGGAACAAATAGACACACTGCATTGCATACTAACCTTTTACCTTGTTTTGTAGGTTTTTGTTTATTTGATACTAACTCTGTTGTGATCTCAGGAATTATTGCTCGACGACGAGGGTTTCCACTCAATCGACCACACAGGTACCCCACCCGCAGTAACCTTCCGGGCATACAGATGGATCAGATGCAGCAGGACCTTACAGAGGTCAGAAATCAGATGACCAACGAGAGGTTGGAAATGAGAACTCAAATGACACAGTTTATGGAGGTAATAAACAACATGGCTCAAAGCCAGGAAAGGCTCAGAGCACTGGTAGAAGGGAGAAACCAGGAAAATCATCAGCCAGGGACTGCTGGGACCAACAACAATGAAAGAGTCCAACCTCATGTCAATCCCCCAGTCTTTGGACCCCACCTCCATCCAGAGGCCAACATCCCTGTCAATATACAAGGGCCTGCCACAGCAGGGAGGGTACTGCAAGAAGACCCCCAGGAAGATCAGTTCACAGTAATGGGAGCTGGGGAGGAGGCTTATGATAGAAGGTTGGATGAGATAGCTGAGAAATTAAGATCCTTAGAGTCTCAAAACTCTTTGGGTTTTGATGTTATGGATATGGGCTTGGTAGACGGGGTCAGGATTCCCCACAAGTTTAAGCCACCATGCTTTGAGAAGTATAATGGGACTTCCTGTCCCCGGACCCATCTGCAATCTTTTCTCGGGAGGCTAAAAGCCTATACCATGGACGAGAAGCTGTGGATGTTCTATTTTGAGGATAGCTTGACTGGAGCTTCGAGGGAATGGTATTCCCATCTGACAAGAGAAACTATTAGATGCTGGAAGGACCTGGCAGAGGCCTTCATCAGACAGTATCAGTATAATCTGGATATGGCACCCAACAGGACCCTCCTAATGGGAATGTCACAGTCATCTAGAGAGAGCTTCCGAGAGTATGCTCAAAGATGGAGACAGCTCGCTGCTGCTGTCCAGCCACCTATGTCAGAAAGGGAGATGGCTGATATGTTCATGAACACCCTTCAAGGGACTTACATTGATAGGCTAGCTGCCTTCTCATCTACCAGCTTTGCAGATGTAGTCATAGCCGGGGAGAGAATTGAAAGCCTATTGAAGATGGGTAAGATCTCAGACAACGGTGCAAGCTCATCCAGTAATACAAGAAAGCCTTTTGCGGGCCCAAGAAGGACTGGTGAGACCAACGCCATCCACACCAACAGGGGCAGGCCCCAATATGTTCATAGATCTGTGGCAGCAGTCACCATTCCCGCTCCAGCTCATCCACAACCAGCCTATCAACCTCCGCAGCAAAACTATCAGCAACAACCTCAGTACCATCAACAAAATCAGTATCCTCCGAGAAATTACAACAACAATAATCAGCAAAGGCCATTCCAACAGAGGCCTTCTCAAGCTAATAGGGTGATCGATCCGATCCCTATGCCATATGCTACATTGCTGCCACAACTCCTGAAACTCAACCTGGTTGAGCTAAGGACGTTGGCACCTCCAGATCCCAATAGTCTACCCAGGAATTATGACTCCAACGCCAGATGTGCCTTCCATTCAAATGCACCTGGCCACAGTACAGAAAAGTGCAGAGCCTTGCACATGAAGGTACAAGACCAGGTAGACTCTAAGGCCCTGAATTTCACACCACCACCCAATGTCAATAAGAACCCCATGCCAAACCACGGTGGTCCCAGAATCAACGCTATTGAAGAAGACAAGCCGTCTTATTTAATAACCAGTGTGGGTCAGATTCGGACACCGTTGGTGGAGATTAAGGCCCAACTCCTCGAATGTCAAATGTTCCCGGGGTGTGAGTTAGGGTGTGCTTACTGCAATATTTCAGTAAATGGGTGCGATAACCTGAGGAATGGCATAGATGGTCTCATCTGGAGTGGCCAACTTCAAATCACCACATCATTTCCAACAAATCCAGCAACCTCATCAGCAACAATTCCTGTATCTCCTACAACTGCAACAACCATTGTTCCCGACAACTCTTCGGCTTCATCAACAAGTACTTCATCTGTCATCTCAAATGATCAGCTATCAACAAATGTTCCTTCTACAACTTCAGCATCACTCCATTTTGAATCTCCTACAACAACAACACCCATCCTTCCGACAATGTCTCCTACAACACCAGCAACAAATCATGAAGATGTCTCAACTGTCACAATATTTTATGATCCTGAAAGCAACTCTGCCTACAACTCAGAAGGTGCTGCTCCCATCAGAGCACCAGTCACAATTTATTATGATCCACAAACTATCACAGTTCCTTCTGCAGCTGCCATCAGTCCAGTCACTGTCACGGTGCCCGGACCAGTACCTTATGAAAGCAGTAGGGCCATCCCTTGGCACTACGGCTCTGACGTATACTGCGAAGGACAAAAAATCACTCTTGATACATCAACACCTGCACCACAAATAGACAATGTGGGAGGAGGCGGAGGCTTCACTCGAAGCGGACGTCTCTTTGCTCCACAAATTCAAAGACCCACTGCCGAAGCAGAAGCTGCTGCCAAGGCAAAAGGAAAGAGCCCGGTGCAGGAAGATCAAGCCGCTAAGGAAGCTTTGAAAACACCATTCGATCAAGAAGTTGATGAGTTCATGAGAATCATCAAAAAGAGTGATTACAAAATAGTGGATCAGCTTCACCAGACGCCATCCAAGATCTCTATCCTATCACTGCTTATGTGCTCCGAAGCCCATCGGAATGCACTACTCAAAGTCTTGCACGCAACTTACGTGCCTGAAGAGATCACCGTCAATCAGTTGGAAACCGTGGTTGGAAATGTTACTGCTAGCAATGGGCTAGGGTTCACCAATACTGACTTGACAACGGAGGGCCGCAACCATAACAAGGCCTTGCACATCACCATGGAATGTAAAGGTGCAGTCCTTTCCCATGTGCTGGTAGACACAGGTTCATCCCTTAATGTCTTACCGAAAAAGGCCCTGGTGAAGCTAGAGTATGAAGGATTGGCATTGCGTCCCAGTAACCTGGTAGTAAGAGCCTTTGATGGTTCTAAGAGATCGGTTCTGGGAGAGATTGAGCTGCCTGTAACGATTGGCCCACAAACCTTTAAAACGATCTTCTACGTGATGGACATTCAGCCTGCCTACAGCTGTTTGTTGGGTAGACCATGGATTCATGCCGCTGGCGCAGTAACGTCTACCCTTCACCAGAAGTTAAAATTTGAGTGGGAAGGCCAAGTCGTTACTATCTGTGGGGAGGAGGATATATTTGTTAGCCATCTGGCTACCTATAAGTATATTGAGATGGGTGGGGAGATCCATGAAACAATGAGCCAAGGGTTTGAGGCCCTAAATGTTAATGAAGCATCTGCTGTATCTGGAATCTCCATGTCATCTTATCAACAAGCCCGGAAGGTTGTTGAGGAAGGAACTGCCCAAGGCTGGGGCAAGGTTTTATCTGTGGAGGAGAAGAAAGACAAATTTGGGTTGGGTTACAGACCAACTCAACAGAGTCAAGCAAAGGCTGCTGAGAAGCCCGGTTTTGTCAGTGGGGGGTTGCTCACCCCTGATGCTATCAACAATTTGGAAGATGAGCTGGAAGAAGAGCGCAATCTGGAGAGTTGGATTCGTCCAAAGATCCCGGGGAGCAGTATCTCAAACTGGTCTTCCCAGGAAATTATAAGAGTTACTCACGCAGAGTAATTATTATTTCCTGTATTTTATAGCATGCATCAAAGTCTTGCATCTTGCCCAAGATGACAAGACTCATTTTGTAATCGGGCCATCTGTACTTTTTGTGCAAACAAGATTAATCAATGAAATATCAGACATCTTTTTGCAAATGAGTCTTTTTCTTTTCCGCTCACTGTCTTTCCGTTTTTCTTTTTGTACAAAAAATAAATGGCGATGCTTTCAAAATGACAACTTTATTTCACTTTTTAAACAAGATTAAAATCAATCACTAAAATGAACAAACTGAACCCTTGCAGAGAGTACCTTCCAGACAGCACCGACAACAGCACGGCTATGACTCCGTATGACTTTGACAATCCAATCAATCAAGCTGATGAAGGGGTTGAAGAAGATTACGAGCTTCCTGAAGAGTTAGCCAGATTGTTGAGACAATAGGAGAAGGTTATCACTCCTCATCAGGAGGAGGTGGAAACGATTAATCTTGGTACAAATGAAGATGTGAAAGAGGTTAAGATCGGGGCCTGCTTACAAGACTCAGTGAAGAAACAACTGATTGACCTGCTTCAAGAGTATGTGGATGTGTTTGCTTGGTCTTACCAGGATATGCCCGGGTTGGACACCAATATCGTCATGCACAAGCTGCCTTTGAGAGAAGAATGCCCACCGGTTAAACAGAAACTGCGCCGTACTCGCCCAGATATGGCAATGAAGATCAAGGAAGAGGTACAAAAGCAGTGGGACGCCGGTTTCCTCGCTGTAACTAGCTATCCACCGTGGGTTGCTAATATAGTACCTGTGCCTAAGAAATACGGCAAAGTAAGGATATGTGTTGACTACCGGGACCTGAACAGAGCCAGCCCAAAAGATGACTTCCCATTACCTCACATTGACGTATTGGTTGATAATACGGCTCAGTTCTCGGTATTCTCCTTCATGGACGGATTTTCAGGATACAATCAGATCAAGATGTCACCTGAAGACATGGAGAAGACAACTTTCATCACACCCTGGGGCACGTTCTGTTACAAGGTGATGCCATTTGGATTAAAGAACGCTGGTGCAACATATCAACGGGCTATGGTAACGTTATTCCACGATATGATCCATAAAGAAATCGAGTGTTATGTGGATGACATGATTGCCAAGTCCCTTACAGAGGAAGAACACCTGGTAAATCTGTTGAATCTATTCAAGCGTCTGAGGAAGTACCAATTGAAGCTGAACCCCAATAAGTGCACATTCGGGGTGAGATCTGGTAAGCTGCTGGGTTTTATTGTAAGCGAGAAAGGGATTGAAGTTGACCCTGATAAAGTCAAAGCTATTCAAGAGATGCCTGCACCGAAAACTGAGAAAGAAGTTCGAGGTTTCTTAGGTCGATTGAACTACATTTCAAGGTTCATATCTCACCTTACGGCAACCTGTGAACCCTTGTTCAAGCTGTTAAGAAAAGAACAAACGGTCAGGTGGAACGAAGACTGCCAAAGGGCATTTGACAAGATCAAGGAATACTTACAAGAACCTCCAATCCTTATGCCTCCAGTTGAAGGAAGACCTCTAATAATGTACTTGACAGTATTAGAAGAGTCAATGGGGTGTGTGTTGGGCCAGCATGATGAGTCTGGTCGAAAAGAGTATGCAATTTACTACCTAAGCAAAAAGTTTACCGATTGTGAGCAACGTTATTCACTGCTCGAGAAAACTTGTTGTGCTTTAGCGTGGGCTGCTCGCCGACTGAGACAGTATATGTTGACCCACACCACTTTGTTGATATCCAAAATGGATCCAGTTAAATACATTTTCGAGAAGCCAGCTCTTACCGGACGGGTTGCAAGATGGCAAATGATTCTCACAGAATATGACATTCAGTACACCTCTCAGAAAGCCATCAAGGGCAGTGTATTGTCTGAATATCTTGCTGAGCAACCTATTGATGACTACCAGCCTATGAGATTCGACTTCCCTGATGAAGACATCATGTTCATAAAAACAAAAGATCATGAAGAGCCTATTCACACTGAAGGTGTCATACCCTAAATTTTGACCAAAATTTTTCAAAAAAATTCATTCATCTGACGCATTTTTATCGATTTATTTGATAGTCAGCCATTTTCGCATTTTAGTCCATTAATCATAATTTATGCATTTTCCCATTTTATTTATGTCTTAGTTTTGCTATCTTAGGTTTTGTACCATTTTTTGAGATAGAATTTTGTCTCACTTTATGGTGTAGTTCCACTTTTTATTGTAACTACGTATTAGATTATTTAAAATTAATCAGTTTATTTTACTAATTTAATTTGGTTGTATTTCATTTAGTTAATTAGGTTTTTGTTAATCCGTCTAATTTAATTAGGATCTATTTTTTTTTAGTCTAATATATTTAGTTTAGTCCCACTTGTTAGTTTAAGTTTCCATTTGATTTTAACTTTTGTAAATTAAGTTTATTTTCTTTCCTTGAAATCATTTAAATATTATAGTTTAATTGATTTATTTATTTATTTATTTAGTCTATATCAACTTCTTGTTTCTACTTATTTAACACATTATTATTTTTATGTTATTATTATATTATTTATTTATCAAGAATTTTAGAGTTTAGTTTAATTTTCTTTCTGGTTGGTTTGGAACCATTCCAGTTTTGGTTTAAAAAAATGTATAAACATTTGCTGATGATCCAAATCAGAACACAAAGTCTGTCTTTACTTTTTTTTTTCTGCCACCATTTTCACCAAAATAAGCCTGCATACCAAGACTCTGCACCACCTACACAACACGTGATTCATGATACACAAGGACAACAACTCCGCTAGGCACTTTCTGCTGCAACCCTGCTGCACCAAACCTGTAAAATGCATTAACATTAATTCAGATACAAGTGAAGGGTCAACTTGAAATCTAAAAGAGGGAGAGCATCATATTTTTTCAACATCACAGAGAAATTTTCATAGTTTTGGTAAAGAAAACTTTCAACATCAGAAAGCAGAAAAGGAAAAATCAACAGGAAGAGAAAAATTGAAACAGAGCAAAAAATAAAAACCTTTGAAAACTCTCTACAAAAGAGGAGGACAGGGACCTTCATTTGGGGGGGGACGATTAACTCTTGAAACGGAAACTCACCTTCTTCTCTTCTGAAAAAACCACCACACGGTTCACCAGCCTTAACAGCAACAACCATTCCAGACCAACAACAACATACAAACCTGCAAACAGAAACAACAGAACACAACCTTTAACCCTCCCTTCGTCATTTCCACTCCAACCCATCTGAAACAGCCACCACCATCGCGACAAATCTCTTCCACTTCAAACCATCAAACCAACTCCTAAACTCTAAACCACCACCATCCTTCACAGAACCTGTCTAAACACCAAATAAACCTTTCAAACATCACAGCCACAACCAACAAAGTTCGAAAAAAACACTAACCAATGTGAGCCGCCGCGAGCAAACCAACCACACACCGACAACCCTTCCCAAATCCGAAACGGCCACCCCCATTCAACCCAAATTCAGCCGAATCCACCGCTCACAACCACCAAACCTGAAACCTTTTCCTCAACCATACGAATCTTGCTCCCACACCACCACCATAAACTCAAAAACCGTCACGAACCTCACCAAAGCTTTCACAGAAAAACACCCAGATCGAACAAAATCCGAAACACACATAACCAATCGCAACCGCCCTATTCTTCAACACCCTCACCATTTGAATCGCAAAACCCAGAAATCTCGCCGCCGTACCCCCGGCCGAAGCCACCCTTTCGCCGGAAAACCTAACCCCCAAAACCTTCCGAAACCGCAAATCTCTCAACAACACTCAGAAGCAAACCGCCACCCATCGCCTTTAGACCGTCGCCGCTGTGAGGCTCTTGAGGGAAGATCGGCGCGAGTGAGAAACGAACGCGGGGTGAGACCGAAGAAGCCGAAGGAGATCGATTCGAGAGAGAGAGTGATTCGCTGAGAGGATCCTCTGGTAGAATATCACGCTTTTCGTTTCCCTTCATCTGTTTATTTTATCGTTTTTACCATTTATTTCATTCCTTTTTTTTGTGTTTGTTTTAAAAGAAAAAAAACAATAGAAAACCTTTATTATGTTATCACTTGTTGATTGTTGTCTTGGGCTTAGCCCGTTTGAATGTTTTTTACACATTTGGTTTCAATTCTGCACCCGGTTTGTTGAATTGGTAGTTACTAATGGTTCTTGCTATCTTATTTGTTCTTAATTAATCTTTGAGTATTATTTTTAAATTAATTTATAACACCTGTCTTGATAATTAACATGAATTTAGATTGATTGTTACTTAGAATCTTATTTGATTTTTTTTTTATGTTTTAAAATTTAATTAGAAGTTGTTAATTATTGATTTAATTTATTAATTATTTTGTTTTTGGGATCAATTGTTATATCTAAGTGCTTGTTGATTTACTTCCTTTGTTCTTTTAAATTTAAATGTTACTTTCACTTCAATTTTTGACTTCGATTGAGTTTAAGTGCTGGGTAGCGGAATCTAATGTGGTTTTGTGATACTGAAAGCGAACACTTCTGATGAATATTATTGAATTTTTTTGCGCACGTCGAAGAGGCAACGGACTTTCTCCGTTAGGTATCGTTAAAACTCAACTTTATCTCTTTTGCGTTTCAATTTAGTACTAATGCCACATTTGTGTTTACTCGATTAATTGTACATCACCCTCGTGTCTAAACCATAAAACATCTAAAAATAACAATTCAATTCATTTAAATTAATTTACGAAAGAAGGAACCCCGGAGTCTAGCACTCCGCACGTTCTGGATTGAACCGCAAATGGGCTAGCCCCACGCGTTGGTTCAATCACCATTCGTATAAAAAAACAATTATTCAACTTATAATAAAAATCACGAAAGAAAGGAACTCCGGAGTCTAGCATTCCGCACGTTCTGGATTGAACCGCAAATGGGCTAGCCCCACGCGTTGGTTCAATCACCGTTCGTATAAAAATAATCCAATTCATTTAAATTAATTTATGGAAAAAAGGAACCCCGGAGTCTAGCATTCCGCACGTTCTGGATTGAACTGCAAAATGGGCTAGCCCCACGCGATGGTTCAATCACCATTCGTATTCAAAACATTTCAACAATCTTAAAGGATCAGGCATGGTTCATCTCCATAGGAAAGTTGTTTCTCCTATCCCCACAAACACAAACAAAAATCTCACAAACAATTACTTTCAAAAGGAAGAACGTGGCATTGCTTGTCGATACTCATATCCAAGTTTAAAGCTTCTTCCGATTTTACTTATTCTCAAAGAAAGAATGTGGCATTGCTTGTCGATCTTATATCCAAGTTTAAAGCTTCTTTCGATTTCTCATTTCTCAAACATTTGTGATGGAATAGGCGAGATATTTCTCTTAAAGATGACGACTTGTCTCTTTCTTTCAAATACAAATTAAAACTTACCAACCAATTCAAATCATTTTCATAATTAATTAGCGAGTAACTGAACTCCTGAGTCTCGCACTCCGCACGTTCTTGAATGCAACCGCAACATGGGCTAGCCCCACGCGTGGTTCATTCACCCTCTCGTTTTAAAACATCTTTAACAAAGATCAAACATCTTTTCTCAAAACGAATATTGTTTAAATCATTCTATCTCTCAAACAAGCTAGCGCTTCAGCCTCCTATCGTGAGCAGATAAGCCAACGCTTAGCAGTAGAATTCATTTTCAAACAATCGTTCAATTAAAAAAAACACAAATCGTAGTAGCACGAACTACGGAGCTCTGACTTTCCCATTGCACAAGGGAATACGTAGGCACAGGGATTTTAATCCTTCGCGAGCATCCTAATAAAAAATTTAACTATTTCTCCGTTTAAAAACTTTAATCCTTTCTCTGTCCTAATTAATTCAAACTTTAACAAACATATTAATAATCATTTAGAAGACATAGACTAAGATCAAACATTTAATCGCATATTTAGCTAAGAGGTTCCCGTTGAGTACAACGGACGTGAGGGGTGCTAATACCTTCCCCTTGCGTAACCGACTCCCGAACTTAGAATTTGGTTTCGTAAACCATTTCTTTTCCATCCTTTAGGTTGTATCTATATCTCCCTTTTCTCTCGTAGAATAAATAGAATTAGGTGGCGGCTCTGTTGTTTTGTTTTAGGATCGTATTTTTCGAGGTACGACAGTTGGCGACTCTGCTGGGGAGAAAGTGCCTTATGCATTAGAGAGTCGAGCCTAGCTTAGGATAGTTCGCGTTTGTTTGATGACTTGTTTGATTGTCTTCTTTATTTGTTATTGATATTCTATCTATTGTTTCCTTCTTTATTATTTGCTCATTATATTTGCCTGTTGGATCTCGGGATATCACGGGTGAAGCTTTACACTTGAGTTCTGAAAAAAGAAGAGGGAACACCTAAGTTAGAATTGGATGTTATTAGTGTTAGTCTCCAAGGACTCGCTCCTTGCACGCCTAACATGAAAGCTCCCCCAGATAGTTAGACTTTTCGTAAATCTTGTCACAACACAGCTAGCCTGTCGCAGGACCTGATTCTTGAAAGGGCTGTGATTCTGGGACCCCCTAGAACCTGTTTCAATTTTGGTAGTTGTGTAATGTTAGGCTCCAAGGACTCGCTCCTTGCACGCCTAGCATGAGAACTCCACTCAAGGTAGACCTTATCGTTATTATCGTCACAATGCAGCTAGCCTGCGGCGGGGCGTTAATACGATAAACGTCCGTGACCTTGAGTATCCTTATACCATTACCATAGAAGCTACCCTGTGAGTGGGCTTTATGGGTAAAGAATTTAGAACTCTCCACTTAAGGCTTACCAGTTAGGAGATTCCGAGTTACTTTTCCTTGGATCCAACACCTTGCCTTTATATCCAATTCTGGAGCTGTTTATGTTTGTGATTTTGAGCATTCTGAGCTTTGCATCCATTCGCATACCATTTGCATTTGCATTTGCATTGCATATCATCTTCCAACAATCCAACTCACACATGTCTTATTCTCCGTCAGTCAACTGTACTCGACCAGTCACCAGAGAAAGATGGACCAACTTGAGCAGGAAAACAGAGAGCTTAGAAATGAAGCCGCAACTTTGAGAAATCATATGGGAATATTCTCAACTACAATGAAGACTCTAATAGACAGCCTTGTGCAGGAGAACACTGAACTCCAGGAAGAGATTCACATCTTGAAGATTGATAGAGGGCGACTGATTTCTTTAGCCAAAGATTTGGCCATTTTCCAGCGTCGGTCAAATTCTACCTCTACTCGTCAGCGACGTCAGAATCAGCGGAGGTCTCCAAACAGTCTGAAGGAGCGGCCCATCAGTTTGACCCAATCCCAATGACTTACAGTCAATTGTGGTCTCATTTTGCCCGGAACTCAATAATGACACCCAGAAAGACCAGAGCCACGAGGTCTCGGTCCCGTGGGATCAATCCAAATACCAGTTGTGAATTTCATGGTGGAGTACAGGGGCATCCGATTGAAGAGTGCAAAGTCTTCCGGGAGAAGGTTCAAGAGATGATCGACTATGGGGTGTTGACCTTCAATGGAGGAATCCCATCTGTGGACGGAGTGCCTCTGTGCTGATAAAAACTCAAGAAAGTCCTTTCCAAATCGATTTGTTGCTGGAGCATAGGACAAGTTCCTGAATGCACGCGATCGTTTCGATGCTTTGGAGCTATTCTCTCAGATGTTTAGCTCGTTTACTGCTTTTCATATGTATTTTGCTATGTTTTGTTAATGCATTTGTTTTGGCATGTAAGAACTTATTTGTTTTGAATGATTAATGCGATGAATATGTTTGTCTTGAAGTAATCCATTCGTATTCACTCATAATGCTTTTTCAACTTTATAATGCCAACATTATCCCATCTCCTGCTTAGGCAGAGAACTGGAGGGAGGATGACGAAATTTAAACGCAAATTCTCTAGTGAATGCTTTTGAATAAAATCCTACTGACGATGTATAGGCATTGTTTCAAATTCCCAAACACTGGAGAAATAAGGAGTTAATCCCTAGTCAACCACTTCGAGCTTAGAAGTAGGAGTTTCTTTCAGATATTTCAAAACCCTTACGCTTAACCTGGGGCAGAGTAGTGTTCAGTTAATCTGATTACACATACAAATCATAAGATGAAACATCCCATCAGGGAATCCGCTACAATCAATGACTTGACAGTCACGATTTTCAACCTCCCAATAATAATAAAAAAAAAATCCCGCTAAGTCAAAAACCCAAAAAGAGACTTAGGCAAAAATCAGGGACCAAAGAGAAATTCGAGTTAGAAAAGGCTTTTCAATCCTCAACCAAAAGCTTAAGATTTAGTGACCACCATACCAAAGTCAAAGGGGTCACTGATATCCATAGAGGACAAATAAGATGACTGTCATTTAGGCAAACCTTGGATGTTCATCTCTACGCTATCAAGACAAATGTATGTGTCAATTTAGCTGAACCTAGGATTGGAGAACATCACGGAGAGTGGGTGGGCACCAAATAAACTTTGAGCTTATATCCTTTGTTTCTAAAACCGTGAACCAAACCACATTACAACCCTCAAAAGTCCTAATTGAAGTAGGGTTTATTTCGAAAGCACACTTGATGAGAAAATGTTTCCCGACTCCCATGAGCTTGGCTCCAAAATTTGTGTTGGCTTTATAAAAAAATGAATATCACCTCCTAGCTAGTGATTCGGTCACAGGCTATTGTGAAAATCTTTTCAAAAAAAAAAATCTTCGAGACAAACACGTGTGTTGTATCAACAGTCTTAACATTAACCTTTTTGCTTGTTAGCATTTGCTTGATATCATAGAAGCCTATGTATGAGTATCAGTGACGAGCTTAATCTCTTGATATTTGAAACTCTGATGAGTAATTAAACAACCATTTCAGAGAATGATCATCCCCAGGGGCAAGTTGTTTGAAGACTCTGCCAGACAGGGGCAGGTTACTTGGAAACTTAGCCAGCCAGGGGCATTTTGCCTGAAGACTCTGCTAGACAGGGGCACGTTGTTGGAATACTTTGCCAGACAGAGGCATGTTGCTTGAAGACCTCGATAGACAGGGGCAAGTCGTTTCCCAATTTGTGCTTACACATTCTTATCATCCCTAAAAGGATAAGTATTGAAGACTCATTTGTGCCAAGTACAGTTAATCTGAGGCAGTGACGTCGAGACTCGACGAATCTCTACAAGAGTTTGAAGACACTGGGGCATCTTGAATGACAAGTCTTCTATAAAATCCTCTTGAGATGATCTCTTCTCATAAATCATTTTGTGGGCGCATGACCACGTGTTCCCCTAAGCAAGACGCTCTTATGATATACCTTGCAAGTACCTCCAGATAACGGGGTCCTCACACCAAGTTGCTTTGATATGCCAGGGGCATGACTCATTATTTTCTGGTGGACTTTATTTTACTACTTAGTGCTTCCAGTGAGATACTAAGTCTAGTATCCCCATTTGAGCCTTGATTCAAGCTTCTCCAGCTGGATCTGATTTGCTCTCCCCAACGGAGCACAACTATACTTCCTCCTAAGCAAACGTAGTTTGTATGGTTGCTTCCTTCTGACAGATGTTGAAGTTAGAAGACTTGTCTGGGTTTATTTCCCGAATGAAGTGTCTTCCTCTCCTCGAAGAGATTTGAGCCTTGTAGCAGGACTTTATTCCATGGATGGCTCTTTACCCTATCTTCAGTGATTACATACACTTTGACGAGATTGGTCGAGTATCCGTTTGTTGTGATGTTTATTTCATCACCAGTTCACCTCTTGTGTCTGTTTTGTCTGTCTGTCAGCATAAACATAACGCATATACATACATGTACATCATGATTGATTCATATGCATATTCATGTCGCACTCATTAATGCATATCTCCTTCACCTTGGTCGTGTTTATCCCCAAGTGATGTGTCTCTCTCAAAATAGAGTTGTCAGCCTTAGGCAGAAAATGTACATTCTTTCTAATTCCCCACTGAGATTCTACCCTCGTGGAAGATTTGTTTTAGTTCCCCTTTCCACACTTGGATAGGATTAATCCCCAATTGAGTTTATTCTTCATGGGTTAGTGTTTTGCTTGACAGTTTCTTTCCAGCTCGTTCCTGGATTGAATTTTGGTCTTTGGCAATTTTGATGATTGAACTACCAATTGGGAAGTGCATTTATTTTGCACCTTTTGGATGCTTAGTTTCCCAGAAGGAATTTGTTGGAGGCTCCCGTTGAAGACAAACTTTGTCTTCCAGCAGTGTTGTTGCAACATTCCCTTGGATTACTTATACCCGACAACAAGTGGTCGTCTCTTTATTCGAGAAGCTTGTTTCGTCCTAGAACTTCTAAGTGGATTCAACAAGTGGCAGTCTCTTTATTCGAGTAGCTTGTTTTGTCTTCGAACTTTTTAGTAAATCAACGGATGACCGTCTCTTTCCGAGCAGTCGATCCATCCCCAGCAATTCCAGATGGAAAGTGAATTCATTTTGCGCCTTTGAGTACTTTGTCTCCTAGAAGGAATTTGTTGAAATTTCCCCCAGTAAAGACAAATTTGTGCTCCCCAGCAGTACTGTTGCAACATTCTCCTGGAGTATTTACACCTGACAACAAGTGGCAGTCTCTTTATTCGAGAAGCTTGTTTCGTCTTTGGAACTCTAATCGGAATCAACAAGTGGCCGTATCCTTAATTGGATCCACGGATTTCCCAGTAAATCAACAGATGACATTCTCTTTTCGAGCAATTTGTTCATCCTCAGCAAGGTTTATGTTCTATCAAATGGCATCTCCCCTGTTCAACGGAGAAGTTTGGTATGAATTTATTTTCAACAAATGGCATCTCATCCAGACAAGGTGAGAAGTTTGTTCGGCAAATGGCATCTCATCTAGACACGGTGGGAAGTTTGTCGTGATTCTACAATTTTATTTTTCAACAAATGGCATCTCATCCAGACAAGGTGAGAAGTTTGTTCGGCAAATGGCATCTCATCTAGACACGGTGGGAAGTTTGTCGTGATTCCAATTTTCAACAAATGGCATCTCATCCAGACAAGGTGAGAAGTTTGTTCGGCAAATGGCATCTCATCTAGACACGGTGGGAAGTTTGTCGTGATTCCAATTTTCAACAAATGGCATCTCATCCAGATAAGGTGAGAAGTTTGTTCGGCAAATGGCATCTCATCTAGACACGGTGGGAAGTTTGTCGTGATTCCAATTTTCAACAAATGGCATCTCATCCAGACAAGGTGAGAAGTTTGTTCGGCAAATGGCATCTCATCTAGACACGGTGGGAAGTTTGTCGTGATTCTACAATTTTAATTTTCAACAAATGGCATCTCATCCAGACAAGGTGAGAAGTTTGTTCGGCAAATGGCATCTCATCTAGACACGGTGGGAAGTTTGTCGTGATTCTACAATTTTATTTTTCAACAAATGGCATCTCATCCAGACAAGGTGAGAAGTTTGTTCGGCAAATGGCATCTCATCTAGACACGGTGGGAAGTTTGTCGTGATTCCAATTTTCAACAAATGGCATCTCATCCAGACAAGGTGAGAAGTTTGTTCGGCAAATGGCATCTCATCTAGACACGGTGGGAAGTTTGTCGTGATTCCAATTTTCAACAAATGGCATCTCATCCAGACAAGGTGAGAAGTTTGTTCGGCAAATGGCATCTCATCTAGACACGGTGGGAAGTTTGTCGTGATTCTACAATTTTATTTTTCAACAAATGGCATCTCATCCAGACAAGGTGAGAAGTTTGTTCGGAAAATGGCATCTCATCTAGACACGGTGGGAAGTTTGTCGTGATTCTACAATTTTATTTTCAACAAATGGCATCTCATCCAGACAAGGTGAGAAGTTTGTTCGGCAAATGGCATCTCATCTAGACACGGTGGGAAGTTTGTCGTGATTCCAATTTTCAACAAATGGCATCTCATCCAGACAAGGTGAGAAGTTTGTTCGGCAAATGGCATCTCATCTAGACACGGTGGGAAGTTTGTCGTGATTCCAATTTTCAACAAATGGCATCTCATCCAGACAAGGTGAGAAGTTTGTTCGGCAAATGGCATCTCATCTAGACAAGGTGGGAAGTTTGTCGTGATTCCAATGTTCTATCAAATGGCTATCTCTTCCATACAAGTCGAGAAGTTTGATACGAATCTCTTTATTTATCCAACAAATGGCTATCTCTTCCAAACAAGTTGAAAAGTTTGTTGTGAATTTTTCCAATTTCCGTCAAATGGCCATCTCTTCCATACAAGTTGAGAAGTTTGAACGTGAAGTTGTTCTTCATCATATGGCTGTCTCTTTCAGAAGAAGGGAAGTATGATGAATGTTCTATCAAATGGCTATCTCTTCCATACAAGTCGAGAAGTTTGATATGAATCTCTTTTATTTTTCCAACAAATGGCTATCTCCTCCATACAAGTCAAGAAGTTTGTTGTGAATTTTCCAATTTCCGTCAAATGGCTATCTCTTCCATACAAGTCGAGAAGTTTGAACGTGAAGTTTTTCTCCATCATATGGCTGTCTCTTTCAGAAGAAGGGAAGTATGATGAATGTTCTATCAAATGGCTATCTCTTCCAAACAAGTCGAGAAGTTTGATATGAATCTCTTTTATTTTTCCAACAAATGGTTGTCTCTTCCAAACAAGTTGAGAAGTTTGTTGTGAATTTTTCCAATTTCCGTCAAATGGCCATCTCTTCCATACAAGTTGAGAAGTTTGAGCATGAAGTTGTTTCTCCATCATATGGTTGTCTCTTTCAGAAGAAGGGAAGTATGGTGAGAGTTTTGTTCAATGGCATCCTTAGTTGAATCTCGGCAGAAGATTTGGCGACAGGTGTATCCTCAGTTAATCCTCGGCAGTAGGAATTTTATTTTGATACCTCGGCAGAAGGTATCTCACTCTTAGATTCTCTGGTAATCTCGGCAGTAGATCTCCAGCAGATTTCAACAGATTGGTTTTCTTTCCAAGATCTCGGCAGTAGATTTTTGGTTCATTTTAGGATACCTCGGCAGAAGGTATTCCATTCTTAGATTCTCTGGTAATCTCGGCAGTAGATCTCCAGCAGATTTCAACAGATTGGTTTTCTTTCCAAGATCTCGGCAGTAGATTTTTGGTTCATTTTAGGATACCTCGGCAGAAGGTATTCCATTCTTAGATTCTCTGGTAATCTCGGCAGTAGATCTCCAGCAGGCTTCAACATAATTTGTTTTCTTTCCAAGATCTCGGCAGTAGATTTTTGGTTCATTTAGGATACCTCGGCAGAAGATACTCCATGTTTCTTAGAATCTCTGGTTATCTCGGCAGTTAGATTTCCAGTAGGCTTCGGAAAAAGTGGTTTTCGTTTCAGAATCTCGGCAGTAGATTTCTGTTTCGTTTTGATACACCAACATAAGGTTTTTTCCAAATGAGGTTTTAAATCTCGGCAGTAGATTTCCTCAAAGTGGAATTTTTGTTCAAAGATTCGAGTCATCTTAGGACCTGTAGACGGTTGTCGTCTGACTTCGCTCAAGGTGGAAATTTCTCATGTGGATTGTACTCCAGTCATGTGTGTCTAATCCCCAATGGGGTCAGCTTTTCTTCCCAGTAGCGTTGTAGATTTTATCTTGCATCTTCGCATTGCATATCATATCATTTTCATCTGCATTTTCGGTCAAAATTTTAGGTATTTTGATATTTAATCCTCTTCCACCTTGAATGTCCAAAAAAAATCTTTGTTATTCGTACATTCAGGTTCAAGATGACTAAATAGGGGCAGCTGTCATACCCTAAATTTTGACCAAAATTTTTCAAAAAAATTCATTCATCTGACGCATTTTTATCGATTTATTTGATAGTCAGCCATTTTCGCATTTTAGTCCATTAATCATAATTTATGCATTTTCCCATTTTATTTATGTCTTAGTTTTGCTATCTTAGGTTTTGTACCATTTTTTGAGATAGAATTTTGTCTCACTTTATGGTGTAGTTCCACTTTTTATTGTAACTACGTATTAGATTATTTAAAATTAATCAGTTTATTTTACTAATTTAATTTGGTTGTATTTCATTTAGTTAATTAGGTTTTTGTTAATCCGTCTAATTTAATTAGGATCTATTTTTTTTTAGTCTAATATATTTAGTTTAGTCCCACTTGTTAGTTTAAGTTTCCATTTGATTTTAACTTTTGTAAATTAAGTTTATTTTCTTTCCTTGAAATCATTTAAATATTATAGTTTAATTGATTTATTTATTTATTTATTTAGTCTATATCAACTTCTTGTTTCTACTTATTTAACACATTATTATTTTTATGTTATTATTATATTATTTATTTATCAAGAATTTTAGAGTTTAGTTTAATTTTCTTTCTGGTTGGTTTGGAACCATTCCAGTTTTGGTTTAAAAAAATGTATAAACATTTGCTGATGATCCAAATCAGAACACAAAGTCTGTCTTTACTTTTTTTTTCTGCCACCATTTTCACCAAAATAGGCCTGCATACCAAGACTCTGCACCACCTACACAACACGTGATTCATGATACACAAGGACAACAACTCCGCTAGGCACTTTCTGCTGCAACCCTGCTGCACCAAACCTGTAAAATGCATTAACATTAATTCAGATACAAGTGAAGGGTCAACTTGAAATCTAAAAGAGGGAGAGCATCATATTTTTTCAACATCACAGAGAAATTTTCATAGTTTTGGTAAAGAAAACTTTCAACATCAGAAAGCAGAAAAGGAAAAATCAACAGGAAGAGAAAAATTGAAACAGAGCAAAAAATAAAAACCTTTGAAAACTCTCTACAAAAGAGGAGGACAGAGACCTTCATTTGGGGGGGGACGATTAACAATTGAAACGGAAACTCACCTTCTTCTCTTCTGAAAAAACCACCACACGGTTCACCAGCCTTAACAGCAACAACCATTCCAGACCAACAACAACATACAAACCTGCAAACAGAAACAACAGAACACAACCTTTAACCCTCCCTTCGTCATTTCCACTCCAACCCATCTGAAACAGCCACCACCATCGCGACAAATCTCTTCCACTTCAAACCATCAAACCAACTCCTAAACTCTAAACCACCACCATCCTTCATAGAACCTGTCTAAACACCAAATAAACCTTTCAAACATCACAGCCACAACCAACAAAGTTCGAAAAAAACACTAACTAATGTGAGCCGCCGCGAGCAAACCAACCACACACCGACAACCCTTCCCAAATCCGAAACGGCCACCCCCATTCAACCCAAATTCCGCCGAATCCACCGCTCACAACCACCAAACCTGAAACCTTTTCCTCAACCATACGAATCTTGCTCCCACACCACCACCATAAACTCAAAAACCGTCACGAACCTCACCAAAGCTTTCACAGAAAAACACCCAGATCGAACAAAATCCGAAACACACATAACCAATCGCAACCGCCCTATTCTTCAACACCCTCACCATTTGAATCGCAAAACCCAGAAATCTCGCCGCCGTACCCCCGGCCGAAGCCACCCTTTCGCCGGAAAACCTAACCCCCAAAACCTTCCGAAACCGCAAATCTCTCAACAACACTCAGAAGCAAACCGCCACCCATCGCCTTTAGACCGTCGCCGCTGTGAGGCTCTTGAGGGAAGATCGGCGCGAGTGAGAAACGAACGCGGGGTGAGACCGAAGAAGCCGAAGGAGATCGATTCGAGAGAGAGAGTGATTCGCTGAGAGGATCCTCTGGTAGAATATCACGCTTTTCGTTTCCCTTCATCTGTTTATTTTATCGTTTTTACCATTTATTTCATTCCTTTTTTTTGTGTTTGTTTTAAAAGAAAAAAAACAATAGAAAACCTTTATTATGTTATCACTTGTTGATTGTTGTCTTGGGCTTAGCCCGTTTGAATGTTTTTTACACATTTGGTTTCAATTCTGCACCCGGTTTGTTGAATTGGTAGTTACTAATGGTTCTTGCTATCTTATTTGTTCTTAATTAATCTTTGAGTATTATTTTTAAATTAATTTATAACACCTGTCTTGATAATTAACATGAATTTAGATTGATTGTTACTTAGAATCTTATTTGATTTTTTTTTTATGTTTTAAAATTTAATTAGAAGTTGTTAATTATTGATTTAATTTATTAATTATTTTGTTTTTGGGATCAATTGTTATATCTAAGTGCTTGTTGATTTACTTCCTTTGTTCTTTTAAATTTAAATGTTACTTTCACTTCAATTTTTGACTTCGATTGAGTTTAAGTGCTGGGTAGCGGAATCTAATGTGGTTTTGTGATACTGAAAGCGAACACTTCTGATGAATATTATTGAATTTTTTTGCGCACGTCGAAGAGGCAACGGACTTTCTCCGTTAGGTATCGTTAAAACTCAACTTTATCTCTTTTGCGTTTCAATTTAGTACTAATGCCACATTTGTGTTTACTCGATTAATTGTACATCACCCTCGTGTCTAAACCATAAAACATCTAAAAATAACAATTCAATTCATTTAAATTAATTTACGAAAGAAGGAACCCCGGAGTCTAGCACTCCGCACGTTCTGGATTGAACCGCAAATGGGCTAGCCCCACGCGTTGGTTCAATCACCATTCGTATAAAAAAACAATTATTCAACTTATAATAAAAATCACGAAAGAAAGGAACTCCGGAGTCTAGCATTCCGCACGTTCTGGATTGAACCGCAAATGGGCTAGCCCCACGCGTTGGTTCAATCACCGTTCGTATAAAAATAATCCAATTCATTTAAATTAATTTATGGAAAAAAGGAACCCCGGAGTCTAGCATTCCGCACGTTCTGGATTGAACTGCAAAATGGGCTAGCCCCACGCGATGGTTCAATCACCATTCGTATTCAAAACATTTCAACAATCTTAAAGGATCAGGCATGGTTCATCTCCATAGGAAAGTTGTTTCTCCTATCCCCACAAACACAAACAAAAATCTCACAAACAATTACTTTCAAAAGGAAGAACGTGGCATTGCTTGTCGATACTCATATCCAAGTTTAAAGCTTCTTCCGATTTTACTTATTCTCAAAGAAAGAATGTGGCATTGCTTGTCGATCTTATATCCAAGTTTAAAGCTTCTTTCGATTTCTCATTTCTCAAACATTTGTGATGGAATAGGCGAGATATTTCTCTTAAAGATGACGACTTGTCTCTTTCTTTCAAATACAAATTAAAACTTACCAACCAATTCAAATCATTTTCATAATTAATTAGCGAGTAACTGAACTCCTGAGTCTCGCACTCCGCACGTTCTTGAATGCAACCGCAACATGGGCTAGCCCCACGCGTGGTTCATTCACCCTCTCGTTTTAAAACATCTTTAACAAAGATCAAACATCTTTTCTCAAAACGAATATTGTTTAAATCATTCTATCTCTCAAACAAGCTAGCGCTTCAGCCTCCTATCGTGAGCAGATAAGCCAACGCTTAGCAGTAGAATTCATTTTCAAACAATCGTTCAATTAAAAAAAACACAAATCGTAGTAGCACGAACTACGGAGCTCTGACTTTCCCATTGCACAAGGGAATACGTAGGCACAGGGATTTTAATCCTTCGCGAGCATCCTAATAAAAAATTTAACTATTTCTCCGTTTAAAAACTTTAATCCTTTCTCTGTCCTAATTAATTCAAACTTTAACAAACATATTAATAATCATTTAGAAGACATAAACTAAGATCAAACATTTAATCGCATATTTAGCTAAGAGGTTCCCGTTGAGTACAATGGACGTGAGGGGTGCTAATACCTTCCCCTTGCGTAACCGACTCCCGAACTTAGAATTTGGTTTCGTAAACCATTTATTATCCATCCTTTAGGTTGTATCTATATCTCCCTTTTCTCTCGTAGAATAAATAGAATTAGGTGGCGGCTCTGTTGTTTTGTTTTAGGATCGTATTTTTCGAGGTACGACAGAAGGGCCTGACCCGGAAGAAGAATGGACTATGATGTTTGACGGGGCCGTTAACATGAATGGTCGCGTTGTTGGTGCAGTACTCATTACGCCCAAAGGAGTTCACATGCCTTTCTCGGCAAAACTCACTTTCAACTGCACTAACAACGAAGCTGAATACGAAGCTTGCATTATGGGTCTTGAGGAAGCCATTGACCTCAGGATCAAGACATTGACTGTGTTCGGAGATTCAGCTCTGGTAGTTAATCAAACCAACGGCAAATGGTACACCCACCAGGATCATCTGATACCTTACAGGGATTATACAAGAAGGTTATTGACTTTCTTCACAACAATTAAGCTTGAGTATATCCCTCGGGACGAAAATCAGTTTGCAGATGCTCTTGCTACCATTTCATCCATGATCAAAGTTCAAACTGCCAACTTTGTACCCCAGATATCAGTGTCCAGACTTGACAGACCAGCATATGTATTTACAGCAGATGTTGTCAAAGATGATAAGCCTTGGTTCCATGACATTAAGTGCTTCTTGGAGGATCAAACATACCCACTTGGGGCATCTTCCAATGATAAGAAGACTCTGAGAAGGCTTGCTGGTAGTTTCTTCATGAACACTGATGGTTCCTTATACAAGAGAAACTTTGATATGGTGCTCCTCAGATGTGTTGATAAGGCAGAAGCAGATTTGTTGATGCATGAAGTGCACGAAGGATCTTTTGGTACCCATACCGGAGGGCACGCCATGACCAAGAAATTGCTAAGATCAGGTTATTACTGGATCACAATGGATGCAGACTGTTGTGCCTACGCCAGAAAATGCCATAAATGCCAGATCTATGCGGATAAGGTGCATGTGCCTCCCAATCCTTTGAACATAATGTCGTCACCATGGCCCTTTGCTATGTGGGGCATTGATATGATCGGCAAGATTGAGCCAACTGCTTCGAATGGCCACAGATTCATCCTGGTCGCCATTGATTATTTCACCAAGTGGGTCGAGGCAGCCTCATATGCAAATGTCACGAGGCAAGTGGTAGCCAGATTTCTGAAGAGAGATATCATCTGTCGATATGGAGTTCCCGAGCGAATCATTACTGATAATGGTTCCAACTTGAACAACAAAATGATGGCAGAGCTGTGCCGGGACTTCAAGATCCAACATCACAATTCTTCTCCTTACAGGCCAAAGATGAACGGCGCTGTTGAGGCGGCTAACAAGAATATCAAGAAGATTGTGCAGAAGATGGTAGTCACCTACAAAGACTGGCATGAAATGTTACCATTTGCCTTGCATGGGTACCGCACGTCAATCAGAACATCCACTGGGGCAACGCCGTATCAGCTTGTGTATGGTATGGAGGCAGTCCTACCGGTTGAAGTTGAATTACCCTCTCTACGGGTACTAATGGATGTTAAGCTGAACGAAGCAGAATGGGTTCGATCCCGATTCGAACAACTGAGCCTGATTGAAGAGAAAAGATTGGCTGCGATCTGTCACGGGCAGCTATATCAGAAAAGAATGAAGAGAGCCTTCGATCAGAAAGTCAGGCACCGAGAGTACCAAGTGGGAGATCTTGTGTTGAAAAGGATCCTCCCTCCTCATACAGACCACAGGGGCAAATGGACTCCGAATTATGAAGGACCATTTGTGGTAAAGAAAGTTTTTTCTGGTGGAGCACTCATGCTCAGTACCATGGATGGTGAAGATTTCCCATCCCCTGTGAATTCAGATGCAGTTAAAAAATACTTCGCATAAAAATGACCCGCTGGACATAAAAACAGAATGTAAGTTCAGGCAAAAATAGGGCATCCCGACGAGTCAAAAACAGAATAAAAGACTCGGGCAAAAATAAGGGAAAATAAACAAAAATGTGTACACCCGCTGAGTTGAAAAGCCGCATTGGACAACTCAGGCAAAAATGGGTATCCCGATGGATTGAAAACCTGAAAGGGCGATCCATGCAAAATAAGGGAATAAGCGAACAACTGCATTCTGAATTCGTCTGTATCACTTACAACTTGGAAAGCTTCGAAGGGATCAAGCTCCAATCGGAATCAACCTTCTTCAGAAAGCAAGACGAGGAGAACGTCAAAAGGTCATACGAGTCATAGCGAAAGAGGAAGCCCCTCTGAAAGCGTCATCAACATCGCCAGCACTTTGTTTCTCAATTTGTAACAGTCTCTTCATTTTAGGAGATTTGTTCCCTTGACTGTATCTTGCCAATTCAGGGCACATGAATTAATAAAATCAGATTTTTCAGTCATGTCTCGTCTTATACATTTTTATTTGCAAAGAATGTCTGATGTCTCTAAAAAACTGATTGCATAAGTACAAATGTTTTTCTTCAAAAAAAAATAATAATATAAAAACACGTGCTTACAGGGAATATACTTACTCTCAGAAGTGTATAACTCCTATGACGGAATCCGGTAAGGGATACCTCGGGGATACTTGTGCGTTTCTTTGTCTTTTCAGGATTGCAGGTATCCGAGGCACAGCTTGGGGCATGAAAGCTTCACCCCAGCAAGCTGACAAATCAAAACTCGCTCAGTCTTAGCACCCAGGTGTTTTCTCCCCAGCTGATTTGCCAGCAACTTTCCCCAGCTAGTTTGCCACTCCCCCAGTCGAGATGTCAAGCATTCTTCCCCAACGGAGTACAAAGTCAGGGAATCATCTCCCCACGGAGTTTCAGCCTCTATTCGGAGGAGCAGCGCATGAAGGAGTCACAACAGAGTACAAAAGGCTTCTACAAACCCAACTGGGTCCTATGGGATATGTCAATCAGTGACCTATATCCCCAAGCAGATACAGCTCGTCAGATCCACCAATGATCTTATCCCCAGCTGGGATCCTCATTTTAAGCAGATCAGCCAGAGATCTTCGCGGCAGTGGGATCCGAATCCCGGTTTGGTATCTTTGCATAGCCATAGCATTCGCATCATATCCACCCAAAAGCGTAGCATTCCGTCTAATACGGGGCATTACGGCAAAAATCAAGCATATAACATAATCATAAGCCATGTTGTGAACCGAACACTCGTGAATAATAACCGCTCATCAACCATATACGGAAATATCCCCACCAGAGTCCCCAGCAAACACAGTTGCCTCATATTCACAAACACCAATATACACTCCTTTTTGACACCCGCCCGTGTCATCACTCCCCAGTAAAGTCGCCTGAACACTCTTTGCAAACAATACCACCCGTATTACAGATACTTCCTGGCACCCGTCCGTGTCATAACTCCAGCAGAAAGCCAAAGACATCATCTTTGCACTCACATATACCTATACATACAGTTCCTTGACACCCGTCCGTGTCATATCCCCAGCACAGTAATGTAAACACTTTTACAACCCATATACATGTTGATGCTACTTTTCTCTTATACAATACTCATACTCACTACTCATGTTACACTTATACAGATGCTCGCCCGTATCTTGTATACACCATTTATATCCCCTCAGATTCGACATTGGTCCATGTTCTTTGTTAACCAGTTGGTACTCGTCCGTACCATCATCTCAAAACATGTGTCTAGCGTTTGTTTCTACATGATACTCGTCCGTATCATAGTCTTAAGGATGCTCGTCTGCATCTTTAATCCATACACCGTGTCAAACACTTTTGTCTTCTTGAATATAGATACTCGTCTGTGTCTAACTATTCCCCAGAAGAATCTCCTCAGATTCAACACTCGTCCGTGTTCTCTGTTAACCCGTTGATACTCGTCCGTATCATCATCCCTGAACATGTGTCAGTACTTGTTTCTACCTGATACTCGTCCGTATCATAGCCTTAAGGATGCTCGTCCGCATCTTTAATCTATACACTAACATCTAAACACTTATACCTTTTGTTTCTTGGATATAAACACTCGTCCGTGTTTTACTATTCCCCAGTAAATAGACGGCAAAGCAAATTTTCCTTCTTATCTGACACTCGTCCTGTGTCATGATAAACCCTGAGAGCAGCCGTACCCTGCTAGGTGGTCGTCCTCCACCTCTTGATGGTCGTCCTCCATCATACTCATCCGATGGCCGTCCCCATCGTTGATATTTAGCAGCCGTCCCCTGCTAGGTGGTCGTCCTCCACCTCTTGATGATCGTCCTTCATCATTTTATCCAATGGCCGTCCCCATTGTTGATTTTGGTTATCTGGCATTCGTCCTATGTCATGACAAACCTCGAGAGCAGCCGTCCCCTTCTAGGTGGTCGTCCTCCACCTCTTGATGGTCGTCCTCCATCATGCTCGTCCGATGGCCGTCCCCATCGTTGACCCTTTTATCCGGCATTCGTCCTATGTCGCGATACTTTCGGCAGCCGTACCCTGCCAGGTGATCGTCCTCCACCTAAGATGACCGTCCCTCATCTTATCCCCAACAGAGCAGCCGTCCCTGCTAGGTGATCGTCCTTCACCTTTGATGACCGTACCTCATCATCTGTTTATTTCATTTATTCTTTAACCCGATGGCCGTCCCCGTCGTGGTCCCTTTTCTTTTTAGCCCGATGGCTGTCCCCATCGTCGGTTATTTTACTTTATGAACTTGATGGCCGTCCCTGTCATATTTCATTCGATCCCCATAGAATCTTGCAGCTTTATGAACTTGGTGGCCGTCCCCATCATAATATCTTATTTTTCCCAGCTAGTCGGCCGTCCCCGTCTTGGCTTTACCTTTTATCCCCAGCATGTCGGCCGTCCCCGTCATTGCTCCTTACCCAGCAGCCGTCCTCTGCTCGACGGTCGTCCTCCGTCGTCCACACTTTATAATATACTTTATTTTCTTTTATAATCTATATCCCTTTTCTTCTTGATCCTGTGAGTGCAAATTTTGGACTGTCTTTGGTATTCAGCCACAAGTTATCTTGTTTGCCTGTTAAGCCTTCGCTTACAACCTGCACAGCTAACTCATGTTTGAATAGGGGCAGCTGTAAACACCCCAAATTTGTCCTCACCCACTCACACCATGGCTTGCGATCTTTTCATATGCATAAACTCAATCATAACATCTCATATCACATTTTTGAGTCTTTGCATTGGTTCAAAGTCATCTGCATCTAGGGTTTGTGATCTGAGCAATCCAAGAGCTGCTTGAGCCATTCCAAAAGCCATCAATCAATTCAAAGGGGTCCATGTGTGTTCAAACATCATATTATATCCTCTCAAAGTCAAGAATGCCAAAGAATCACAAGAACTGGGATTGTTAGGGAGACAGAGCCAGTTTGACTGCACAGATGACTTGAAATTAGGGTTTTGGTTTCAGAGGCCATAACTTCAAATTTTTTGGTCATTCTTGTTTCTATTGGTCTCTATATGGTATAGGGAGTATGCATATCAATTTTCATGAAGAAATTCCATGGGGAAGTCATCTGATCAAAGGTTGACTTTCTGGACAAGTCAGTGCAAAATCAGGGCATCTGAGGCCCCCAATGACCCAACCAAGGGGTGATCTTCATCATTTTGAGTGTACTTGATCTTTATTTGATCATGGAAGAAGGTTGGAGTTCACAAAATTCAAGAATTACAAGTTTTTGCAAAGTTGACTTTTCATGAAATGTCATTTTATGCCACTTTTTTCAACCCTTGCTCTTTGATCCAAAAATGCTTCAAATGGAAAAACTTTGGTCATGAAAGTTGTAGATTAGATCTTTCCCTTTTCAAAAAGTACAAGAACATGATCTAATTCTTTTTGGATCAAAAGTTATGGTGTGTCAAAGTTGGCAAAAATCACTAGTTTTCAAGATATGCCTCAAATGAGAAACTTGCAAAAACTTTGTACCAAGGCATTTGCAACTTCTAATTCATGTCTAACCATCACACAAACATCACATGTGACCTAAAAATCAGATTTGAACTAAAATTTCTCATGTTTCATGGTTTGTATAGCAAGATCTTTTCACATGAACCAAAAGTGATCAAGTTGCAAAATCATCATCACACTTTCACCCACTTGTTGCCTTGGCTGCTGAACCTTGCTAGCATCTCTCATATACCATGCTGCGCCAGCCCACACACTTGTACTAGTCTAGGGTTCAACCCATGATTTCCTTACACCAAAGTTGACATTTTGCAAAAGGGACCTTACCAATCAATAAAGGCCAGGTCACATCATCTGACCAATGGGAGTTTTTTATGCAAGGAAAATGCTAGCCATTTCACTTATCAAGCAAGGCTGAAACACACAAGAACTCACCATTCACAAACTCACTCCATCAAGCAAAACAATTCGAATCTCTCTCCACAACTCACAAACACAAGAACCAAATCCACTGATCAACTCACCTTGCTTCACTGAGCCAAAACCAGCAAGACTCATGCCTGAACTAAGCAAGAACTGAGCTTCACCATTTTTCATCCTCAAAGCCAGAACCTTCGAATCACCTTCCACAGCCACAAAACATCAAAACTTTCTTCACCAACAAGTCAAACACACTCAAGAGAGCAAGAACCAACCATTGACAGAGCTTGAAACCACTCACACACAGACTCCATTTTCTGATACACCAGAACTGGAACTATCAAAACAGCTTGTTTAAGCTCATTCCAAGCCTTCCATTAGCACCAGGGGAATCAGTGGAGCAAGCCTGCATCAAAGAATAGCTCTGAAAGCCCAGAAACAGGAGTTTCCATCTCAGGTATGGCCATGAACATTTTTTCTCAGAGCTTGCATTTTGAGTTATAAATTGGTTGCTTATGTCTTGCTGGTCATGGGGATACTCTTAGAATCGAAAATGAGTAAGAAATGAGTTTGTATTGTCACTCTGAAATTTCACCCGTGAAATTTGTTTCTTTCGATTTGCTTGATTCTTGATGTTTAAATGATGTTTGAAGGTGGATTCGTGACCTAGGTTGTTAGAGGATCACTTGGCTGTGTTTAATTTGTTGTTTAGAAGCCTGAATCAGGATCTAGGGTTTTGTTGTTGCCGGAGAAGATGACCGGAGCTTCCCTCCGGTCACCTGAATGTCATTATGCCCTAATCCCAGTCATTAAGTCCATTTGAATCTCATGCGTTAGATGGTCTGACTTCGTTGACTTCCCGCGCGCATGAATGGCCCAGATTCGTTCATTTGCCCTAATCCCCTTTAGTTAGTTTAATTAATTATAATTAAATTAATTTAATCAGGACCAATCCAGGCCACTAGATCTGGCGCGCGGTCAACAATTTCAAACCCAGAGCAAATCCTAGCCCTCCATTCAGTTGACTTCAGTTTATTTTGATTTTTATTTCTTTTTTCCACATTTAATTTGTACAATTTATTTAAAATAGTAAAAATTGTTTAAAAATTATGAAACTTTTTGTCAAGAATTTCATTAATTTTTAATACACAAAAATATTTTTATTTTCATTTTTAGCATTAAAAAAAGTATTTTTAAATATTTAAAAGTTTATTTTTAATTGATTAATGAAAATTAATTTATTAAAAATACTTTCAAGTATTTAAAAATCACCAAAAAATTCATGAAATGTTTTAAGACATTTAGAAACATTGTCCAACCTTCAAACCAAATTTATTTTTTGATCTTGATGCATTTTGAGAATTTTTCATTGAATTAAAATCATTTTTGTGCATTATTTTGATCCAAAGTTCCAAAAATCATTTCTGCCTATCCATGAAGAGTTGGACTTTGATTCTTTTTGCATTTCATTGTGTTTAGCATTTAGTTTATGAGATTAAATGGCCATGATTTGATCTTTCATTTTTCCATTTGTTTGGTAATTTTCTTGTTTGGAAACCCTAAAACCCTAGAAAACTTAGGAAAATCATAACTTGAATTTGGTTAAGATTTGAAACCTCTCCTTTGGGCATTGGGTTAGTATAGGATTAGGGGTCCTTTGAGTGCACTTTCAATTTTTTTATAATGTTGTTTGCTTCTGGTTTTGGTTTTTGTTTGTTGCATTGATCATAAACCCTAATTTGGGCTTCCATATGCATCCATCTTGCATTCTCTTGCATAACATGACTTGCCATGACATTTCAAGCATCCATTTGATTCATTTGACATCATAAGACATATTGAAAGCATGTTAGATCATTGCATCATGTATTTGCCATGTTGAATGCCATGTGCATTCCATAACTTTTCATGTATGTTCATGTTCCTTAACTTGCTCCATTTGCATCCATAAGCTTGTATGACCATTTCCATGTGCTGCCTCATATTTGTAGCATCTCATAACATCATTAGCATCATGTAAATGCTTCTGGTTTTGTTTCTCATCATGACATCTCATCCCATTTTGCATTGCATTGCATCTCTTTTCTAACCTTTTCAGGTGGTAAGTGACATTGAGAAGTGAATTTGCCTTCACTTCTCATAATTTATCTTCATCTCTTTTCATGCATCCTTGCTGCATTTATGTTTGTGTTTGAGATTGAGCTTGCTCATTCTTCTTCTTCCCACTTTCTTTCTTCAAGTGACTTGTCTTCTTAAGTGAAGCAAGTTACTTTGCTTCTCCTGATCCTTTCATCTGCTTCCTGGTGGTTCCATTGAAGATTGTTCTTGTAAACCTCACAAACCTTAGGAACAACCAAGCATGATCACAATTAGGGTTTTGATTAGTCCCCCATTTAGTTTTACCTTTGTGTCTTCTTTGAGTCTTCTCTTCTCATCTCATAATCAGGGACTAAACCCTAAAGGCTTTAAGGCTTTGTGATTAAGCTTATGCCTGCATCCTTCTATTAGGATGGAGTGTATAACTTTAATCCTAAGTGTTAAACCCTTAATGTGTTTAAATCTCTTAATCAATTCACATAATAATCATCAAGACATCACACTTGTAACTTGGGCCTTGCATTAGGGTTCTAATTCTTCCTTAACTGGTTAAGAAGGACTAACCCTAGTGTTAATGGACAAGTCCTCCTCAAGTTGTCTTACAAACCCTAAAACTCACTTCATCATCATATCATTAAGTAAAATCCACTTAATAAAGGTTTTGTTTTGTCATGAGTTTAATCCCTAATCATGGATTAAGTTGAGGAGCTTTCCTCAGCTTAAACATTCTCATCTATTATCCTTCTATTAGGATGGTGTAATGAGTCTGTTTAATCCCTGATTATGGCTTAACCTCATTACTTAACACTAAACAAAAACACCAAAAACATCTAAATAATCACAAATAGGTTAATGATCTTAATCCTACACCATTGTGATTAAGTGTGAGAATCTGACTTCACACTTAAGGTATTCTCATTACCCCTAATCAGAGGGAAGATGTGATGAGTTTACTAAATCCATTGGTTTAGGCTTAAGCTCATTAACTTATGACAAACTTTCAAAAGCAATAAAAGACTGAAAACTCAAAAACAAACAATAATCGTCTCCTCCGAGATTCTTTTCTCATCTCATTCACTCACAAACGAGAACTTGCTTCTTCCGTCTAATGCAAGACAGTTTGCATCTGTGCCAGACAGATCATACACTTGAGCATAGGCAGGTAAGCAGTTCACAAGTCAATTCATCTTTCAGTCTCTTTGGGTCGAACTACGGTGTTCTGACTTCCTCATTGCACGAGAGGATACGTAGGCATAACTTAACAGTTATCGAACAAAAGTCTCTGTATATTCCCCCTCTTTCCAGCTTTATTCTTTAGCCTCATGATCTTGAGCATTTCACTCTGTTCTTACACTGACACTTCACTTACACACTTCGTTTTCTCTTACACTGACACCTGTACATCTTTTTCCAGCTCTTTTATACACAAACTGCACTGACACTACCCCTTTAAAACACAAATCTTTAAACGTGGATCCCGTCGAGTACGGCGGACAATCTGGGTGCTAATACCTTCCCAGGTTGTAACCAACCCCCTTTCTCAGTCTCTCTGGTTCGCGACCGTCTTATCCATCTATTTCTAGGTCTATGCAGCATTGCCTTTCCTCCGGGATAAAAATGCCTAGCTGGCGACTCTTTTCATCTCCAGTGAGTTCACGGCTGTGTGTTCTCATTGCCCCTCTCGCCGACCGTTCGCGTCTGTACCTTTATTTGGGTCTGTCCCATTTATCGGGAGCGACACCCCTACCGTTGTCAAATGCAAGTTTTGGCAACGATTTTTTTGAAAAAACCGTTGCCAAAAGGCAGAGAGGGGGAAAAACAAAATTCGCTAACATTATAGGGGTGTAAATGCCTATTAACCCAATAAAAAATATGATTAAGAATATACAGTGCCGAGTTAGTCTTTGCAAAATCTAAATCCAACCACTCCCGATCAAAGTTGCAGGGATCGAACCGTGATTCTCCCTATCAAACCATAGTAGTCGAACCGTGATTCTCCCTATCAAACCATGACTAATCACCAATAAACCAACTAACCATTGGTTTTGCATTAACAATTTAACTAAATTCACTTTTAGAAATCTAAGCCCTTGTCGATTAATAGGCCAGCTCTACTAAAGAGAGTTGGATAGCAACCGGTGAGTTGAGAAGAGGCAGAAATCGTGGAAGCAGAACAACCATACTCACGCTTGCTTCATTTCTTCTATTCTACTTCGATAAAACCAACCCTAATTTTCTGCAAATTTCATTCTCTATCTTTTCAGAAATGTCACACATTGCTTTAACTGCATCACCCACCGTCCTCGCTTTTCACCGTATGCTCTCTTTCTCTTCTATCTTTTCGTTTTCATCTTTTAACAATTACTGTAAATTCAACGCCACTTTTTCCCACTCTCTATAAGGTGGAGCCAAACAATGGAGCACGCTGTTCCCGAGTAGCTGGAGAAGCAGGGGAACCAATCCATCTTCATTTCCAAACTCCACCAGAAAACCGTTACAGTTACGGTTTTTCGCTTCGGTGAAAAATGGCGGTAACGAAGCTGTTGTGGAGGAAATATCCGAAACTGTAAAGGCGCACACCAATTTCGTTTGGCCTGATAACAAGGTTTCTTATGATTATTATTTGGATACTGAATTTGTATAGAGTTTGCTAGTTTGTTTGTAATTGTGTGTTATTCTCTGATTCACGGTTTGCAGAAGCCTAGAGTGTGTATTTTAGGCGGTGGATTCGGTGGTTTATATACTGCTTTAAGGTTGGAATCACTCCAGTGGCCCGAAGACAAAAAGCCACATGTAAGTATTCTAACATTCAAAATTGATGCAAAATCGGTGATAGGAAAGACTTAGTACCTTTAATTAACATTGTGGAAATGCCTTAGTTCTATATTAGTTTCCTTAACAACTTTCCTAGTGGCACTCTTCAGCATATTCCTATATATATATTTAGTGGAGCATTATGTGAGATTGTAAGATATGGGAGGAACTGGGTTTAAATTTAATCCCGATTATATGTTATGATTGCATGGTGAGGAATGGATTAGGAGTCTGTTTGGATGGACTTATTTAAATTTATCTCCTGAACTTATGGAAACAACTTATGACATGGCTATAAAATGTTCTCAACTTATATCTATAAGCTCTCCATGATATAGGCTACGAAAACAACTTATAGCTTATAAGAATATAGTGTAACTTTATTTTATCTTTTAATATGGAAATAGTTTATACAAAACCCCTATATGATAAAGACTTATGCTATAAGCGCTATATTGAACTGTTTATCCAAGCAAAGCCTAACTCTCATGAATCATGATAAGCTGCTATATATTTTGTTCATCTTTTGCAAGTTGATTGTACAACTATCATTATAATCTTTGCTTATTTATATCCATGCACTGTGACTTAGTTGTTGATTTTTCTGCACTTTTTGCTTGTTAGGGATGTTTTGTATAAAAATAAAATTCCTTATATGATATGGAACAGATTGCTCTTGTAGACCAATCTGAACGATTTGTTTTCAAGCCACTGCTGTACGAGCTTCTATCTGGTGGTATGCAGTATTATATTTATACAACAATTGCAGTTTTCTTTGTTTCATATATGATTAAGTAGAATTACATTATGGTATACAGAAGTGGATGAATGGGAAATAGCTCCTCGCTTCTCGGATTTGCTGGCAAACACTGGTGTGCAGTTTTTGAAAGATAGAGTAAAAGTCTTGCAGCCCTCTGATCATTTGGGGGTGAATGGATCCGATGTATCTACTCGTGGAGGAACTGTTCATCTTGAAAGTGGCCTTCATATCGAATATGACTGGTACAATATGCACTATTTAAGTACCTCAGGGTATCCTGACATCAATTAAGTTTTATATGCTGCCCAAGATAATATGTTTTTCTCTGGTTCTGTGTTCTTCATATTGACCTAGGTTCTTCAATTTGTAAAAAATAGGATGCTTGCTGTGATCATGCTCCTAAGTTAATTCTTAAGTAATGATTCAGATTTATGGGCAAGATCCTACGTTGTAGTATACTAAAGTGTTTATTTGTGTATCTAAATTATCTGCAAAAGGAAAATGAACACATCTATTTTGTTTTTTGTTAGATGAAATGCACTGATAGCGTATAGTATATGTAAACGCATAGTTTTTTTTTTTTGTTGATTTGAACTTTTTCCATTTCTTCGTGCCGGACAGCCAGGCTGGTTCTTGCATTAGGATCTGAAGCTAAGCTGGAAGTTGTACCAGGAGCAGTAGAATTTGCAATTCCTTTCTCAACTCTGGAGGATGCACGTGTAAGCGCGTGATAGATAGGACCGGTCAATTATTTTAGCCAATATATAATCTTTATATTTTAATGATTTTACGTGCTGGTTTCTTGTTGCAGAAAGTTAACAATAGATTAACAATATTAGAGAGAAAGACCTTTGGTAAGGACTACAAAATTAGTGTGGCTATTGTTGGTTGTGGATACTCTGGGGTTGAATTAGCAGCAACAGTAGCAGAGCGATTACAAAATAAAGGAATTGTGAGAGCTATTAATGTTGAAACAACTATCTGCCCAACTGCCCCACCTGGCAATAGGGAAGCTGCACTGAAAGTAAGTTGTTTAGAGTTTAACTTTAATTGTTTACAGGAACTTGAATATCTATTTTGTTTAGCCATGGGCAATTCGGTGAAGGTCCACACATTGTTGCTTTGCACTACTCTGACAATTGGCAAGGACAGTGAAATATACTGTTCTTTTAAATTAGAGAGAGGATAAGATTAGAAATGACAAAATTAGATAGTGTTGGGGTAGTGCCTATGGTGGAAAATAGACTATGGTTTGGACACGTAGAGAGAAGACATGTAGATTTTGTGGTAAGGAGAGTAAACCGAGTCAAACAACTAGAGGTAGGGGAAAACCTAGAAAAACTATAAGAGAAGTTATTAAGAATGATCTTGAGATTAACGATTTGGATAGAACATTATGGCGGAAGTTGGTCTATGTAGTCGATCACATAGTGGGATAATGTTTGGTTGTTGTTGTATACTATTTCAGGTTAATAAAATGTAATTGAGTGAAGGCATATACATAGAATGCTAGTGCTTCATTTTTGATGATGTTAAATGAAATACTAATTTATTTTAGTTATTACTTGTTAGTTCCTGTAATTTTTAGAAAAATTCAAATGGGTCCTTGTAATTTAAAATTTGTATTTCAGTCTTCATAGTTTTAAATTTTTTAAATATGGTCTTCATGTTCGCCATATTGTTTAGCACTATGGGGACCAGCTATCAAGCCATATTTAATGTTTTTAAACGATATGATCCCATTCCAAAATTTAAACTATAGGACCTATAGACTATAGTTGAATATCCGTAAAAAGTCGCTTAGTAATTTAACCTAACTATATCAATTATTCGGAAGAAATCAATTCTGAGCCATTTGAAATACAAACTTTCTGCTACATAGTTTAAGTAATTCTTATTCTAACAAACACATTTCAAATCAATCTGTTAGTGTTAAGTTAATAACTTAATCCCAAACCAAACAAGCATTAGCCATAATTGAATGCTACATCGGTGTTCCAAGATGAAATTAAAATATTGAATACTTTTGAAACCATCACTTGTAATCCTGGTTTTGTAGTCAATGCTTCTCTAGCAGGCAATCATCCCTTTTCTTAAATTATGGTAGCAGTAGTATTTTCATTTTCATACCATTAAGTTTAAGTCCTTCAAATTCCATTGTTGGTATTATTCCAAGCAATGATTTCTGATTGGAAAAATTATACTGTGGATGGTAGGTTCTTTCGTCCAGGAAGGTTGAACTTTTATTGGGTTATTTTGTCAATTGTATTCGGAGGGCCAGTGAATTGGAGTCTACAAATACTCCGACAGAGGTGAAAAGCGTTGAAACAGTGCCGGGTTTTGAAAAGTATATACTGGAACTGCAACCTGCTGAAAGGGGAGTGCAGCGTAAAATCATTGAAGCAGATTTGGTATTGTGGACTGTTGGATCCAAACCTCCTCTTCCTCATCTAGAATATTCGGATGTACCATTTGTAATTCCACTTAATGCCAGGGGACAGGCGGAAACAGATGAAACTCTTCGTGTTAAGGGTCACCCACGGATATTTGCTCTTGGTGATTCTTCGGCATTAAGAGACTCAAATGGAAGGATCCTTCCTGCCACTGCACAGGTTTGATTTTATTGACATTGTATCTAATGGTATTATGAAGTGTATATCTTTTGACAGTACTAACATCGTTGTTTGCCGGTCTGTTTTCCTTTACGTTACAGGTTGCGTTTCAACAAGCAGACTTTACTGGTTGGAATCTTTGGGCTGCAATCAATGGGCGTCCGCTTTTGCCATTTAGGTATTTTTACATTTAGAAGTTCTTTATTTTGCTAATAAAAAGAAAAAAGCCAATCTGGTGCTGTAAAAGCCTCCTTATGGCGGGGGGCCTTCATGGAAGTGTCAGACACAGAAGTTTGTTATTTGTTAATAAATTTGTTTAATTGTTCCATAATGTACAACTAACGCCACATTTATTTTCAATCTGGGTGTTAGGTTTCAGAATCTAGGTGAGATGATGACTTTGGGAAGAAGTGATGCTGCTATTACTCCGAGTTTTATTGATGGGTTAACTTTAGAAGGTCCTGTTGGCCATACTGGTATGTTGGTCCTACCCGCCATTCTTCATTACGCTGGTAACCTATTAAAAACATAAGAAGCTTTTTCTGTTTTTGCAGCTAGGAAGATAGCTTATCTGATGAGGTTACCAACAGATGAACATAGGCTTAAAGTAGGGATCAGCTGGCTTACAAAATCTGCTGTTGAGTCAGTGTCTTTGCTTCAAAGTACCTTATCCAAGGTTCTTTCAGACTCATCCGCTCGTTCAGATTGATGTACATTTTTATGTAGAGACTAGCCATATTAGCATTTAAATGTCATGGCCTTGTTTCTTGTATCACAAATGACCGTGCAATATGGGTATCATTGATCCAGTGCCAACTGTTCAATTTAAGTTTTAGCCCTCATCTATTGTCAGCAACTTTTATGATATAACATTGTATACCTACCATGGTCTCTCAACTTAAAAGTTAACGTCTTTATCTGTTTTACCATTGGTTCTTGGTAATTATAACGTTTAACTGATATAGTTTTGACATAGTTGTAAATTGACCAGTCCATTACACAGCTGGTTTTAATTTTTCTTACAGTTAGAGGGTCGGTGAGGAAGTTAACACGATCACATGGTTATGAAAGTAGAAAGATCCAACACATTAATGCAACTCATTTGCCACACGTCTTGCAAAGTACCAAGGTCCACACAACCACAAGCACTACTACAAGACACCGCTTCTTCTTTATAGTTTTCGTTTATCATCCACGCAAAAAGTATTCCGTTGTGAATGCTATTAACTATTCACTCTCATTTCATCCAATACCAAATGCAAAACAGTATCTTATCCTATATATAGTTTCCGACTTTTTCCCTCAAATTTCCTAATTCTGACAATCAATTTTCAATATACTCTACTTTGAAAAAATAATCTAAAATTGCCCTTGTTTGTGAAAAGGGTCATTCATTGGTCGAGGGTGTGCATGTGATTTTTCTAAAGAGAACTCTCTGCCATTCATTACCGAGAATATACATAATATGTAGAGGACCCTAAATAGGGTATTTTGAATTTTCTTTTCTTTCTAATTAGGGTATATTGAGATTTTTGTTTCAAAAAGGACAAGGCAAGCAATTTGTAGATAGTTTGCTCCACTCTTTTCAAGCCCTACTTATTTGATCATTATTGCCATTATTTTTCCAACTGCCATATTATATCTTATCTTTTTTATTCGTTGTACATTACATCACAAGTTAGTTGTTGTACTTGCTTGCATGACATAGCAATCAATCACATTATAAACTTGTTTTAGATCACTTTATTTACTTCCAAAACGGTGAATAATCCTGAAATTTAGTACACAAATGCCACTTTACTTAAAGAAAAGTAAAAACACACATGCATTCCTAATGGATCTTGTCACGAGCTTGAGAAGTCTGAACCTATTACCTAATATGATGATATACTTTTCCATTCTACTCCTTCACTGGTTTGGTATAACTACTGAAGACAAAGTCGCACCTTGTGATGATGATGATGATCTCATAGCAAATACATTTTGATCTAGCAAATTTCAATCATAAAATCTTACCAAAGTGATTATTATTCTTCTACTCACACGGTTTAAATATTTTGAATCCATAATAAAAAGAATAATAGAAAAATAGAAAATGATTTAAACTAACAAATTAAAGTTGGATGATTGAAATGAAGAACGACATCGGATTTTTTTATGTGTTGCAAATTTAATGTTCAAGTTGAAGAAAAAGTTTTATCAGATTGAAGTAATACCTATATTTTGTACGGGACAAAATATTTGAGAGAATAATCAATACGAGAATAAAATTAATATAACATAGATGAAAATATTGCGGTGAATGTGTGGTAAAACTCGACACAATAAAATTAAAAATGAGAATATTGTATGAGAGAGAAGATCTAGAAAGATTATAAATCACGAGATTAATGATTTGAATATTGAAGTAAGTATGATCTTGATAAAATATTACGACGAAAGTTGATTCGTCTAACCGATCCTATTTACAAATCCATAAATATATAGGACAAGGACATGACTTACTTGTTGTATCATATGCCCTACAAGTTCAACTAGTTGGATTACTTGACGTAGACACTTTAGGAGAGATGTTACCACTACAACTCATTAGTAGATGAGAAACATAATTCCAACATTTTTTCCCCTACTAATTTAAAGAAAAACATTTACAGAGCTATGAAAAATCATTGGATGGCCGAAATTGAGTTTTGATAGTGAAACCAAATATCTTTATAGTGGTTTAAATTTGTCAAACAACGATATCTCATTACAAGAAGATTTGTAATTTAAATGTAACAAGATGAACTGAAACTAATAACTTAGAGGAAGCAATGTACTCTTATCACTCTTATATTTGTTTTTTTTTATTTTTTATTTATTTTATTTTTTATAATGATGATTCTACATGTACATAAGCCATGCCTTTTATAGGCTTCACATGCTTAACATCTAAATAAGTTATTTTGGTCATTGAAAAAACATAGGCGGTTCCTAATTTTGGTCCCCATGCTTTCTTAATGATGAAGAAGAAAGCATGTCGCATCCTATTAGTTAGTGATTAAGACAAAGGCTAAATATCTAACTACTTAGTGATTAAGGAAAATACTAAATATCTACCTAAGGTATTTTAGTCACTTCTTCCAAGTTAACTCTAGTATTTTTTTATTTGATTTAATTCTTACATTGTCTCCCTTAAATCAAACTCATCATTTTAAGCATTTTCTTCAACTTGTAAAATAACTAAATCTTTAATGGTTTTATAAAAATATCTGTAATTTGTTCTTCAATGTGACAATACTCGATCACCAATTCTTTCTCACCTATCAACTCTCTTATCGTGTGAAATCGAATATCAATATGCTTAGACCTTCCATGAAAAACCAGATTCTTACTCAGTGCAATAGCTGACTTGTTGTCACAATATGTCTTTGTATGACTATTCTGCTTTTGGTGTATTTCTTCTAAAAATCTTCTCATCTATATTGTTTGAGAAGCACAATTGGTTGTTGCAATATATTCAGTTTCAGCAGTAGAATGTGCAACAATTGACTATTTTTTCGAAGACCATAAAATTGCACCTGTGTCCAAATGAAATGTGTACCCTGATGTGTTTTTTCTTGTTTCTATATCTTCAGCCGAATCCCTATTTGTGTATCCAACAAGCTCCACATCATTATTACTAGCATAAAAAAATTTCTCATTCAGTGTATCTTTGATATAACGAAGAATCCTCTTAGCTCATTGCAAATGGCCAACACATGGTTCTTCCATGAATCTGCTAAGTAAACCAACTTCATAAAATATCTCAGACTTCTGATCAAACTTTTATATTGGGTTGAGTTTACTCTCTTGCCACCATTTTCTCTTGTTAACTTCAAATTTTCTTCAACTGGTGAGTAAATCGACTTTGAATTCTTCATCTTAAACTTCTTCAAAATATCACCAGCATACTTCTTTTGAGAAATAAAATTTCCATCATTTTGTTGGGCGACCTCAATGTCAAGGAAATAAGACATTAGGCCCAAATCTGTCATTTCAAAACAACTTATCATAACCTCCTTAAACTATGTAGCCATCATTGAATTATTGCTGGTAAAAAGCAGATCATCAACATACAAGCAAACAATAAGAACATCTATAGGCTCAACGAATTTAATATATAATGTATGCTCAATAAAACATCTCTGAAAAACTAATGTGCACAAAATAAGAATAAATCTTCTTATACCAAGCTCTTTGCACTTGCTTCAAGCCCTATAATGCTTTCTTCAATTTGTAGACTTTATATCAGCATACTGTATTCTACCATGTATAAAGTATTGTATTTTTGTATCTTAGTGACAAGTGTATAGTTCATTATTGGTGGATTCCTTAATGTATATATAGCTTGTAATCCTTTATCACTTGAATAAGATAAGATTTCATTTTCATCACATTGTTAGCTCTTCATTCTTCTTCTCAACTGTTTCTTCTAACTGTTGTAACAGAATTCAGTTACAACAACTTCTTCTTCTTATTCTCACATCAAGCTCCATTGATGGAGATTGTTCATGAATGCAGTAGTTCAATATGGTATCAGAGCTAATACAACTCTGGTAGCCATTGTTGATTCTTCTCCTTTTGCTTTTTTGTGTAAGCTTTCCCTTTTTTCTTCAAGATCTGCATTGCCTTCAACAATGGCTTACCAGCAATTTCTTGATTTTTCAATGAATTCGACGAATCTGTTTTACCTCCACCCAAACGAAAATCCTGCAATAGTGCTTGTTTCTCCTCTCCTTGATGACAAGAACTATCATAGCTGGTCACGATCTATGCACATTGCCTTGATCTCGAAAAACAAGGAAAAGTTCATCGATGGATCTCTCACCAAGCCACCGATCTCTGATCCTCTGTATTCGCCATGGATTCGATGCAACACGATGGTACTTGCTTGGATTCATCGTTCTATATCTGATTCCATTGCCAAATCGGTCCTTTGGATAAATAGTGCTGCAGGTGTTTGGAAGAATCTTGAAACTCGTTTTTCGCATAGCGATATATTCCGCATCTCTGATCTTCAAGAAGAAATTTACAAGTTGCGCCAAGGTAACAATGATGTTTCTAATTACTTTACACAATTGAAGGTGTTGTGGGATGAACTTGGCAATTATAGATCGATCATTGAGTGTTCTTGTGCTATTCCTTGCTCTTGTGGAGTTGTTGTTTCTGCTAAGCAACATCGCACTCAAGATCAGGTTATTCGATTTCTTAAGGGTTTGAATGAAAAGTTTGCATATTCTAAGTCACAAATAATGATGATGACTCTATTGCCTGATCTGGATAAAGCTTTTTCTTTCATCATTCAACAAGAACGCGAGCTCAATAGTTCAGCTTCTGCTATGGCTCAGGCCTCATCCAATCCTGAAGAGTTGAATTCTGTGTGTCAAGTTCAGGCTAGTTATGTGAGCTCCCAACAGAAACCTGGATCCAATTCTTTCAAAGGCAAATATTAAGGTTCTACTAGAGGGCACAATCATATTTGTACACATTATGGTAGAACTAATCACACAGTGGAAACATGTTTTCTCAAACATGGATATCCACCAGGTTTCAAGCACAAAAGCAAAGGCCAATCACCTCACATCAATAATCAGTCAGCTACAACAATCAATGCTGTGTGTGATTCTCCTCAGTCAAATTCAACACCCTCACCATGTGTTTTCACTCAAGAGCAGTACAATAATATCCTGGAATTGCTTCAACAATCAACACTTCAATCCCAAGCCAATTCTGTCTCCATATCTCCTCTAGCCATGACATCACATACATCTGTTACCAATGGTAAGCCCCCCACTCTATGGATTTTAGATACTGGAGCAACAAATCACATTTCACATGACATTCATGCATTTGTTAATATCAAAAACATTGTTCTTATTACTGTTAACCTACCTGATGGTTCATCCATCATTGCCTCTATGTCTGGTAATGTGATACTTTCACCCTCCTTAACCCTGTATAATGTTCTCTATATTCCTAGCTTTCATGTTAACCTCATTTCAATTTCCAAACTTGCACATAATAATGATTGTTATGTTCATTTTGGAGCTGATGTTTGCAACATTATGCAGAACCATTCTCAGGCAATGATTGCTACAACTAAGCTTCAAAGAGGCTTGTATGTTCTGCATGCTGTCAATAAATCCTCAGTTTTTAGTTCTAGCTCTATTGATTCTTGCAATTTATGGCATTTAAGGCTAGGACACATTTCTAATACTGGCATGAAATTTGTATCTCAGTCTTTTCCATTCATACCATGTAAAGCAAATAATATTCCTTGTGATTCATGCCATTTTGGCAAGCAAAGGAAACTTCCTTTTCCAATTAGTGTATTTACTTCTCCTTCTCCTTTTTCTATTCTACATGTTGATGTTTGGGGTCCATATTCCACAATATCAATGTTAGGTCACATATACTTTCTTACTCTTGTAGATGATTATAGTAGATACACTTGGGTGATATTTTTAAAAACAAAAGATCAAACCAAAAATAGTCTAATTCAGTTTGTTGCCTACATTGAAAATCAATTCAAAACCACTCTTAAGTGCCTTAGATCTGACAATGGCACTGAATTTCTGGATCTAACTTCTTTTTTGCTTTCTAAAGGTATACTACATCAAACCACTTGTGTTGAAACACCCCAACAAAATGGGGTGGTTGAGAGAAAACATCAACACATCTTGAATGTGGCAAGATCCCTGTATTTTCATTCTAATATTCCTATCACCATGTGGAATTTTTCTATTCAACATGTTGTTCATGTTATAAATAGAATACCATCACCTCTTCTACATTCAAAATCCCCTTATGAAATGTTATATTCTCAACCACCCTCTTTAATTCATCTCAAAGTTTTTGGTTGTCTCAGCTATGCCACTACCTTACAAGCACATAGAACAAAATTTTCACCTAGAGCTAGAAAATCTGTTTTCCTTGGATTCAAAGATGGAACTAAAGGGTATATTCTTTATGATTTGCAGAGTCATCAAGTTTTTGTTTCAAGAAATGTTATCTTCTATGAAAATAACTTTCCCTTCAAAACCCTCCCCACATCTACTGATAGGACTGTGTGTAATAACCTTGCTGATAGCTTTTATGCAGACCTACCTATACTGCCAGCCTCTACCAGTACCACATACATTTCCATATCCCTTGATTCTAGAAGATCTGAAAGTACATCAATCCCATCAGTTATACCTACTCAGTCCTCATATGAGAACATCTCTCCTGATAATGCTCAGCCTTTATCTCACAATCCTATCACCCATGAGGCCCCCACATCACCTTTAACCAACAATTATTCCCCTCCCCTACCTACTAGTACATCTTCACCCTCAACAAATAATGACTCTTCCCATCTATCTGATACTTCTTCAGATTCTACCACCAGTCCTATCCCTGTTAGACAATCCACTAGAATATCTCATCCACCTAGCTATTTGACAGATTATCACTGCTATCTTGCATCTCATAACTCTGTTACATCTCATAATACTCATTCTAATACTGCACATCCTTTATCATCTGTCATCTCTTATCATAATTGTTCTCCAACATACAAACATTTTTGTTGCTCCATATCTTCTAACATTGAACCTAAGACTTATAACCAAGCCATGAAGTTTGATTGTTGGAAACATGCCATGGATGTTGAGCTACAAGCTGTTGCAACTAATAATACCTGGGAGGTATTTGATCTTCCTGTAGGAAAACATCCTATTGGATGTAGATGGGTCTACAAGGTCAAGTACAAAGCAGATGGTTCTATTGAGAGACACAAGGCTAGGCTAGTTGCCAAAGGCTATACCCAATTAGAAGGAATAAACTACTTTGATACCTTTTCACCAGTGGCAAAACTCACTACTATGAGGGTACTTTTGTCTATAACAGCTATAAAAGGGTGGCATTTGGAGCAACTGGATGTCAATAATGCCTTTTTGCATGGTGATCTCCATGAAGAAGTGTACATGACCCTTCCTCCTGGTCTTCAAGCTTCTAACTCTTCTAAGATTTGTAAGATACATAAGTCCTTGTATGGTTTGAAGCAGGAAAGCAGGCAGTGGTATTCCAATTTGTCTTCATTTCTTCTCTCTATTGGTTACCAACAATCTAAAGCAGATCATTCTCTCTATGTTAAGTCTACCAGTACCAACTTCACTGCACTATTGGTATATGTTGATGATATAGTTCTAGCAGGCACATCTATGAATGATATCTCACAAGTCAAAAAGCTGCTTCATCATTCTTTTAAGATCAAAGATCTTGGTCAATTGAGATTTTTCCTTGGCTTTGAGATTTCTAGAAGTACAACTGGTATTTTTCTTAATCAAAGAAAATACACCTTAGTGCTTCTTGAGGACAGTGGTATGTTAGCCTCAAAACCAACCTCAGTTCCATTTGATCCAACTGTCAAACTGTCTATTCATGAAGGTCAACCCCTAGAAGACCCTTCTATCTATAGAAGACTTATTGGGAGACTCATCTACCTCACTAATTCAAGACCAGACATTGCCTATGTTGTTCAACACCTCAACCAATATGTTTCAAAGCCCCTCACCCCTCACTATCAAGCTGCAATAAAAGTCCTTAGATATCTCAAATCAGTGCCTGCTAAAGGATTGTTCTATCCTGCCTCCAGCCAGCTCAAACTCTTTGCCTTTGCTGATTCTGACTGGGCAAGATGCCCAGACACTCGAAAATCTGTTATAGGCTTTTGTGTCTTACTTGGTTCTTCCCTCATTTGCTGGAAATCTAAAAAGCAAAAAACTGTATCCAGATCTTCCACTGAAGCTGAGTACAGAGCACTAGCTTCTCTTTCTTGTGAATTACAATGGTTGAAGTACATATTACAAGATTTGCAAATTCATCTCCCTCAGCCTGCTGCTGTATTTTGTGATAGCAAATCTGTCATTTACTTAGCTCATAATCCAACTTTCCATGAAAGAAGCAAACATATCGAGTTAGACTGTCTTGTAATTAGAGAGAAAATTCAGTCTAAGCTCCTACACTTACTTCCTATCTCCACCACTAATCAATTAGCTGACATGTTTACAAAACCTCTGCATCTCCCTACTCTTACTGGCATCTTGGACAAATTGGGACTTTGTAGCATCCATAATCCAACTTGAGGGGGGATATCAGCATACTGTATTCTACCATGTATAAAGTATTGAATTTTTGTATCTTAGTGACAAGTATATAGTTCATTATTGGTGGATTCCTTAATGTATATATAGCTTGTAATCCTTTATCACTTGAATAAGATAAGATTTCATTTTCATCACATTGCTAGCTCTGCATTCTTCTTCTCAACTGTTTTTTCTAACTGTTGTAACAGAATTCAGTTACAACAACTTCTTCTTCTTTTTCTCACATCAAGCTCCATTGATGGATATTGTTCATGAATGCAGTAGCTTCAATACTTTATCTTTCGTTCCTTTGACTACATATCCTGCAGGCCACTCAACATACACTTCCTATTCCAGATTACCATTGTGAAATGCAGGCTTAGCATCCATTTGACGTGCTTTCCAACTATTTTGTGTTGACATCAAAATAAGCATTCAAATTGTATCCAACCTTGCTACAGGAGAAAATACGTCAAAGTAATTAATACTTGTTTTTTCTTGTATCCTTTTGCTACCAACCTTGCTTTAAAGCGATCAATCTCACCACTGAATTTGTATTTTATCTTATACAACCACTTCACTCCTATAGGTTTCTTGTCTGCTGATAGCTCTATCAGCTCCCATGTTTCACTCTTCTCAATTGCATTGGTTTCTTTATTCAAGGTATTTCTCCAATTTTCATCATCTGCGACTTCTTCAAAAGTAAATGACTCACAATTTGCAACTAAAGCAAATTGATAATGTAACGCCTCAATTATTTAATTATTTATTTAATTAAATATTGTTGTATGTTTGGTGTTGTTTTGGCGTCGAGTTGCTAAGGTTGGTTTGAATTAAGTTGAATAAGTCGATTTAAGTTGCATTCTTGTTATCTGGATTAAATTGAATTAACGAAGTTGTGGGCTTATTAGTGAAATTGTGATATTTTTATAAATGCGCTTGGTTGGTAATTAAAGTAGTAATTGTGGGGGTGTGTAGTTTAGGCCCATTAGAATGACTAGGTCTAATTAGAATGTAACCATAAACTAAGTGGGATTAGTGGAAAATAGGTTTACTGTAAGAAGAAGAAAAAAAGTTGGAAAAGAGGAAGTTACGTGAAGTGCATAGGAGAGGTAAGCTAAGGTTCCGATCGAAAACGTTGGAGTCACCTTTAATCCAAAAGGTAAGGGTGGGGTTCTAACCTTATAATCGGGAACACATGATGAATTCATATGGGATTGGGTACATAGTTTGTTGCTGTCAATTGTTGTCTGTGTGGAATTTTGAATTGTTTATGAACAAGTTGTTTGGTGCATAAGGTGTTTTAGTTGATTACAAATGTTAATTGTATTGATAAAATAGCCGTAAATGGATTAATTGATGATTGTGTATGAATATGTAGATTTGTTGTTAAAATGGTATACTGAGTAGGTGGTAAATTAGCCTGAGATGAGATTGTGACGAAGTTACATAAATGAAGGAAGAATGAGAGAAACAGAGAGAGCGTGCAGTTTGGCTGTGGAACAACTGTCCCTTAAGTCAGACGACCGTCTGGGACAGGTGACAACTGTCACATCCCTTGGGACGACCGTCACAAGTTGTGACGAGAGACACCCAGTTGTGACAATGGTCACACGGGTTGAGAAGATTTTTGTTGTTCTAGTTCTGTGTTGGAACTTTGTGTTGTCTGCTAAACTTGTATTGTCATTAATTAAATTCAGTAGCATAATTAGGTGAAGGCTATCCGATGAAACATCATAGGTACTAGAAATTAATCAACAGAGAATTAATAAGTAATACAAGAAGAAATAATAGAAAGAAAATTAGTAGCAGTGGTATGAAACTAGTAACAGGTGGGTGTATTAATGTATGTGACAGAATTAATAGAATCATGTTAATAACTTAATAACAATAGTAATAACATAATGTATTAAGTAGTTTAATTAATCGGTTAGTCGGGATTTGTAGATAAGAGAGTGGTATACTTTGTTGAAATTGTGTTATGTTGTTTGTTCTAAGTTGAATGTTGTTGTTGGTTGTTTATGTTGTTTGTTATACTTCGGAGACAGGGACGAGGAATACATCCCTGCCCCGCGGGGTCTCTGTTCCCTTATTATTTTAATATAATTAATTTAATATATAATTTATATACATTAGGTTTTTCTGTCATTTCCTTTATGTTTATTTTTAAAAAATAAATAAATATTGATGTATTCATTAAGAGAGATAAATGTAGATATTAAAACCCTAAAAAAGTTGAAGCGTTCATTTTCTTTTATCAGACTCATTTTTTTTTCTACCGTCAAACCTCCATTCAGCTCCCTCATCCATCTTTTCTGTCGCACCTCACCATTGCCCATCGTCTTCTCTGTATAGTGTGCTATCATTATTCACATCTCTTACGATTGCATTAATAAGGTTTGATTCTCATATATTTATTCATGTAATTGTTATAGAAAAAAATAGTTTGTTTCTCATTGATTCTCATAAATTTGTTCATGTAATTGTTTATAGGAAAAAATAGATTTTTTTTTCTCTTTTATTCTCATAAATTTGTTCATGTAATTGTTTATAGGAAAAATTAGATTGTTTTGACTAATTTTAAGATTTCTAATTTGGTAAATTATAAGATAATAGTGAGACTTATAAAAACTAAATTATCATGTATTATTTGAAGTTTTATTTTTCAAGCATATTTATGTTGTTGAATTTTGTAGTTATTTATGCATATTATTACTTAGAAAGGTATTATAATTTATGTTTTTGAATTTTATATTTTATAAAAAAAAGTATCATTATCTTATATCCCATTATTAATTTTAATAAAAATTATAAATGTGAAATACTGATATTTTTTTTAAATGTTAATGTATAAATGTAGAATACGCGGGGATCCCCGTGGGGAATGAGGATCCACGGGGAACGAAGATGGGGAAAGAAACTCCCGCATGACGGGGATCGGGAACGGGGATCGGGAATGGAGATTGAGACAAAGATGGGAAAGTGTCCCCTGCCCCCGCTCCGCCCCTATTGACATCCCTACGCTACCCGTCCCGTTTAGTAAATATGATACTCGTATCCGTCTTATATCCCTTCGGATATCTAGGAGACAGGTACCCGTGGATTTTGAGATACCCGCGGGTATTAATGGATATACATGGATATTTTTTTAATTGTAATTTATTATTTTTTCCTTTTATTAAATATAAATTTTATCTATTTTTGTAAATAAAAGATTATGTGTAAATAGAAAATCTATCTATAGTTTTTTCTGAAAGTCATGATTCAACAAGCTTGATAGAAATATATATTGAAAATATGCTTTGAGCATGTGAAAAAAATATCACATAATACATATTAATTTATAGAAATATCAAATAAATAATAACATATAATACATGTGTACAAATACCATAAATAAATTACACATGTGATTTAGTAGAATCTATTTTATAGTAGGTGATTAATTTTTCTAAAGGATAAATAATTAATATATATTAAATTTAAAGGATATTTAATTAATTTTATTAATTATAAACAGATACGGATATCCGTAGAATCTATTCTATAATACGTGATTAATTTTTCTAAAAGATAAATAATTAATATATATTAAATTTAAAGGATATTTAATTAATTTTATTAATTATAAACGGATACGGATACCCACGAGTACAGATACCAGTTAAACTATCATATCCATGTTTGCCACGTATTTTTTTTTTTTTCATCCTAAATTTTAAACAATCTTTTGTGATGGTGAATGAATTACTATCTTGTTTTGTATCTCTTCAACTTTATTAGAAAAAAAAGTAAATAAATGTAAAGATTATCAAATTTTAGAAATTCAACCTACTCCATTACTTCATTTAGACGGCTCTAAGAGAGATGGTTCCACTACAACCAAGTAGATGAGAATCGTTATTCCAACTAAATTTATCACTAATTTAAAACTAAACATTTATCTATAGCTATTGCTAAAGCATTAAATGGCCGAAATTTATAGGACTTTACATCAATATATGGATCTGCCTTATAGTAGTCAACCCCAAACATGCTAGAACCATCATATAACAACTTTTTTTCAATGGACCACTCAAATTTTAATGCATTAACTAAATCTTTATGCAATCATCTAGTTTTTTTTTTATATATATAAGAAGGAATAAGCATAGCAGGAGGAATCTAATGTTGAGTTCTTAGTTCTTTTCATGCAAAATTCTCATTGTTAATGAAAATGACATGTTTTCTAGTAGTTATCAATCTAAATCCAAATCAAAATCATCATTATAAAAATTAGGAATCTATGTACATCAAGTTCATCTATTTTATAAATATTTCCATATTTTTGTGGTCATCTTCTAAAGATTAACAAATTTCTTAGACTAATGGATTTGTTCAAAAGCAAAGGTGTGGTTTACAAGCCTGTGAGAGATGTGAACTTAGGCTCTGATAGCACTGAATTCTATCTCCAGGCCAATGTTAAAGGTTCATAATCTTATACTTTTTTTATTAACATCTCATATATAAGTTTCTTTGAAAGAAAAGCTTTTTATGATGGTTTTTTCGCTTCGTTGATTGTAATATTCAACAATCATGATCCTTATAGCTCCGCGCATGGCTGGAATTGTGGTCAAGATTTTCACTTGGCTTTTGGAGAGTATTTTTGGAAGTTTTTTATTGTATATATTGAAGGGAAATAATCTTATTCATAAGGTATGATCTTGTTTATATTCGCTTGAAAAATTATACTTTCATGAAGTTTTGTTCTGATTTAAGAAATCTTCAACTTTTTTGCAGCATATTACAAATGCAGATATGGAAGAATCACCACTTTATGTTCCTTTACATGAATTTAAAGGTTTGTTATTTGTAACTAGGTTCTTTCAATGATCATAACTCAATTTCGTTTCGTGTTAATGTGTTTATGATTTTGAGTTTAATCTAGCAGACCAGAAAGAGCAAGAAGTAAAATGCTTGGATTCTACATTGACTTCACCAGAAAAAGTTCATCTTGCAATTGATTGTTTACCTACAACTTTAGAAAAACCAATTGATGGAACAAAGCCTTCGTTTAATCGGTGGACAATAATGGACTATTTCCGAGCCTACACCTCAGAAAATATAACACCAAACATGGTTGCAGAAAGATTTATAGCTTCTGTTAATGAATCTTCAAAACCTCCACTTCAAATGGGATTCTTTATCAACTACGACGTTGAAGATATACTAAAACAAGCAAATGAATCAACTCTTCGGTATCAGAAAGGTACTTCATCGAAGCTAGATCAAAGCGATATGACTTGTCTTCCAACTCTCTTCTGAGTTTTGATACTAATTTGCCGCGCGTTGTTTTTTGTAGGGGAACCTATCTCCGTGCTCGATGGAGTTCTTGTTGCTATCAAGGATGAAATAGATTGTTTACCATATCCTACTACAGGTAGTGCAAAATTTGATATGTATTAGCTCGTAAATTCTATTCACTCGATTTGAGCATCTTTAAATGGCGTCCGTCGTGTAGGAGGGACAAAATGGCTGCATAAAGGAAGGACTTGTACGGATGATGCTTGCTGCGTTAAGCGTTTGAGATTATGCGGTGCCATACTTGTTGGAAAGACTAATATGCATGAACTTGGCGCGGGAACTAGCGGTATAAATCCACATTACGGGTAAGAAACCATAGTTATATACACATTTTTGTTACATTTTTCGGTGCCTTGTCTACTAAGCTATATATTAATGAATTTGTATTGACAAGAGCTTGGCTGTTTATATACACTCCACAGGGCTTCTAGAAATCCATATGATGTCAATAGGATCGCAGGAGGTTCTTCTAGTGGATCTGCTTCGGTGGTGTCCGCAGGGTTGTGTCCTATTGCTCTCGGTGTCGATGGGGGAGGTTCTGTAAGGATGCCTGCTGCACTTTGTGGTGTTGTCGGTCTAAAACCGACTTTTGGCCGTATACCTCATGACGGGTGAGTATTCGATTGAAATATACTCGGGGAGGATTGTCATTGTCATGTTGTAATGATTTAGAATAACAATATTTTGTTACATTCAGAGTTCTTCCTCTAAACTGGACAGTTGGAATGGTTGGAATACTAGCAGGCACGGTGGAGGATTCATTGATCGCGTTAGTACTCGTCCTTACCATGATATATTTTTCTTCAAGTAAGTTTTAACATTGGTTTCACAGCTTCTAAAATTTCAATATTTGCAGTTATGCAGCAATCAGCGGCGAAATTCCGTCTCATCAGCCCTCTAGTTTGCCTGTAAGAACTTTTTCTTTTCAAATTCCAAGTGATTTTGATCACATCAATTTCATAAAATACCGATTTTCTTGTGGATTTGTAAACTAATGAAAGTACTTTAAGCAATACTTAGGCCAAGATAAATCTTCCAATGCTGCCTTTTACAAAGTCCTTATCAGACATCAAGTTGGCAAAGTATGGCAAGGTCAGAAATATCTTTTCATGCTTAGAATATACTTTTTCGTTTCGTATATTGGAAAAAGTAGGTAGTTCTAACATTTGTAATCTCCTTTAACCACTAATTTCATAAATTAGTGGTTTGATGATTGCAGTGATGATATCAAAATATGCTGTTCTCATGCTTTGAGCAAGCTCCAAGGTCGTTATGGTTGGAAGGTACCACAAAATATAGCCCAAACTGCATAATTAAGTGCTTGTATCATATGAGTATTTATGTATAAACTATTATGACCCAAACAGCTTCTAATAAAAGCAATGGAACTTTCATAAAGTAAAGTCATTACTAACTAATCTGAAAATTTTGTTTTAAATATACAAGATTGAAGATGTAACTTTACCAGAAATCGAAGAAATGCGCCTAGCACATTATGTAACAATTGCATCAGAGTGTCACACTTCTCTTGATTCCTTTCGAAATAAGTATGGAAATTTAAACCCTTGACTTGACTCTTTATTTTCCTCTAAACTAAGAATAGTTATGATTACTGAAATCACCAAATTCCATTCGAAGAAATTTAGCGGAATTTGGATGGGATGCAAGGGTAGCAGTTAAGATCTATGGTGCTTTCAGCAGCATGGAGTATATTAAAGCTCAGAAGATGAGGTAATTTTTTACTTAGTTTTCATATTAAGTGATATGCAAAAAGACTAATTCATAATTACGCGCTTCGTGAATACAGGAACCGTCAATTACAGTTTTACAAGAAAATATTTTCCAAAGTAGATGTCATTGTGTCGCCAACGACAGGGTTTGTTCCGTTTTCTCAAGCTTTAACACATTTTTATTTTAATATGTAACAGTTTTTTTCATTGGTAACATATGCCTAATACATATGACAATATGACAGTGTGACTGCATACCAAATTCAAAATGATGCAATCAAAACAGGTGAACTCGACTATGTCAACGGAGGTACATAGATTCGATTTAACAAACTGTCATAATTGTATTGACAGTAAGTACACTTAATAAGATGTTGGTAATGTAAAATCTGATTCATCTGTGACCGTTATTTCAGCTGCACTTATTCGCTATTCCATAGCAGGAAACTTCCTCGGACTCCCTGCTGTTACTGTTCCGGTATAACCGATTATATTCTTCTTTTACACTCACTTGTCACATTACACTACTCAGCTCAATCAACTTTTATGACACAGGTAGGATATGATAAATTGGGTTTACCAATTGGGCTTCAGCTTATAGGAAAGCCTTGGGCCGAAGCAACACTGATTCACTTGGCATTTGCAATGCAGGTAAATAAGTTACTTGCATTACAAGTTAATAACACGACCAATTTAAAACACAACATGTGTGACCACTAGATTTTGTTATTGTTTGGTGATCCACAATTTTATGAAACTAACATTATGGTGTCGCGATGATCACAGAGTATATGCTTGTCAGAATACAGAAAGCCAGCTATATTTTATGATCTGCTGAGGAAAAACTAAAAATAAATTGATTGTGGGCACAAGCATTGATATGTCTATTGAATCAAAGGAAAATGAAGAGTTATGATGTCCTGTTTGATGTGTTGGAGATAATTGTTAGTACTATGCAATTTTCAATGTTTCATCTATTGCAGAAATTTTATGTCCCACCCATTCAATTTCACTGCCCAAGCATTGCATTTGTATTAGAAAATTTGTTTGAAGAAATAAATAAACAAGTTGTTTGGTTGGATTTTAATCATCATTCGTATGTGATGATGTACAGTACCTTTTCATATCATTAATTAGTTACTTTGAAATTGGACCCTTGTGTCAAAACTCAAATGGTCCCTTTCATTTATACCTAACTAACTATCTCATTCTATGAGTATGATGTTTGAAATTTCTGTCTTAAAAGTATTTTATTAGATTACTACACATTATTAAAGGAGAATTGTTCATGGCATCCTTACTATTATTCATCCACTTTAATGAAAGTTCAAAAATATCCTTTTATACCGTTTCGAATTGAAAATCTAGATATTATTCATCCATTTTGATGAAAGTTCGAAAATATTCTTTTGTAGTGTTTGGAATTTAAAATCCAAACGCACCTAAAAACTACAAATCTAATGTTAGAGTCACAGTCATTATAAGAGGATTTCTTAATACACTTCATGTGTGAAATTATTTTTTTATCTCTTGTTTTCGGATGTGCACATCTGGACGCACCACTTTTACAAAATGTTGATTTGTTCTGGATATGCATATCCGGAAGACTTCTTGATGTGCACATCCGGAATAATTTCTTATAACTCTTCGCGCCAGAGCCTTTCCCCCCTCACTTTTCACATTCTCATTTCCACAAACTCTTTCAAACTCTCTCAAACTCTCAACATATCATTCCCACAAATCCTAATTGTTTTCACCCGAGTTCGGCGCATAGCAACTTCTACAACGATCAATACTTTCCACAACCTTTGTATCTCAGTTTAATCGGTAAGTTTTCGAATTTTAGAGTTTTAGAGTTATTTACGAGTAATTGATTTAGTTGACATTTAGTTGTAGAAGTTTGTTAGGTATTATAAAAAACATAGTTTAGAGACAATATATGTGAAATTTGTTACTTGAAACGGACGATCAAGGCAATGAAATGCCCTTATCTATGGTACAGTAGCCATGGTTGCGTTTTTCAAACTGAAAATACGTACCGGATGTGCAGATTCAGAAGTTTCCAATGTTGGTTTCTTCCTGATGTGCACATCCGGGAGAAACACAACGTTATAAATTATGAGTACTTCCAGAAGTGCACATCCGGAAGCAACTTGCTTTTTTTTATAAACTTCTAATTTATCTATTATGCTTTGCCGATTACATGGATGATAGAGAGGATCGTATGATACATGACCGACCAGCTCAACATGCATCTGTCAGACGTGAGAAGACGCAAGTTAGAGCGAGGGTTCTGGCACAGAGGATGTCCCAGTGTAACACCCAAAAATTTGCCCTCTTATTTATTACCTTAATTGGCTTTTTCTTCGCATTCATCTGGATATTCCATTAGGTCATAACTCTCACGATCACGCATTTGCATTGAGTTCCTAAGGCACGGGACCAAAGTGTTTCCTTTTGATGTGAATTCTCATATTCATTGGCGATTCATTTGGCCATTATACTCGAGATCGAGACAAAGGTTGAGTTTACATCATCATGAGCATATTCTTATTCTGGGGTTCATCAAGTTCTAATATTCTTTCTATTCAGAGGTTTCATCCTAAGTGTTGGAGCATAAATTTATTGGTGTGAGTTAACGTTTTGTTCCTTTTCAATAGCTCAGACGGCTCGCCTCATCAGTGCATATCATAGACGATTAGGGTCTCATCAATGATTTCAGCTGAGAAGGATTTTATCTATGGTGTAGTTCTTGTTAGCATCTTCAGCCACTTCTCCGTCAATATACACTTAAGAGAAAAATATTCATGGTTTCATATCAAAGATCGTGGGTCATTAAGTCAAGTTATCATGGGAATTGAATTACAAGGAACTAAAGTTGTTTGGTATTCAAATGGGATTGGGTTGTTTCAGGTGCAAGCTAATTTGGATTTTATGGATTAAAGTTAGTTTTAAACGTACTTCATTATCCATTTATTCGTTTTAATCATTTTTAATTTCTCTATCCCAATTCATTTTCAATTTATAATTCATATCCAATAATCATTTCACATTTTAAATCCGCATTTTTACAACTAGCCATTTCATCTTCTAATTCACTAATATTCATTTTGTCATGTTATTAATTCATATACATTTAATTAAGACCAATTCCATTCAATTTCTTTCTTTCTTTTTTATTTCCCAAATCCAAGTCATCTAAAGGGAAGGATATTGAACACGTTGAGGTTTGGTAAATAGGGTGTTCACATAATTTTTCGCGTTGATTGGTATTAGTGAGGTGAATATTGATCCATTACAACATCCTCAAGTTGACTTGTGGGGGAAATTCTAATGCAATTGGAATGAGAAGTTGTCATGGTGGGGTCGGAATCAAGTTGACCCGCATTACCATCTTGCACAAGAGGACCCATTTACATCAATACATTGGATAACATAAAGTCAGAATTCTCAATGAAAAAGAGAAGAAGCTTCGATCCATATAGAGGAGGCTCAACAGTTTTTTTCTCAACAAGAACAGAGTTTCACCATATTCTCTCTTCTCACCCTCTCAGTCCAGTTATAACAGAACACTAACAAAGATAAGGGGAGGATTTACAAAAGAAAATACAGGAAAAAAACACAGAATTAATAAGAGAAATTTCACACAAAAAAGTTCAGAAAAAAGAATCAATTACAGAATAAACTTTTCCAGAAAACTCAACAGAAAATACTGATATAACAACCAGCAAAAGCTCAGATAAGGGGAAAGGAGGAGAGATTGATAACAAAAATTTGACAGTTACAAAAACTCTAACAAACTGAATAAAAAGATAATTCAGTTACAGAAACAAAAGAGGCTCCAAGCTCTCTTTGAATAACATTAATCAGAGCTAGAGCTTTTAGTTTCCTCACTAGCAATAGTGTCATTGTCCTTATTACTTTCACCAGCTTCCTCTTCATTATCTTCAGCATCTTCAATGCTACCACCTTCAGTTTGTTCCAGATCCTTTATTAAATTTTCCAATTACATCTTTCTTTCAGCATGATCTCGAATAACCTCTCCCAATTCCCTGCAAGCTTTTTTCAAGTCCAAAACAACTCCGGTCTCGGTGGTAGGTTTCTTCTTAGAAGATGTTAAAACAAGATCTGGGACATGTCTCCCTGAAAAAAGTTTATAATGCACAGACAAGGTAGATTCTCTTTTGTAAGCATTGTCAGTACTAGAAAAGGTATCAGAGTGTTGATTGAGAATAATTTCACAAATAAGGGAGGGAAATGCAATGGGAATTTTGGTAGCATTTGTTGTAGCATGCTTCACAGCCTGATCAAAGATATACCTTCCATAATCAAACCTAGTTATAGCAAAGATAAATTTACCTAATCCAACAGCAACAGTGGAAGTGTGATTTTTGGGAACCCAATTGGCTGCTCCAATTCTGTGAAGAATATCATATTTCAAACTAAGTTCTACAGTAGATAGTTTCCCCTTCGTGGGCCAAGCGTTTACTTGATTTGCAATTATCACTTTGCAAATCTGATTGTCAGTAACTTCAAGCTCACTTTTTTCTTGCTTACTTCTTTCCAAATACTTGTTGATGATAGTAGGAGAAAACTCAATGCATCTACCCCTAACATATTCCTTTCTAAAATCCTTACTACTTCTGTTATCAATATCCACAGGAATATTCACAATGAACTCCTTGACCAGCATATCATAAGATTTTGAGAAACCAGACACAATCTTCATTAATCCAGCACTTGATATCAATTCTATAACCTCCTTGATTTCAACAACACCAGTCCCCAGTTCTCTCTCTAGAGCAATCCTTCTTTGATACACAAATTTCCATTCAGTCACATTGTCCACAAAATGGAATAAAATATTATTCAAAGGAATATCTGGTATTCTAAAAAAAGATTTATATACCACATATTTTCTAGTATGGGTGATGTCCTGGACACCATCATCAATATCATCATCAGTTTCAATGTCAGATATAGTCTTCCTCTTTTTAGAAGTTGTTTCAACTTTGCTCCAAGATCTAGCAGGTCCAACCATAGTCTTTTTCTTGAAACTCCTGAAGGGATGGTTATCAGCAACAAATTTTCCTTTCCTAGATTTCATCATATTGGCTATACTAGGGTTAACATTAGCAATCAACCCATTGTCAGAGGGAACATCATCTATATTGACAACATTTTTCAGGGTCTTTATTTGGACCATCATTCTTCTTCTTGTTTGAAACATCTATCTCAACAGTGTATTTTCTTTCTCAATAACAGAGTCAACAAATGTGTGTAATTTCAAATCATCATGAATTTTCTCAGAATGAGAGGACTCAACCTTTTTATCCCTAGATTGATCAACATTAAAAAGAGAGCATGCAACCATTTGAGAAAGGGGTGTGGAAATACCATCTACCTTATATCCTTCAGACATGATTCTACAAACTAGACGTCTAATAGCCCTATCTACATAGATACTACCTTCTTTGTAATTATAATCAGAAGGCAATTCATGAGAGGCATCAACAGTGTTACCTTTAAAGGAGCCTTCAGAAGTGTGAGAAGTTCTAGATTTATTCGTATCACCACTGTCATAGGAAACCACAGAGAGAGGCACAACGTTTAGGGCTTCATCAGAAGAGATGTTCATTTACGACCTAGCACTAGAATCAAACATAGTTTATTTTGAGGAGGAAGAGGTTTGATGTTGAGACATTACGAAGTGGTTGAGTGAAGGTTTCGTAAAATTACTCAGGAGATGTTTGGAGGTATGGAAAGTTGGGGAGCAGTTTGAGCGAGAACAAATGAAAGTAGGGTAGCATGTAAGAGAGATGCAAAAGAGATATTTGAATGATTTCTCTTAATAGTGGAGAGATTTTTGTTGGAAACATAAAGAAAAATTAAAGATGTTTCCATGCACCTTTAAATGACTCTTCAATTTTTTAAAATAGAAAATGGTTTTGATACGCTTCTCACGAGACTTTAATTGCTATAATCTTTCATATATCCCAATTTACCATTCATATTTCCAAGATGATTATCATTTATGGCTTTAGTAACACAGTCAGACAATTTCTTTTCAGTATTCTCATATTCTAAAACAAACACCTTGTCTTCAACAGACTTCCTCATAAATTGGTTACAGACATCAATGTATTTGAACATGATGTGTTGGTTGGAGATGTTTACATCATTCATATTGTCACAACATGATGTCATGACATCCTGTGTGACATTACAGTCAACTAGAATTTGTTTCATCCACATCAGTTGTGAACAACTATCTCTAGTTGTTAACTGCTCAACTTTAGCTATAAACAAAGAGACATAATTTTGTTTCTTAATAAACCAAGTTATATCATTATTCTTTAGACATAAGCAGACTCCTGATTTTCTCTTCCTATCATCAATATTAGTACTAATACCAACAAGACTCATTATCTGTATCAGGTTTCTTGAAGAAATTTCACCATCTTTGAAGTAGTGAGATATTTAATCTTTTGTTCTGACATCTTGGTTTTCTATCCAAATTTTCATTCCCTACATGATCTTTCTTCTTCCTTTGCTAAAGTACATATGGTAGAATGGCTAGACTCTTTAGGAACCTATACATAACAGTTGTCTTCAGATCTGACTTCTTTCATGACAACTTCATTCTTCTCATCAGTAACTAAACATTCAGACTTAGTAAAGTTGACACTGAACCCTTGATCACACAGCTGACTGATGTTAATTAAGTTGGCAGTCAAACCTTTGACAAGCAACACATTATCAATAATTAGGACTCCTGATCAATTTAACTTGCCAACCCCCTTGATTTGACCCTTGGAACCATCACCAAATATCACATGATTAGGAAAAAGGGGCTCCATGTCTACTAATAAATTTTCAATCTCAGTCATATGTCTAGAGCAACCACTATCAAAATACTATGCCTCCTTATCTGTAGTTATGAAAGAAGTATAAGCTATTAGACTAGTAGCATCAACCCTAGGAATCCATTGCTTTTTGTTCATAGGGATGTTTTGATTTGACTTGGTTTGAAAGACAGGCTTATGGAATCCATATAATTTGTAGCTGAATGGCTTTATATGACGAAAGCACCCACAATAATGATATTTCTATCTCTAAATTTTTTTTGTAGTTTTCTTGTCTTCTGTCATGATATTGAGGCATTTGATTCAACATCATAGGTTTGATCTCAGAATGAACTAGGTCTAAGATATGTTCTTTTCTTCTATTAAACCAAAGACCAGTCACATCTCCAACTAACTTCCCAACCTGTAGAATCTCATCTAAAGTATCTGAACTATTGTTCAGCATTCTAACAGACTTAGTCATTTGATCAAGTTTAGAATTTAACAATGTTACCCCATCCATCAGCTTGGAGATAATTTCAAGTTGTTCTTCCTTTTCAGCATCCTGTTGGATTATGAGTTTCTTTTGTTTGTCTCCTTATCGACAAACTTCTTCACTTCTAAGGCATGACTTTTTGTAGGAGGCTTCCAGTTCTTCAAAGGTCAATTCATCATCACTAGAGTCTAAGTAATATCTCGCAGTTAGAGAAGTATCACCCTTAGTAGATTCTTCTTCAATTTCATTTTCAAACTCCTCATCAAACCAAGCCACAATAAGACTTTTCTTCTTCTTTAGACCAGTCCTCTTTAGGCTTCAAAACTGTTATGGCCTTCCTATCCTTGTCTTTCATAACAGGATGATCCCATCCTTTCAGAATAGCTTTCCAAGCCTTGTTGTCCAAAGAGTTAAAAAAGGTAACCATTATTGGCTTCCAGTAATCATAATTAGTTCCATCCATAAAGGGGGGTCTGTTCACAAATTCCACCTGCTTGTCCATTATACCAGAAAGTAACTTCCATATATCTCACCCAGATACAAAGCAGGATGCCTGCTCTGATACCAATTGAAATTCTGGTATCAGATATGTGATGTCGAAAGCAATGTCACGACATTACTGTCTGAACATTAACAAGGTAAAAACATAATAAAGTACAACAATAATAACATAGGGAATTATTAACCCAGTTTAGTGCAAATTCACCTACTTTGAGGGTTACCAAGTCAAGAAGGAAATTCACTATTAGTAGTATCAATTCAAAGTTAAACAATCCCAATTTACACCCCTCACTTAATCACTACCCAATACAATTTCTATCTAAGAACCCTTAGATAAAAGAACCCCCTTCTATGTCTTCAATTAGGGTTGCATCACTTTAAGTAGAGAACAATCTTCAAGTACTAGGGCAAAGAAAACAGATAGATTGGATCTTCATTAAAACAGATTAATCTTCAAATCTTTTTAATTCAGAATGCATAAGAATGGAAATATTTGAACTTTCCAAAAGCGAAAGTGAGGTTTGGTACTCATATGTTGGAAGGCGAGGCTGAAGTCTGGTTGGACAATAGTCGCCAGAGGTTGGAAGCTGAAGGTACGAATATTACTTGGGCATTTTTCAGGCTGAGTTTTTGGAGAAGTATTTTCCAGAAGATATTTGCAGTGCAAGAAAGGTAGAATTTTTAGAACTGAAACAGGTAGCATGATTATGGTTGAATATGCTGCTCGGTTTGAAGAGTTGGTACAATATTGTGCTTATTACAATACTAAAGAGGCTATGACTTCAAAGTGTTTGAAGTTTGAGAACGGGTTGCGTCCCGAGATCAAACAAGGCATTGCTTGTTAGAAGATCATAAATTATCCAAAGCTGGTAAGCAGAAGCAGAATTTATGATAATGATAACAGGGCCCAGATTTCTCATTACAAGGTTGTGAGTGATCGTAAGGGTAAACAGAGGTTTGGGGGTACGCTGTATAGTTGTAACACGGTGGGAGAACTGACTTTAGTTATGTTGCGGATAGCAAGAGTCGCCACCGACTTTTATTTTATCCAAAGGAAAGGCATAAAAGAACAGGAAAGACCTTTTAAAAGATTTTTGGGTCCGGGGGGTAGGTTATGTAAAAGGAAGGTGTTAGCACCCTTTACATCCATGGTTATCCATGGGCTCTTAGTTACTTAGCTCACTTTACAATGTTTTTGAAATGTGAAGTGTGTGAATAAAAATTTTCTTAAGAGTTTCATAATGATCCATGTACGGATGCGTAAAAAACCTTTGTTTTGAAAATTGTTTGAAATGTGTGAAGTGTTTGAAATTGTTTTGAAGAGTGAGCAAGTATCTAAGAGGAACCTACCCTAATTTTAAGTCTTTTCTGTTCTTGAATCCTTTAAATGGTAAGACTATCCCTATTATTAAGGAATAGGTAGTCATTACCTTGGATGTGAGGGACATATGAGGGACATCTGTTTTATGAAGGCAACTGTGGGGTGTATTAAGCATTCAGGAAGGACTGTCATCATTATTCGAAAGGGACTTGATCTTTATGAAAGGCAACCATTAGGGACTTGATGACTTTTCTTTTAAGGGACTTGCTTTATACACCCCACTTGACCTTTTTTTTGGATAGGCAACATTGAGGGATAGCCCTAGAAAGTGAGATGGCGATTAAAAATCGACTTACGTGTGTGAGTGTTTAATTTATATTTATCTTAAAATTTTAAATGATCTAAATTTAATTTTAAATAGAATACATGTTTTACACTCCCTATATTACTAACCATAGCATAAAAATTAAATAAATTACATATTTACAAAATTTACACCAAGGAGCAATTACATAATTATAATAAACAATTAAAATAAATGGCAAATAAATAAATATAAATAATAAGCAAAAATAAATAAATAGGCAATAATAAATATAATAGGGGTTAGTAATAATAATAATAAAAAATCAAATAAGGTTAGTGAAATAATAATAAGCAAAAATTAATATTAATAATAATATGGTTAGTAATAATAACAATAATTAAAAAAATATTATAATAACATGATAAACACAAAATTATATTTTTAATATTGACATTTATTTAAAAATATGAACAATTAAAGGATTATGGTAATATTTTAATTTATGTACAAATTATTAAATTATTTACAAAATTAAATTATTATAGGTTCAATTGTTTCTAAACACATATTAAAAATTATTTATATATAATTTAGGTTATAAACAAATTAAAAAAAATATTTACATATTTATAAGAAATTTGATTATAATTATATTTACTAAAATTAATTATATTGAATAAATATGTACATAGTAATTATATTTATAAAATTTAATTATACTAAATATTATATTCACAAAAATTAAGTTAGAAAAAAATGAAATTTGGTTTTAACATTTGTTTAGAGAGAAAATAAGTTAGGGTTTTAGGGTATATTTTTAGGGTTTATAATATAATATACAAAATTATTTTAATTAATATACATATACTATAATTTAATTACATAAAAGAAATAATTTTTTAAATTAAGAAAATATACATTTTTTAGAATTTGGAAAATATAATATATAAACATGCTTTATTATTTTTTTTTTGAATTATTTAGAAAAACATATGTATATACAAGACTATATTTAATTTAATAATAAAATAATTAAAACAAACAAAATAAAAAAAACAAAAAAAATGAGAACTTACCTGGCTTGGGTTTGAACCCAGGTCAGTCTGTTTACCAGCAACAAGAACCACCACCAAGCCACTATGCGCGCAAGCAAGAAAAGAGAGTGTGAAATTGGTTTTGTGCTTCGTCTGGAAAAATCAAGAAAAATAAGAAACAAAAGGCCTGGGGGGAGGATTGAACCCAGGACCTTTGTAGTTAACACGCATGCACAAGACCAATCCAGCTAGATGAGCAATCCTGTTTGTAACCCAACAATAATTCATAATATATAATAATCAATGCGTAAATGAAAAAAAACCAAAATTATTTGTCATGGCCAGGATTCGATCCCCTCCCCTTTTGTCAAACGCATGCGTACTTTTCCACTGGGCCAAGCGTTGGCTTGTGATAATGGATCAACAACATTGCATAAAATATTTTAAACAATATTTGAATATTTGCTGAGCGCGCCAACTGCTTCTTCTTCAACCTATTTCCTGCGAAATTTCCTTCCCTTTTTCCTGCGAAATTTGTTGCGAGTTCTTCATGGTTTCAAACCTGCGAAAACCAAACTTCAACCAAACAGTATTGATTCATGAAATTAATTAGCGTTTTGTGATCCTCACAGTTCATACAACATTCCTATGTTCTCCAAATTTATTTAAATTCAGTAAATCATTAAGCCCTAATTTCAAAGGTGAAACCCTAACAATGGCCGATTCTGATTCAAGCCATGAACCTTTGGTTTAATGCTCCAGAAACAATCTACATAGCACCACAAACAACATTATATAAACAAAATTCAATAATATGCAATAAATCAATGGAATGGAAAAAAATATTTCCAAGCACAAGATGGATTCAGGTTGGACAATATGTCATGATATTGATGCATATGAGTGATGGTTTATGATCAGAGAAGTCCAAGGAAGCTCTCCATGTTCTTGTTTTACCTTCTAGAGCCCTAAATCCAAGAATCCGAATGTGACTTTTGTGAAGAATTTTTGAACAATGAAACTTACTTTTGGAGGCAGAGAATTCGTGTCAATGCAATGGGGTTGAGTTTAGTATTTATATGTGAATGAATTTAGGTCATAACATTGAATGGTTGTTTGGAAATTTTGATATTTGAAGATTGAAAAAGATCATGTCTTAAAATTCAAATATTTGTGTATGAAGGCTTGCTATTTTGGGACAAATCTTATGATTTCCTTCCTCTTCAATTCCAATCAACATTGAAGACATTCTAGAAACCAAATCTCCATCAAATATCATATTTTCATATTTTATTTTTATTTAAAATGATTTTTAATGAATTAAATCAAAATAAATAAAAATAAAATAATAAAAATTCTGATTTTTAATGGTTTGGGTCGTGCATAGTGCTATTGTATGGATTGGGTCATAATTTGGCAAGCCCATTTGGAAAGAATTGGTTTTAGACCTCCATTTTCATCATAAACCAACTAAAAATTTCCCAAATTTGCAAGGGCACATATCCTTCAATTTTAAAGCTATGAGGGTGTTCTTGGACATTTTAGAAAGCTTGAAGAGTCCTCTAACCAACCCCACTGGTTTCATGTCCATATCATTTACCAATCTCAAGTTATGCCCTTTTGAAGTTGTTGACTTTTTGTTGACTTTTGAAATGACCTATAATGTCTTAGCTCATACCTTCCAAATGAAGCATTTTTGGGCTTGGCTTGTGAGACACAAAGTTGTAGAGAATTCAATTTCCTTCAAAATGAGATTTGAGTGGAGACTTGGTGATGAAGTATGTGAAAGTTATGGCTGGTCAAAGTTCAGTTGACTTTTACTAAGGAAACCCTAATTTAGAAACTCCTGATTCTTGATGATCTGGAGTCTCCTTGATGAATCATGATCAACCCTTGATCAAATGATGAATTTTACTTCATATACTTGATGTTGGCAAAAAATCATGAAGTTTGACTTAGGTTTGACCACAGTTGACCTCAGTTTGACTTTTTAACTACATTGACTGTTTTTGACTTATCTGATCATCTGACTGGGCAAACTTCTGAGAAAAGTCTTGAAACTTGTCATGGGGGTTCTTACACACATATAAGATGCTATGAAGCTCACTTGAAGTCTTGGAAATCTATTTAGCCTGATTAAAGCCAAAACCCTAGTGTTGGATGCACTGCTTAGGAGGTGCATTGTCTGAGGGAATTGTCAACTCTTCTGACCAATTGTAAACTTTGTGAACCTTGTGAACCTTCATAAAGTGACTTGTAGACTTCATGAACCTCATGGAAGGTCTTGAAAGCATTGTGAATCTTGTGAACCTTGTGAACCTTCATGAAGTGACTTGTAGACTTCATGAACCTCATGAAAGGTCTTGGAAGCATTGGGAAACTTGTGAACCTTGTGAACCTTCATAAAGTAGCTTGTAGACTTCATGAACCTCAGGGAAGGTTTTGAAAGTGTTGAGAAACTTGTGAACCTTGTGAACCTTCATAAAGTAGCTTGTAGACTTCATGAACCTCAGGGAAGGTCTTGAAAGTGTTGAGAAACTTGTGAACCTTGTGAACCTTCATAAAGTAGCTTGTAGACTTCATGAACCTCAGGGAAGGTCTTGAAAGTGTTGAGAAACTTGTGAACCTTGTGAACCTTCTTAGAACACAAAGTCTTGTATTGTGAGGGCAAATTTTGGGGTGCAACAGCTGCCCCTGTTCAATTTTCTGAAACCTGAGGGGTTAGATTGGTATATTTGCCAGTCGTGACCTGGAAGGTTGAAGGGGATTGAACACAAAAGACCAAAAATTTGCACTCACCAGTGCATAGAATGATATTGATGTTTGGTTGTATATGCTTGAGTGGGCTTAAAGATGCCACTTGGAAGAATTGGAGATGGGCTTAGAGATGCCATCTAAAGAACTGGATGTGGTGATAGCTTTGTGTTGATACTGGATCTCAGTACTAGGTCTTCGTATAGGCCGTCTCTGAATCGTTTATAATTTGAATTTGTTGAATAGACCAGTAGAAATAAATGTTCATGACGATTATCTCTTCTGGAAATATCTTGGATTATGGAATGGATCTTTTTACAGACCGTTTGCCTACTCTCCAAGGTCAAAAGAACGTCGGGATTTATTCTTCTGAAAAACAATCTTGAACCAGGGAATGGATCTTTTTGCAGATCGTTTGCCTGCTATTCAAGGGCCAAAAGAACGTCAGGATTTGTTCTTCTGAAAGATATTTTGAACAAGGGGCCAAAAGAGCGTCAGGATTTGCTCTTAAGGGTCACAAGAACGTCAGGATTTGTTCTTCTGAAAAAGTCTTGAACAAGGGGCCAAAAGAGCGTCAGGATTTGCTCTTCAGGGTCAAAAGAACGTCAGGATTTGTTCTTCTGAAAAAGTCTTGAACAAGGGGCCAAAAGAGCGTCAGGATTTGCTCTTCAGGGTCAAAAGAACGTCAGGATTTGTTCTTCTGAAAAAGTCTTGAACAAGGGGCCAAAAGAGCGTCAGGATTTGCTCTTCAGGGTCAAAAGAACGTCAGGATTTGTTCTTCTGAAAAATTCTTGAACAAGGGGCCAAAAGAGCGTCAGGATTTGCTCTTCAGGGTCAAAAGAACGTCAGGATTTGTTCTTCTGAAAGATGTCTTGAACCAGGGAATGGATCTTTTTACAGACCGTTTGCCTGCTATTCGAGGACATCTTGAGTAGTGTATGGATCATTTCTGACCTGTTGTAAATTGTTGATGCTGTTTTATCTGCATGTAACGATCCTGCAAGGAGAATGTTAGTTTATGTTATATGTATGCATGCATAGTATGATGCACCTAAGTAAATGTATTATGTATTTATGGATATGTATGTTATGATATGATGTAAATGATGTATGTATGATATGACACTGCCGGGAGTGTCTGGATGTCTTTGTATAACAACTGCTGGCCAGGGAAAATAAATCCCGATTCGTTTTTGAAGGATATATTATACATAACCTTCCATATGCTGAGGATGGCAAGGTATAGATAACCTCCCGGATGATGGGGATAATAAGGTATATATCACCTCCCGTATGCTGGGGATAGTAAGGTATTCATAACCTTCGTCTTCGTTTGATGGTAGGGCAGATATAACTTCCCGTCTTCGTTCGTCGTACCCTTATTGGAAAGTAAATTCCCGAATATCCGTATGAGGATAAAAGAGATGGATATAAATTCCAGGGGAGATAAGACTTTATGAAGATGGATTCGTCCTACTGAGGGTTTTGTAGTTTTTCTGTAAAGATGAATCGGCGAAGCTTCGTTGAAATCCTCCCCTCGTTCGTCCTTAGTAAATACTATTACTGCATTTTCATGCATTTCTGGTAAACATCAATCATATTAAGCACACATGCATTTCTTGTAAACATCAATCATATTCAAAAGCATACATACATTCAAACACAACCAATGGACGTTTCGCTTATGTAAATAGGGTAAAAGTAAATCTGGATTCAAAAGATGGGATTTATTTATATCGAAAAGTGATCCATACACGGGTAAGTTTGTACAAGGAGACATAAACCCTAGTAAGAGGATTTTGTCATAAAATTTTACAATACAAGGAAAATCAGCTATGTGGGAAATAATCCTATTGAGTTTCAATTCTACTATTGCCATTATCTTCAAGTATCTCATCTTCTGCTGTTGAGACGGAAACAATTGGATTGAGCTTTATCTGTTCGAGCTTGAGTGAGTAGTACAACTGGTTGCAGTTTTATGGGTGATCCAAACGAGACATAGTCATACGCTTTAATCCCTAACTTTTGCCTGGATTGCCCTTTCAGGTTTTCAATCCACCGGGATACCCTTTTTTGCCCAAGCCGCCCTTTCAGGTTTTCGACTTGTCGGGTGTACATCTTCTTATATATATCCCTAATTTTTGCCCGAACCCTTTTGGTTCGCCGGGATGCCCTTATTTTTGCCTAGGCCTGTCAACCTAGCGGGTCTCTTTTTATGCGTAGTATTTTTTAACTATGTCTGCGTTTACAGGCTGTGGGAAGTCTTCACCATCCATAGTAGTAAGGATCATAGCACCTCCTGAGAACACTGTCTTGACTACAAATGGTCCTTCATACGTTGGAGTCCACTTGCCCCTAGGATCACCCTGTGGTAATATGATACGCTTGATTACCAAGTCACCAGCCTGATATACCTTTGGCTTAACCTTCTTATCAAAAGCTTTGATCATTCGTTTCTGGTACATCTGGCCATGACAAACTGCTGCTAACCTCTTCTCATCAATCAAATTTATCTGGTCAAGTCGAGTCTGAATCCACTCATCTTCATCCAAGCCTGCATCCTTCATAATTCTTAAGGAGGGAATCTGAACTTCAATGGGAAGAACTGCTTCCATACCATAGACTAAGGAGAATGGGGTTGCCCCTGTTGAAGTTCGTATTGTAGTACGATAACCATGAAGGGCAAATGGTAACATCTCATGCCAATCCTTGTAAGTAACAGTCATCTTCTGTACAATCTTCTTAATGTTCTTATTAGCAGCTTCAACTGCCCCATTCATCTTTGGACGATACGGAGAAGAGTTGTGATGCTTAATCTTGAACTGCGTGCAGAGATCAGTAATCATAGTGTTGTTCAGATTAGAGCCATTGTCAGTGATAATCCTTTCAGGGATGCCATACCTACATATGAGATTATTCTTAATGAATCGAGCCACAACATTCTTAGTAACAGATGCAAATGAAGCTGCCTCCACCCACTTCGGGAAATAATCAATAGCAACCAGTATGAAACGATGCCCATTAGAAGCAGTAGGCTTGATCTCACCAATCATATCAATGCCCCACATGGCAAAGGGCCAAGGAGCAGTCAACACATTCAATGGTGATGGAGGTACATGGACTTTATCGGCATAGATTTGACATTTGTGACAAGTTCTGGAGTGTTGATAGCAATCAGCTTCCATGGTAGACCAATAGTAACCTGCTCTTAATATCTTCTTTGCCATAGTATGACCACTAGAATGAGTGCCAAAGATCCCATCATGCATATCCTCCATAATCTCAGTTGCTTCCTTCTTATCCACACAACGAAGCAAAGTTGAATCATGATTGCGCTTGTACAAAATGCCATTACTCAAAAAGAACTTAGCAGAAAACCTTCTCAGAAATTTCCTATCTTTGACAGATGCCCCTTCAGGGAATTCCTGAGCTTCAAGATATCTTTTCACCTCATAGAACCAAGGCTTCTCCTCTGCCCCTTCAGTGTCAATCTCATTGCAGTATGCAGGCTTTTCAAATCTATCAATAGTAATCTTGGGAGCTTCATCATCCCAACTGATCTCAAACATAGATGCCATGGTGGCTAATGCATCTGCCAACTGATTCTCTCTTCATGGAATATGTTCAAAAGTAATCTCTCTGAAATGTGGGATCAAAGACAACACGTACTCTCTGTAAGGAATGAGGTTATCATGCTTAGTATCCCAATCTCCTTTGATCTGACTTACTACCAAGGCTGAATCTCCATACACATCAAGGAACTGAATCTTCATATCAATAGCAGCTTTAATACCCAGGATACATGCCTCATACTCAGCCATGTTATTGGTACAATAGAAACAAAGTCTGGCAGTAATCGGGGTATGACAACCTTCAGGGGAACTAATCACAACACCAACACCATTACCAAGTGCATTAGAGGCACCATCAAAAACCATAGTCCATCGGGATCCTTGTTCAGGTCCGTCATATTGTCCAAGTTCTTTGGTAATAATCATAATGTCTTCATCAGGGAACTCAAAACTCATTGATTGATAATCATCCACTGCTTGATGAGCCAAATGATCTGCCACAACACTTCCCTTAATGGCCTTCTGAGTAGTATATTGTATGTCATATTCTGTCAAGATCATTTGCCATCTTGCAATTCTTCCGGAGAGAGCAGGTTTCTCAAATATGTACTTGATTGGATCCATCTTTGAAATCAATAAGGTAGTATGAGTCAACATATACTGTCTTAGTCGGCGAGAAGCCCATGCCAAAGCGCAGAAAGTTTTCTCGAGCAGTGAGTATCTTGTTTCACAGTCGGTAAACTTTTTGCTAAGGTAGTATATTGCCTGCTCTTTTCGACCAGACTCGTCATGTTGCCCCAATACACACCCCATTGAATTGTCTAACACTGTTAAGTACATAATCAAGGGCCTTCCATCAACTGGTGGCATCAAAATTGGTGGTTCCAGCAGATATCTCTTGATTTCATCAAAGGCAGTCTGGCACTCATCATTCCATTCCATCACCTGATCTTTCTTCAACAACTTGAAGATTGGCTCACAGATGGCAGTTAATTGGGAAATAAATCTTGCAATGTAATTCAATCGTCCCAAGAAACCTCTAACCTCCTTCTCAGTACGGGGAGCTGGCATTTCTCGTATAGCTTTCACTTTTGCTGGATCTACTTCAATACCTTTTCCACTGACAATGAAACCCAGGAGTTTACCAGATCTAACTCCAAAAGTACACTTGTTTGGGTTCAACCTCAACTTGTATTTCTTCAACCTCTCAAACAACTTGTGCAGATGATCAAGATGTTGCTCTTCATTCTGAGACCTGGCTATCATATCATCTACATATACCTCTATCTCATGATGAATCATATCATGAAACAAAGCCACCATAGCACGCTGATATGTTGCTCCTGCATTCTTCAAACCAAATGGCATTACCTTATAGCAAAAGGTGCCCCACTGTGTCACAAATGTTGTCTTCTCCATATCTTCATGTGCCATCTTGATCTGATTGTAACCAGAGAAACCATCCATAAAAGAGAATACCTTATGCTGAGCAGTGTTGTCTACCAGAATATCAATATGAGGGAGTGGAAAGTCATCTTTAGGGCTAGCCTTGTTCAAATCTCTGTAGTCTACACACATACGTACCTTACCATCTTTCTTAGGAACTGGTACCACATTTGCAACCCACTGAGGATAAGAAGTCACTGCTAAGAACCCTGCATTGAACTGTTTCATTACCTCTGCCTTGATCTTTTCTGACATTTCAGGACGCATACGACGAACCTTCTGCTTCTTTGGACGACAATCTTCTTTCACTGGAAAACGGTGAACCACAATGTCTGTATCCAACCCTGACATATCTTCATAAGACCAAGCAAAGATCTCCACATAGTCACATAACATCTGAATCAATCTGCTCTTGACACTGTCCTTTAAATCAGCCCCTATCTTGACCTCTTTTCTGTTTTCTTCAGTTCCCAGATTCACAACTTCGACTGGCTCTTCATGTGGCTGTATAGCTTTCTCTTTTTGTTGTAACAACCTAGCAAGCTCTACAGGTATTTCACAATCGTCCTCATTTCCGTCTTCAGTTTGATAGATCGGATTCTCGAAATTATAATTGGCAATAGTAGAACTGTTATCAACAGGATCCAGAGTGGATGAGGATCTGCATTTTAGTGATGTGGGTGTGTGTAAGAACACATAGCTGATAAAACAAAAATAAAAGAAAAGAAAGACAAGGAACACAATATTTACGAAAACGAAACGTCCACTGATTTTATTGAATGAAGTATGCAAATGAAATGACAGCCCGCAACAAGCATGCCATTGTGCCCCGGGTAAGGCACATGGCTTGGAAGTTTTATTGTTCAAGAAATTACAAATTTAAAATATAACAACACAATAATAGTATTTACTCCTGACTAAAGGAGATAGGGATAACATCTTCAGCTTTCCAATTATTGAGTCCAGCACCCACGGTAGGAAAAATCCAAGCATCCAGATTGTAGTCTTCCTCATAGTCTCCCACAGCATTGATCTGATCTTTCATAACCCGTTGGCTAGTGATACGAGCAGCCCGAGCACGACGAACAGCCTTCTGGGACTCTGCAATGAAACCCAAACCAAACTTGTCAGACTTGTATGGAATATCAGGAAGTTGACCCCAAATAGTACAACCACCTTCATCCACCACAGCTCTAGCATCATTGAGGGAAGCCATTGCCATTGTTGGAGGTTTTCTGGTGATCACAGGAACTTTCTTGCAACAGGAGGGGCTACATAATCATTAACAACCCAAGGAACCACTTCAAACGTCTGACATGGAGTTTCAATGTATTCACCTTCCATTTCCAGATACTTGAAAGTGTTTACATGGCTGACAAAGTATTCTTCTTCTCCATAGACAGTAACAACCTTTCCATCCACCGGATATCTCAACTTTTGGTGCAATGTAGAGGTTACAGCACCTGCCCCATGGATCCAGGGACGACCAAGCAGACAAGAGTACAAAGGACGAATATCCATCACAAAAAACGTAGCAGAAAACACCTGGGAACCAACTTTGATTGGAAGATCAATTTCTCCATGTACTACTCTTCTAGAACCATCAAAAGCCTTCACCACAATGTTACTGGGCTTCAGCACAACATCTTCAGGACTCAGCTTGTTCAGGACTTCCTTAGGCAACACATTCAGAGAGGAACCATTGTCTATCAATACATGTGACAGGGTAGTGCCCCTACATTCAATTGAGATATGCAAGGCCCTGTTATGATCCCTCTTGGCAGGGGTCAAATCAGCATCAGAAAATCCTAACCCATTGTCATAGGTCAGGTGGGCAACACAGTTCTCAAACTGATCCACAGAAATTGCACTGGGTACATGAGCAGTCTTCAGAAACTTGATCAAGGACTTGGCATGAGCCTCAGAACATAACAACAAGGACAACATAGAAATCTTTGAGGGAGTATGCCCCAGTTGATCAACAATGTCATAATCACTCTTGCGAATGATTTTCAATACTTCTTCCATCTGCTTAGAGAGATTATCAGCAGCTGGCATATCAGTAGATACAGGCTCAATAACAGGACCTTTGCCCCGAGCATCAGTGGTAGGAGTAACTGCATTCTTGGAAGTAACTGGAGGAGAGAAGACTCTTCCACTACGTGTGATCTTACTAGATCCAGCAATATTGTCAACATCAACAGGCACATCAGCTACAGGCTCTTGCTTAACACCATGGATATAAACATCAGATCCATAATGCCAAGGCACAGCTTTGTCAGACGTATACGGGATAGGACCAGGAGTAGTAATGACCACAGGAGCAACTCTGGCTTCAGCAACAACTTTCACAGGACCTTCAGCAGTAATTTTGATTGGACCCTGATGAGTGATTTTAATGGGACCCTTTGAAGTGATTCTTATTGGTACTTTGTCAACCATGTCAACCTCTTCAGTCTTCTTACCCTGTGTAATATGATCTACCATACTCTCCACAGAAGACGGTCTTCTTTAAAACACTATAGTATACTTATCCATGAGACGCTGAATTCCGTCTTTCAATCTAAAGCACTTCTCTGGATTATACTCACAATAAACACAATCTTCACGACAACCCGGAAAGAACCCAACTTGCACTAACTTCTTTCTGATGATGGCCAATGGTGTGGTCAACTCTGCAACTGAATGGATATGTAAATCTTCATCAATGGCATTGACAGTCTTCTCGTGATTTGGCATTGGAGCAGTAATCACATTTGGAGTACCTGGAGGATCAAACTCAATTTCTCCAGCATCAATCATATCTTGAATTTTATTCTTCAAGATCCAGCAGTTATTAGTATCATGTCCCTGACAGTTTGAATGGTATGCACACCGTGCATTGGGGTTGTACCTGGGAGAGGTAACATTAGGATTCTGAGGAGCCTCTTTCAAAGTAATAAGTTCAGCCTTCAACAAATGTTGCAATGCCTGTGCCATTGACATGTTGATCTTCGTGAACTGCCTTCTAGCCCTCTGTGGGTTGCCCTGTGGCTGCTCTGTTGTTGCAGGAGTTGGATTTGAAATATGCACTGCACTAACAGACTGATGTCTTCTGTTACGATCAGGTTGACCATAAACAGCATTGGATTCTTTCTTCCCAGTGGGAGGCTTCTTTGCAGCACCTGATGAAGAAGTACCCACTTGGATCTTACCATTCTTTATACCATTTTCTACTCGCTCTCCTGTCATGATCAACTCAGTGAAGCCAGATGATGAGCTTCCAATGAGATGACTATAAAACAGACCATTCAGCGTACACATGAACATATCAACCAATTCCCTGTCAGTCAAAGGGGGTTGAACTCTTCCAGCTAAATCTCTCCACTTCTGAGCATACTCTTTAAAACTTTCTTTGGCACCCATAGACATGCTCTGAAGCTGCATGCGAGTGGGGGCTAAGTCAGCATTGTATTGATACTGCTTATAGAAAGCTTCAGCAAGATCATTCCAGTCTCTGATGTTGGCACTCTCCAACTGATAATACCACTCTAGCTGAGCTCCAGATAAGCTCTCTTGAAAGAAATGGATCCACAACTTCTTATCAGCAGTGTGGGGTTGAATTCTTCTGACATATGACCTCAGATGCAGCTTAGGACAAGAGACCCCATCATAGACAACAAAGGTAGGAACCTTGAAACCAATGGGTATGACTACCCCAGATATCAGACTCAAATCCTCAAAATCTAGCCCAGATGATTTCTGCAACTCCATAGCATCCATTCTATCCACCAGCATCTTGAATTTGTCTTCATTAGGCTCATGGTAGTAATTAGCCTCAGAATCAGAGTCCCCCATAGTGTTGTGGAGACTGCCTCCCTCTTTTTCAGATTCCTCAGATTCGTAGTCTTCAGCTGGTTCTTTGGTCTTGGCAAGACCTTTGAACCTTCTTCCCATGTTGATCAAACCAGCAGACCTTCTAGTCTTCTTAGTCTTCTTGGCCAGCAGTGCCTTCAATTCATCTTGCCCCTTGGACAGGTTCAAGATCAGCTCTTGGAACTGTGCATTTTGTGCCTGGAGATCCTTAACTGATTGTTCAAGAGCCATTGCTGAAATAAACAGCGAGAAGATGAGAAACCTGTGCACACTTATAAGCCCGTGATGCAATGAAATGATATGTGAATGCATATGCAATGTTTTCAAGGACCGCAGGATTTAAATTTGCTTAGACAAACACGAAAGTAAACTTTTATTAGTAATAACTTTGTTTTGCCTTTTAGGCTTACAAAAAATGAAATAATATAAGTACAAAAGATGGGGTTTTAAGTCTCCCATGGACGTTTCCTCTTTGTATTGAGGTATGAGTTGAGGTTTCGTTCCTCATGAAGTTGCTTTGTTAGTTCCAGGATCCTTTCTTGGCTTGCTTTGTAATGAGCCTCGAAAGTATCCCTTTGCTCCTTCAGTTGGATCCATGATCTCTGCAAGTCTTCCATATCAGTAGGCATGTCTGGGTGAAGGATGGTATAAGCTGTGTCTCCTTCAGCAACAGGTTCCATGGTAACTGGTAGGACGGCAGGATATGGCATCATGAGAGTCTGAGCACGAGATCGTACCCATCTGAGATAAGCCTCCATAGGAATAGTGTACTTAGGCTCCAGTGTCTTGCTGTCAACCCTGTTTACTTTTCCCCATGCTCGTATGAATCTCTGACGGTAACCCTGGTGATCGTTATCGTAATCAAACACAATGCCATGAATCAACATGTCATGTGGACCATCGCTCCGAGCGTAACCAAACTGTCGTAAAGCTAGAGAGGGGTTGTAGGTGATGCCTCCTCTTATGCCTAGAAGTGGCACATTAGGGAACTCCCCACAACGGTCAATGATGGTGACATTCTCCATAGATCTGGAGCACCAATGAATGTCTGAGTGAGAAAGTGACATGATTCTCTTGGACCATCTGAACCCTTGCTCATTCTTCATTACTGAGCGAGGAAGGTGAGAAATAAACCACCTAGAAAGCAAAGGTATGCAGCACATCAAAGTTCCTCTTGCCATTGTAGTACGGGTATGAAGAGAATGTAGGATGTCTCCAAGCAATGTAGGCACTGGATTGTGACTCAGGAATATGTTGATGGCATGAACATCTATGAACTGATCTGGATTGGGGAACAATACTAGGCCATATATCAGCAAGGCTAAGATCTCCTCAAAAGCATCATAGCTCATGGCCTTCAAGAACACCTGAGCTTTCTCTATCAACACCTTGGAAAGAATACCCTTGACTCCACTTCTCGTCTCTAGAACAATGTCAGACTTCTTCAGATGTAGAGCTGCAACAATAACTTCTGGTTTAAGCTCCTTCTCTAAGCCTGTGAAGGGTCTTTGATCAAGAACAGGTATACCTAGGAGTTTAGAGAACTCCTCCATGGTTGGAACCAGCTGATAATCAGGGAATGTAAAGCAGTGGTGCTTAGGGTCAAAGAACTGAAACAGGACACTCATCATGTCTTCATTGAACCCTGAGGTGACTAGATCCAATAGGTGACCATGTCTCTTGATGAACTGGGAGTGATCAGACACTTGAGAAACCAACTCTTTAAGCTTAGCAGGTATGCCCACAAAGTTGATCCTGATGGTGTTTCTACGAGCAGAAGCCATGACCTGCAACAAAGAACAAAGATAAATCCTTTGGTCCTTGAAATGGTTAGTGAAAATGCTATGCTTATGATGCATGATGATGCTATGATGTTATGCTCAATCACAAACATGTGGCACACACAAACAAGTCACACCATAGCCCTAGGTTTAAAGGCTTGCTTGAGGTTTAAGGTAAGTACCCTCCCCTGAAGTTAGATGGTTCATCCTGTCCTACAAAAGTAACCGGGTTCTAAGGGATCTCAATATCATTGATCCTTCACAAGGGTGGTTGATCAGAAGGCAACTTACTTGCCAACCAAAACCCTCCAAGTTTAGAATCTCAATGAGTGTAGTATCGAGTGTCAACCAACTTCAGTCTGCACCAAAGCCGGTTACCTCACTACTTTCTAAAGGCCAAGATGGGATAACTAGGGTTCTAAAAGTTAGTTAGTGCATTGACAACATATGGCAGCCTCATATTATCCTCAACTTGACTTAAGGAACATAAGCACCAACCAAGAAGTCGCACTAACTATGGCCACCAGATCAACCATATCAATATACGTCATACAGTTTCCTTGGTCTATTGCCATTTACCTAAGGTACACTTAGATCCGGGTTAGGATCTTTCACACATAAGAGCACCCCAACAAGATAATATAAAGCAAACAAGGCAAACAATTTAAAGTGATCTAATTCCTAAGGGTACCCCTCTTTAATTTAATCCCCAGCAGAGTCGCCAGTTCTGTAACACGGTGGGAGAACTGACTTTAGTTATGTTGCGGATAGCAAGAGTCGCCACCGACTTTTATTTTATCCAAAGGAAAGGCATAAAAGAACAGGAAAGACCTTTTAAAAGATTTTTGGGTCCGGGGGGTAGGTTATGTAAAGGGAAGGTGTTAGCACCCTTTACATCCATGGTTATCCATGGGCTCTTAGTTACTTAGCTCACTTTACAATGTTTTTGAAATGTGAAGTGTGTGAATAAAAATTTTCTTAAGAGTTTCATAATGATCCATGTACGTATGCGTAAAAAACCTTTGTTTTGAAAATTGTTTGAAATGTGTGAAGTGTTTGAAATTGTTTTGAAGAGTGAGCAAGTATCTAAGAGGAACCTACCCTAAGTTTAAGTCTTTTCTGTTCTTGAATCCTTTAAATGGTAAGACTATCCCTATTATTAAGGAATAGGTAGTCATTACCTTGGATGTGAGGGACATATGAGGGACATCTGTTTTATGAAGGCAACTGTGGGGTGTATTAAGCATTCAGGAGGGACTGTCATCATTATTCGAAAGGGACTTGATCTTTATGAAAGGCAACCATTAGGGACTTGATGACTTTTCTTTTAAGGGACTTGCTTTATACACCCCACTTGACCTTTTTTTGGGATAGACAACATTGAGGGATAGCCCTAGAAAGTGAGATGGCGATTAAAAATCGACTTACGTGTGTGAGTGTTTAATTTATATTTATCTTAAAATTTTAAATGATCTAAATTTAATTTTAAATAGAATACATGTTTTACACTCCCTATATTACTAACCATAGCATAAAAATTAAATAAATTACATATTTACAAAATTTACACCAAGGAGCAATTACATAATTATAATAAACAATTAAAATAAATGGCAAATAAATAAATATAAATAATAAGCAAAAATAAATAAATAGGCAATAATAAATATAATAGGGGTTAGTAATAATAATAATAAAAAATCAAATAAGGTTAGTGAAATAATAATAAGCAAAAATTAATATTAATAATAATATGGTTAGTAATAATAACAATAATTAAAAAAATATTATAATAACATGATAAACACAAAATTATATTTTTAATATTGACATTTATTTAAAAATATGAACAATTAAAGGATTATGGTAATATTTTAATTTATGTACAAATTATTAAATTATTTACAAAATTAAATTATTATAGGTTCAATTGTTTCTAAACACATATTAAAAATTATTTATATATAATTTAGGTTATAAACAAATTAAAAAAAATATTTACATATTTATAAGAAATTTGATTATAATTATATTTACTAAAATTAATTATATTGAATAAATATGTACATAGTAATTATATTTATAAAATTTAATTATACTAAATATTATATTCACAAAAATTAAGTTAGAAAAAAATGAAATTTGGTTTTAACATTTGTTTAGAGAGAAAATAAGTTAGGGTTTTAGGGTATATTTTTAGGGTTTATAATATAATATACAAAATTATTTTAATTAATATACATATACTATAATTTAATTACATAAAAGAAATAATTTTTTAAATTAAGAAAATATACATTTTTTAGAATTTGGAAAATATAATATATAAACATGCTTTATTATTATTATTTTTTGAATTATTTAGAAAAACATATGTATATACAAGACTATATTTAATTTAATAATAAAATAATTAAAACAAACAAAATAAAAAAACAAAAAAAATGAGAACTTACCTGGCTTGGGTTTGAACCCAGGTCAGTCTGTTTACCAGCAACAAGAACCACCACCAAGCCACTATGCGCGCAAGCAAGAAAAGAGAGTGTGAAATTGGTTTTGTGCTTCGTCTGGAAAAATCAAGAAAAATAAGAAACAAAAGGCCTGGGGGGAGGATTGAACCCAGGACCTTTGTAGTTAACACGCATGCACAAGACCAATCCAGCTAGATGAGCAATCCTGTTTGTAACCCAACAATAATTCATAATATATAATAATCAATGCGTAAATGAAAAAAAACCAAAATTATTTGTCATGGCCAGGATTCGATCCCCTCCCCTTTTGTCAAACGCATGCGTACTTTTCCACTGGGCCAAGCGTTGGCTTGTGATAATGGATCAACAACATTGCATAAAATATTTTAAACAATATTTGAATATTTACTGAGCGCGCCAACTGTTTCTTCTTCAACCTATTTCCTGCGAAATTTCCTTCCCTTTTTCCTGCGAAATTTGTTGCGAGTTCTTCATGGTTTCAAACCTGCGAAAACCAAACTCCAACCAAACAGTATTGATTCATGAAATTAATTAGTGTTTTGTGATCCTCACAGTTCATACAACATTCCTATGTTCTCCAAATTTATTTAAATTCAGTAAATCATTAAGCCCTAATTTCAAAGGTGAAACCCTAACAATGGCCGATTCTGATTCAAGCCATGAACCTTTGGTTTAATGCTCCAGAAACAATCTACATAGCACCACAAACAACATTATATAAACAAAATTCAATAATATGCAATAAATCAATGGAATCGAAAAAAAAATTTCCAAGCACAAGATGGATTCGGGTTGGACAATATGTCATGATATTGATGCATATGAGTGATGGTTTATGATCAGAGAAGTCCAAGGAAGCTCTCCATGTTCTTGTTTTACCTTCTAGAGCCCTAAATCCAAGAATCCGAATGTGACTTTTGTGAAGAATTTTTGAACAATGAAACTTACTTTTGGAGGCAGAGAATTCGTGTCAATGCAATGGGGTTGAGTTTAGTATTTATATGTGAATGAATTTAGGTCATAACATTGAATGGTTGTGTGGAAATTTTGATATTTGAAGATTGAAAAAGATCATGTCTTAAAATTCAAATATTTGTGTATGAAGGCTTGCTATTTTGGGGCAAATCTTATGATTTCCTTCCTCTTCAATTCCAATCAACATTGAAGACATTCTAGAAACCAAATCTCCATCAAATATCATATTTTCATATTTTATTTTTATTTAAAATGATTTTTAATGAATTAAATCAAAATAAATAAAAATAAAATAATAAAAATTCTGATTTTTAATGGTTTGGGTCGTGCATAGTGCTATTGTATGGATTGGGTCATAATTTGGCAAGCCCATTTGGAAAGAATTGGTTTTAGACCTCCATTTTCATCATAAACCAACTAAAAATTTCCCAACTTTGCAAGGGCACATATCCTTCAATTTTAAAGCTATGAGGGTGTTCTTGGACATTTTAGAAAGCTTGAAGAGTCCTCTAACCAACCCCACTGGTTTCATGTCCATATCATTTACCAATCTCAAGTTATGCCCTTTTGAAGTTGTTGACTTTTTGTTGACTTTTGAAATGACCTATAATGTCTTAGCTCATACCTTCCAAATGAAGCATTTTTGGGCTTGGCTTGTGAGACACAAAGTTGTAGAGAATTCAATTTACTTCAAAATGAGCTTTGAGTGGAGACTTGGTGATGAAGTATGTGAAAGTTATGGCTGGTCAAAGTTCAGTTGACTTTTACTAAGGAAACCCTAATTTAGAAACTCCTGATTCTTGATGATCTGGAGTCTCCTTGATGAATCATGATCAACCCTTGATCAAATGATGAATTTTACTTCATATACTTGATTTTGGCAAAAAATCATGAAGTTTGACTTAGGTTTGACCACAGTTGACCTCAGTTTGACTTTTTAACTGCATTGACTGTTTTTGACTTATCTGATCATCTGACTGGGCAAACTTCTGAGAAAAGTCTTGAAACTTGTCATGGGGGTTCTTACACACATATAAGATGCTATGAAGCTCACTTGAAGTCTTGGAAATCTATTTAGCCTGATTAAAGCCAAAACCCTAGTTTTGGATGCACTGCTTAGGAGGTGCATTGTCTGAGGGAATTGTCAACTCTTCTGACCAATTGTAAACTTTATGAACCTTGTGAACCTTCATAAAGTGACTTGTAGACTTCATGAACCTCATGGAAGGTCTTGAAAGCATTGTGAATCTTGTGAACCTTGTGAACCTTCATGAAGTGACTTGTAGACTTCATGAACCTCATGAAAGGTCTTGGAAGCATTGGGAAACTTGTGAACCTTGTGAACCTTCATAAAGTAGCTTGTAGACTTCATGAACCTCAGGGAAGGTTTTGAAAGTGTTGAGAAACTTGTGAACCTTGTGAACCTTCATAAAGTAGCTTGTAGACTTCATGAACCTCAGGGAAGGTCTTGAAAGTGTTGAGAAACTTGTGAACCTTGTGAACCTTCATAAAGTAGCTTGTAGACTTCATGAACCTCAGGGAAGGTCTTGAAAGTGTTGAGAAACTTGTGAACCTTGTGAACCTTCTTAGAACACAAAGTCTTGTATTGTGAGGGCAAATTTTGGGGTGCAACAATAGTGCTCCGACTAATAAAGGAAAACATAAAGTTGTTGTTGGCAAGAACCTAAGTGGGGGAGGGGTGGTTCCCAATCCCATAAAGTGCTTCATATGTGGTGGCATGGGTCACCATGCTAATGAATGTACATATGGAGTGAAGAAATGCTTTAAGTGTGGACGACCAGGTCATGTTATAGCATATTGTAGGGCCATTAGGTCTACCTGTTATAACCATGGAGAAAAGGGTCATATTAGCACTCATTGTGAGAAGCCAAAGAAGTCTCAGACCAGTGGAAAAGAGTTTGCCTTTGTGGCAACCCAATCCACCAATGAAGAGCGTTCCATCAAAGGTATTTGTTTCATTAATGGCATTCCTTTGATTGCTATTATTGACACGGGTACAACCCACTCGTTTATTTTTGTAGATTGTGTGAAGATATTAGGAATTGTGTCGTCTACTTTAGAGCATAGAATGACTATTGAAACTCCATATATTGGTTTTGTGGTCACATCCTTAGTGTGTTTGAAATGTCCGTTCACTATCTTTGGTAGGGATTTCAGAGTGAATTTGATTTGTTTGCCACTCGGTAATCTAGATGTTATTTTGGGAATGAACTGGTTGGAATTCAAACGAGTTTATATTGATTGCTTTAGGAAGACGTTGTTGTTTCTTACTCCTGAAGAAGAAGAAGAAGACGCATTGGCAGATTCGTTATCCACTAGGGAGTTGAAGACGTTGTTGGAGGATGAAGCTAAGATGTTTGTAGTGTTTTCCTCATTGTTTGTAGAGAGCAAGACATCGGTTGAAGAGTTTCCAATGGTGAGTAAATTTCCTGAAGTATTTCCTGATGATATTACGAGGTTACCTCCGATAAGGGAAATGGAATTTACTATTGATCTTGTTCTTAGTACAAGGCCTATCTCTATGGCGCCGTATAAGATGTCTGCATTAGAGTTATCATAATTGATATCTCAGATTGGAGAGTTGCTTGATAAGAAATTTATTAGCCCGAGTATGTCTTCGTGGGGAGCTCCAGTGTTGTTAGTAAAAAGAAAGATGGTAGTATGCGTCTGTGTATTTACTACCGTCAGTTAAATAAAGTGACCATCAAGAATAAGTATCAACTTTCTAGGATTTATGATTTAATGGATCAGCTTGTTGGGGCTCGTGTTTTCAATAAAATTGATTTGAGGTCGGGTTATCATCAGATTCAGGTAAAGGAAGATGACATTCAGAAGACTACGTTCAGAACTTGCTATGGACATTACGAATATGCGGTGATGCCTTTCGGAGTGTCTAATGCATCGGGTGTGTTTACAAAGTACATGAATCGTATTTTCCATTCTTATTTGGATCACTTTATTATGGTATTTATTGATGATATATTGATGTATTCCAAGTCTAAAGAAGATCATGCAGAACACTTGAGAATTGCGTTGCATGTATTGAAGAATAATAAATTGTTTGCAAAGCTCTCGAAGTGTGAATTTTGGTTGAAGACTGTGTTTATTGGGGAATGTTATTTATGGTGATGGTATAACGGCGGAGCCATCTAAAGTAAGTGCAGTACTAACCTCTGAAGACAGTAACGGAGATCAAAAGCTTCTTGGGCTTGGCAGGTTATTACCAAAGATTTATTGAGGGGTTTTCTAATTTGGCATTACCATTGACTAAGTTTACTAGAAAGAGTCAAGCTTTTATGTGGGATGCAGTGTGTGAAGAAAGTTTCGAAGAGCTGAAAAAGAATTTGACTTCAGAACCAATGGTAGTTTTACCAAGTCCGAGTGAACTGTTTGTTGTGTATTGTGATGCGTCTGAAATGGGCTTAGGAAGGGTGTTAATGCATGATGGTAAAGTGGTGGCGTATTCTTCGCGACAATTGAGAGTGCATGAAAGGAACTATCCTACTCATGATCTTGAACTGGCTGTAGTTGTTTTTGTATTGAAAATTTGGAGGCATCATTTGTACGAATCGAGATTCGAAGTATTCAGCGATCACAAAAGTTTGAAGTATTTATTTGATCAGAAGGAATTAAATATGAATCATAGGAGATGGTTAGAGTTCTTGAAGGACTATGATTTTAATTTGAGCTATCATCTGGGAAAGGCTAATGTAGTAGTAGATGCACTGAGTCGGAAGACGATTCATATGTCGACATGAATGGAGAAAGAAATGGAATTAATTGAACAATTTAAAGATATGAGCATGGGTTGTGAGACGACACCTGAGAGTGTTAAATTGGGTATGTTGAAGGTGAATAATGACTTCCTTGACGTGATTAAGGAAAACCAGAGGATAGTTGTGAAGCTAGTGAACTTGTTGCCTACTGGTGGAAATAATCCAGATAGTGATTTCAAAGCGGATAACATTGGTGTGTTAATATTCTGGGGCAGAATTTCTGTGCCAAATAATGTTGAATTGAAGAAGGCAATATTAGAGGAAAGTTACCGAAGTAGCTTCGGTATTCATCCGGGAGCTACGAAAATGTATCAAGATTTGAAAAAGTTATTCTGGTGGTTCGGCATGAAGAGAGAAATAACCCAATTTGTTTATGCCTATTTAACATGTCAGAAGTCAAAAGTGGAGCATCAGAAACCTTAAAGTTGATGCAACTGTTAGAGATTTCAGAGTGGAAATGGGACAATATTACTATGGACTTTGTTACTGGTTTGTCGAATATGGTGAGATGCTTCAATACTATTTGGGTAGTGGTGGATCAACTTACAAAATCCACATATTTTATCCGAAATAACATCAGTTTTCTGTTGTCGAAGTTGGCAGAGATTTGTATCGGGATAATTATGAAGTTGCATGGAGTTTCGTCGAGTATAGTGTTAGATATAGATCTGAGGTTCACCTGTGAATTTTGGAAGAGTTTGCAGGAAGCTTTAGGATCTAAGTCTAATTTGAGTTCGGCTTATCATCCAAAAACGGATGGCCAGTCAGAGAGGACTATCCAGTCGTTAGAGGACTTGCTGAGAACGTGTGTGTTGGAGAAATGTGGTGTGTGGGATACTCATTTGCCTTTGATTGAGTTCACATATAAAAATAGTTACGATTCTAGTATTGGAATGGCACCTTTTGAAGCTTTGTATGGTAGGAGGTGCAAGACGCCTCTGTATCGATATGAAAATGGTGAAAGTATTGCGCTTGGACCTGAAATTGTGCAACAGACCACTGAAACAATTCAGATGATCCGTCAGAAGATGAAAGTGTCTCAGAGTAAACATAAAAGCTATCATGACAATCATAGGAAAGAGTTAGAATTTAACTAAGGTAATCATGTGTTCTTGAAAGTCAATCCGGTGACAGGTGTTAGACAGGCATTGAAATCGAAAAAGTTTGATCCTAAGTTCATTGAACTGTATCAAATCTCGCAGAGAGTGGGTATAGTCGTATATAGGGTGGCATTGTCTCCTAAGCTTTCTAACTTGCATGACGTGTTTCATGTGTCACAACTTTGCAAGTATATATCACATCCGTCTCATGTCATTCAAAGAGATGAAGTGCATATTAGAGACAACCTGACTGTCGAAGCGATACCGATAATGATCGAGGATCACAAGATGAATTAACTAAGAGGAAAAGATTTTTCATTAGTGAGAATAACTTAGGGAGGAGCTTTTGGAGGAAGTGTAACCTGGGAGCTCGAAAGCAAGATGTGGGAGTCGTATCCATAATTGTTTTCATCAGGTACATTTTCGAGGATGAAAATAATTTAAGTGGGGGAGAGTTGTAATACCACGTTTTTAGTTATTTAGTCGTTGCGTTATTTTTAGGTTTTTAGCCTTGTTAAGAATGTGTGTAATTGAGCGCGTGGGTGTGAGGTCCTTGGTGGGACAGGTAAACTAGAGGTGTCGGTAGTAATCTTTGTGGTACAAGTAGTAATAGTAATACATTTATAATTAGTAGTATGATTATTTTTATTATTATTAGTATTATGGTTACTAATATTATTACTATTAAGTCAAGTATTATTATTAATATTCTTTTATTATTATTTTTATAATTAAAAAGTCAGACTTAAGGGTAGTGGAGTTAGTGGAGGAAAATAAGGAAAAAAATAGGTTTTTATGTGGAATTAGTAGGGAGTTTAGCAAAAAAGAAATGAGGATAATTTGTTTCATGTAAGAACAAGCTAGGGGAGGTTAAGAACAAGAGAGAAAATGGTTAATAGGGAAATTTGGAGAATGAAAATTCACAGAATTTTCTGAACAATTTCAAGGTAAGGGGGAATCTACTTCAATATGGGTGTATTATCATGAGAGGGTAGAGAGGGTACCCTTCCATCACAGGAATTCATATACATGTTTGTTGTTTGTGTAGATATGTTATTGTATGAATGTATTGTGATGAATTTGAGTGAAATTGTTGTGTTCTATCATGAACTTGTGGAAAATACTGTTGTTATTGTGATTACATGAACATTGGGTGCAGGTTTGGTTTTGGGTGCAAACTCAGACTACAAATTTAGATTTAGGAATGTTTAATTGTGTAGTAATAACAAGACTATAATGTAATGTGAGCTTATAGACCTTAAAATCAATGCAGAATGATTTTAGGACTGATAGGGAGTGTAAAAGTAAGACAACTGAGTTCTGCTTCGAACGTTCTAGGTGTGACGACCGACAGGGAGCTGTGACGACCGTTACGAGTATGATGACCGACAGAAAGTTATGGTGACCGTCACATAGGAGTGTGACGACCGACGGGGAGATGTGGCGACCGGTAGGGTGTTATGTCATGGGTTTTCTGGTATTTCCTTTTGTTTTGTGATTTCCAACTCGTTTCTTCTCCATTTCTTGGTTTGAGAGGTTGTATAACTGCTAGCAATGACCGAACATGGGGTTGGTAATGAAAATAATTAATTAAGGGATTTTTTATAGGGTTAGTTAGTAACTAGTTTATTGATGAGCTAATGCCTTGTGAGTGTAACACGGTGGGAGAACTGACTTTTAGTTATGTTGCGGATAGCAAGAGTCGCCACCGACTTTTATTTTATCCAAAGGAAAGGTATAAAAGAACAGGAAAGACCTTTAAAAGATTTTTTGGGTTCGGGGGGTAGGTTATGTAAAGGGAAGGTGTTAGCACCCTTTACATCCATGGTTATCCATGGGCTCTTAGTTACTTAGCTCACTTTAAAATGTTTTTTTTGAGAAATATAGTGTGTTTAGAAATTTTCTTAAGTACTTTATAATGATCCATGTACGGATATATATAAAGCCTTTGTTTTGAAAATTGCTTGAAAAATGTGAAGTGTTTGAAATGTTTTTGAAAAGTGAGCAAGTACATAAGAGGAACCTACCCTAAGTTAAATCTTTTTTGTTCTTAAATATCCTTTAAATGGTAAGACTATCCCTATTATTAAGGAATAGGTAGTCATTACCTTGGATGTGAGGGACAAATGAAGGGACATCTGTTTATTTAGGCAACTGTGAGGTGTATAAGCAATTCGAAGGGACTTATCATCTTTATTCGAAAGGGACAAGATCATTACGAAGGCAACCATGAAGGGACTTGATCTTTTTATCTATTAAGGGACTAGATGATATAAGATGAGGGACTTTGCTTTATACACCCTACTTGACCTTTTGTTTAGGCAACTTGAGAGGTAACCCTTAAGAAGTGAGGTGGCGATCCAGGATCGACTTACGTGTGTGAGTGTACCAATTCAGATATTTATCTTTAAGTTAATGATCTAAATTCAATTTTTACATACAAACATGTTTCACACTCCCTATTTTACTAACCATGGCATTTAAAATTAAATATTAAAAATTACTACAACTATTACATATTGGGTACAATTACATAATAATAATAATTAAAATAAAATTAAATAAGCAAATAAATGAATAATTAAGTGGTTAATAATAATAATAAAATAACAATCATATAAATAAATAAATGGGGTTAGTAGTAATAAAATAAATAAGTATAAGATGAAAGAATTAGCATAATGAAAATAAATAAATTTAAAAATCACAATTAGATAAATAATATTTTTAAGAGAATTTAATAAAAGAAATAAATATTATGTACTAAATTATTCTAATGATTTATATACATATTATAAAAATATTGGTTAATTATAATAAACATATTATAAAAATAAATTATATTTATAAGATCAAATTAGGAGTTTTAATTATTTTAAAAATAATCTAGGGCTTACTATTTAATTGAAATTATTTACATGTGAAAACCATAATTATAAACAAATTATAAAACAATGTACATAATTAAAATTTACAAATAATTTACAAGTTATAATATAATTAGAATTTCACAAAAGAAAATTAGGGTTTGTAAAAATAATTAGGTTTTATATGAAAATATATTGGGTTTTAGAAATTTATAAAATAGAATTAGGGTTTTATTTATTAATTTACAAAATAAATCAATTTACTTACAAATTTTATATATATATATATATATATATATATATATATATATATATATATATATATATATATATATATATATATATATATATATATATATATATATATATATATATATATATATATATATATATATATATATATATATATATATATATATATATATATATATATATATATATATATATATATATATATATATATATATATATATATATATACATATTATGAAATAAATAAAAATAAAAGATTTTTTTAGAAAAGAAATCATGATATAAAAGTATTTTAATAGTATTTATAAATTATATTTACTAATTTAAATAAAATAAAAATAATAATAATAATAAATTAAAATAAGGAAAACATGAAAATTGATCAAAAAGAAAGGACCTGGGATTTGAACCCAGGTCCCTTACCTCCAAACTCAACACCAAAACCACTCTGGCCAGCACACGCAGGTGACATAGGATGAGATCCATATTGTTTTGTTTCAAATCCTGTAAAAATCACAACAAAAACAAAAAATAACACAAAAAGGGCCTGGGGGGATTCGAACCCAGGACCCTCAACCAAACAAACACACACTCCAACCATCCAGCCAGAAGGGTGCACCTGTTTATATAACCACTACAAATAATAATATATTAAGCTATGTGAATAAATGAGAAAATCAAGCAAAAAGAATGCTGCCTCCCAGGATCGAACCCAAGCCTTGAACCAATACACGTGCATCCATCACCACTGGGCCAAGCATGCTTCTGCGAAATAAGTTACAAACAATTTCATAAAATATTAAAATTAAATTTGAATTCCAGAAAACGCGCCAAGAACTTCATCTTCTTCCTTGGACGCTGCAAATTTTCCTGCGAATTCTTCCATGAATATACCTGCGATTTTCATTCCTGCGAATCACAAACTTCAACCAAACAGCAAAATTTCACAAAATTAGTTATGCCATTGAGTTCCTAATGAGATTTGCAATCGTCCTATGTCCTTAGAATTCATTTATCCTGATTAAACAATGAAACCCTAAAAGAGGCCGTGAACCCTAATCATGGTGGATCTTGATACCTGCATGAAAAACTCAATTAAACTGCCCAGAATCAATCTAGGGTTCATCATAAACATCATCAAGCAATCAAAAACAATTTAAATCCAGCCAATCAATGGAATCGAAAATTAAAAATTTCTTGAAGAACATGATTCGGTTTATGTATTATAGCATGATTCAAAGGTGTATGATGATTGGTTTCGACTCAGGGATGCTTGAGGAAGCTTGTAGTTTCCTTAAAATACCTTGAAAAGCTTGGTAATGAAGAATCCGAATTGAAGTTTTTGATGAATTTTTTGAAGATTGAAACTTACTCTTGAGGCAGCAAAAATCGTCTCCAATGCTTGTGATATGTTTATGTACTTATAGTAGATGAAACTAGGTCAAAAAATTGTTGGGTTGTTTGGACTTTTTGATCATTGAAGATTGAAAAAGATCATGTCTTAAAATTCAAATATTTTTTAATGTAACCTTGCTATTTTAAGACAATCACCATAATTCTCATATCAATTTAATCTAATTAACTTTCATGACCTTCTAGAATCAAAATATATTTTAAATCTTCATATTTTATATTTTATTTGAATTTAAAATGATTTTTAATGTAAAAAAATCATAATAAATAAAATAAAATAAATAAAATTATGAAAATATTAAATAAATTTCGTGCATGATGTCATGGAACACCTTGGGTCACAAAAAGTTCAGCCCATTTGAAGAATTATGGTTTTAAGACCTTATTTACTTCATAAACCACCCAAAAATTTCCCAACTTTGCAAGGGCACAAATCCTTCAATTTTAATGCTATGAGGGTGTTATTGGACATTTTGGAAAGCTTAAAGAGTCCTCTAACCAACCCCATTGGTTTCATGTCCATAACTTTTACCATTCTCAAGTTATGCTCTTTTGAAGTTGTTGACTTTTTGTTGACTTTTAAAAGGACCTATAATGTCTTAGCTCATACCTTTCAAATGAAGCATTTTTGGGCTTGGCTTGTGAGACACAAAGTTGTAGATAATTCAATTTACTTCAAAATTAGCTTTGGATGGGAAAAATTTGATGAAGCATGTGAAAGTTATGGCTGGTCAAAGTTCAGTTGACTTTTCCTGAGGAAACCCTAATTAGAAACTCCTGATTCTTGATGATCTGAAATCTCCTTGATGAATCATGATCAACCTTTGATCAAATGATGAATTTTACTTCATATACTTTATGTTGGCAAAAAAATCATGAATTTTGACTTTGGTTTGACCACAGTTGACCTCAGTTTGACTTTTTAACTACTTTGACTGATTTTGACTTATCTGATCATCTGACTGAGCAGACCTTTGAGAAAAGTCTTGAAACTTGTCATGGGGATTCTTAAACACATATAAGATGTTATGAAGCTCACTTGAAGTCTTGGAAGTTCATTTATCCTGATTAAAGTCAAAACCCTAGTTTGGGATGCATTGCTTAGGAGGATGCATTGTCTGAGGGAAATGTCAAATCTTCTGACTAATTGTGAACTTTGTGAACCTTGTGAATCTCATAAGATGTCTTGTGAACCTTGTGAACCTCATGGGAGGTCTTGTGAGCCTTGTGAACCTCATGGGAGGTCTTGTGAACCTTGTGAACCTCATGGGAAGTCCTGTGAACCTTGTGAACCTTGTGAACCTCTTAGTACACAAAGTCTTGTTTTGTGAGGGCAAATTTTGGGGTGCAACAGTGAGACGTGTTGAATTGATTTTGTGAGAGGTAGGTTGCTTGGGACAACACTGGTAATACTTGTGTTAATTGTAGTGAGGATGTCGCTCACGTGTGATCAGGAGGATCGTCTGCATGTATGTTATTATTATACATGTGTCTTTGCATAATTATTACCATGCATTCATGATGTATTTGATGAAAATGGATTATTCCTCAGGAGGAGTGTATGTGATTTGTAAGTGGGATAAATCATTGCCAAGTGTCACTCCCTGGATTTCCATTCTGGTACAAAGGCAAAAGTGGCACGAAGAAGGTAGAGTCGCCAGCCAGGCATTTTTATCCCAAAGGAACGCGAATGGTAATGCTGCACAAGCCGAAGAAAAGAAAAGAAAGGATAATGGTCATGCGAACCAAAGAAACTGGGTTCGGGAGTCGGTTACGACCTGGGAAGATATTAGCACCCCAGATAGTCCGTCGTACCCGACGAAATCCACACTTGCAAAGAAACTGTTTCAAAGGGTGAAGAAATGAAAGTTGCTGCAAAACTGAGACTGAAACTGGAAATGAGAAAATAAAAGTAAGGGGGAAATGTAGGGGAAAAAAGAGTGCTCGAACGGGCCCTACCCCACTGCCTACGTACCTCATTTGGAGACGAGGATCAGAGTCGCTGTAGTTCCCCTAACCAGGGAGGAAAATGGCTTATGTTTTAAAAGCTTGAATTGCTTATGTCAATGCTCAGGTGTTGCAGGCTCGTCTGGCACGAGTGCGTTACTGTCTTGCAAAGAGATAAGTATGAGCGAGTTCTTACGTTAAGAGTGAAAGTGATGAGAAAAGAAGTCCCGAATGAGAGACGCTTATTCTTTGTCCAGTGTTTTTTAGAAGTTTTTCTGAGTTTGGCACAAGAAAGTGGACTCGAGTCCTTTTCCATAGAATGTGTACATATTACTACATTCCAAGATAAAATGAGGAATAAGCACACCAAGTAAAGAGAAGACCCCCAAAACTTGTTTCTAGAGATTAAGGCCTAAGCTCACTAACTCATTGAATTTATTAAGTGTTTTTGTAACTTGAAATGAAGAAGTGTTTTTTATGATTTTCTGTGTGAGGATGACAAAGGGAGATCACCTCAACCATTATTAAGTGTTTTTTAGGTTTTTTTGTTTGAAGATGAGAAAGAAAAGAGCACCAAAAGGATCTCAAAGGTAAAAGACTAAAATGGGGACTAGCAATCCTAAATGTTATCATGCATATGAGTCCTAGGTTAGTGTGGCTTGAATTATATCCTAATGAAGAAGAAGGAAAGAAGAAGAGAAAGGAAGAAGAAGAAAGGATCAAAAGGATTCAACTTACTTCTTAAACGAAGATAAGTTGATCCTAAAGGGAATGAAGAAGAAATTAGACATTTATGGTCTAAGCACATTGCAACACGGTGCGAGAACTGACTTTAGTTATGTTGCGGATAGCAAGAGTCGCCACCGACTTTTATTTTATCCAAAGGAAAGGCATAAAAGAACAGGAAAGACCTTTTAAAAGATTTTTGGGTCCGGGGGGTAGGTTATGTAAAGGGAAGGTGTTAGCACCCTTTACATCCATGGTTATCCATGGGCTCTTAGTTACTTAGCTCACTTTAAAATGTTTTTGAAATGTGTAGTGTGTGAATTAAATTTTCTTTAAGTACTTTATAATGATCCATGTACGGATATATATAAAGTCTTTGTTTTGAAAATTTGTTTGAAAATGTGAAGTGTTTGAAATGTTTTGAAAAAAATGAGCAAGTGCATAAGAGGAACCTACCCTAAGTTAAGTCTTTTATGTTCTTAAATATCCTTTAAATGGTAAGACTATCCCTATTATTAAGGAATAGGTAGTCATTACCTTGGATGTAAGGGACAAGTGGAGGGACATCTGTTATTTAGGCAACTGTAAAGTGTATAAGCAATTCGAAGGGACTTATCATCTTTATTCGAAAAGGACAAGATCATTACGAAGGCAACATTCGAAGGGACTTGATCTTTTTATCTTTTAAGGGACTAGATGATATAAACATTGAAGGGACTTTGCTTTACACCTTACTTGACCTTTTATTTAGGCAACATGATGAGGTAACCCTTAAGAAGTGAGACGGCGATCAAAGATCGACTTACGTGTGTGAGTGTATCAATTTAAATATTTATCTTGAGATTTAATGATCTAAATTAATTTTTTAAATACAAACATGTTTTACACTCCCTATATTACTAACCATAGCATTTAAAATATAAATATTAAAAATTACCACAACTATTACATAAGGGGTACAATTACATTATAATAATTAAAAATACTTAAAATAAATAAGCAAATAAATAATAATAAATAATTGGGTTAGTAACAATAATAATAATAAAAATCATATAATATATAAATAAATAAATGGGGTTAGTAATAATAAAATAAATAAGAATAAAATAAAGAAATTAGCATAATAATGAATAATAAATTTAAAAGTGCAATTTTTTAATGAATAATTATTTTTTAAGATTTTAAGAAGAAAAATAAGCAATTCATACTATATACCAATTATTATAAAAATTTATATACATGTTATAAAAATAAGGGTTAATTATAATTAAATAAACATATTATAAAAATAAATTATATTAATAAGACAAAATTAGGAGTTTTTAATTGTTTTAAACATAATCTAAAATTATTTACATGATTTATATAAAACTATGAGTAATGATAATATAAACAAATAATAAAGAAACATAATTAACATTTATATAAAATAATTAGGGTTTTAGAAAAAAAATATTATTAGGGTTAATCACAATAAATTAGGGTTTATGAAAATATTAGGGTTTATATGTTTAGAAAAATAAATTAGGGTTAATTATCTAATATAAATTAATTATACAAAATTATATAATATTAATAATATACAAAAAAAAAATATTAAATAATTTTACTAATAAAGTTTAATCTTTTGAAAAGATGAATCTTGAATTATAGCAAAGGAAATAATATGAACATTTTTATTTTTTATCATTTTAAATTTATTTAATTATAATATAAACAAATAAAATAGGAAAACAAGAAAAAGTGGAAAAAAACTTACCTGGGCTGGGATTCGAACCCAGCCCCTGTGCTTTCACAACCTCAAGACCAACAAGCCAGCCACTGGGCTACGCACGCGCAGGTGATATGGAAGGAACTCCATATTGTTTTGTTTCAAATCCTGTGAAAATCATAACAAAACAAAAAAAATAGCACAAAAAGGGCCTGGGGGGGTTTCGAACCCAGGACCCTCACACAACAAGCAAACACTCTTACCATCCAGCCAGAAGGGCGCATCTGATGTATAATCCACAACAACTAATAATATATTAAGCCCTGTAATAAATAAGAAAATGAAGCAAAAAGAATGCTGCCTCCAGGAATCGAACCCAAGCCCTGAAGCATAACACGCGCATCCCTCACCACTAGGCCAGACACGCCTCTGTGAAATAAATTAGAAACAATTTCATAAAATATTAAGAGTAAAATTCAAATTTCAGAATGCGCGCCAGGGGTCTTCTTCTTCCTCCTATTTCCTGCGAAATTGCTTGCGAATTCTCCTACAAACTTTCTTGCGAATATCATAATACAGAAAACCTACGAAATTGGAACATCCACAAAACAGTACAATTTTTCAAAATTAATTAATGAATCATGATCCTCAAGGTTCACACAACATAACCACGTTTCCAGAATTCATTTATAATGGATAAATCATAAAACCCTAAAATGGCCGAAGAACCCTAGCCATGGTGGATTTTGATACCTGCATGACAAACTCAATTAAACTGCCCAGAATCAATCTAGGGTTCATCACAAACATCATCAAGCAATCAAAAACAAATTAAATCCAGCCAATCAATGAAATCGAAAAACCAAAAATTCTTGAAGAACATGATTCGGTTTATGCATTATGTCATGGTTTAGAAGCATGTGAGTATTGGTTTCGATTCAGGGAAGCTTAATGAAGCTTGTAGTGTCCTTAAAATACCTTGAAAGGCTTGGTAATGAAGAATCCGAATTCAAGTTTTTTGGTGAATTTTTGAAAGTGGCAATTTACTCTTGAGGCAGAATTTTCGTCCCTCATGCATTTGTGTGGTTTGTATACTTATAGTTGAATGAAACTAGGTCAAAACATTGGATGGTTGTTTGGACTTTTTGGATTCAAAAGATTGAAAAAGATCATGGCTTGAATTTCAAATATTTTTGAATGAAACCTTTCTATCTTAAGACAATCATCATCAATTGCATATCAATCTGATCCAACTCATGTTTATGACTTTCTAAAATCAAAATATATTTTAAATCTTCATATTTGATATTTTATTTAAATTTAAAATGATTTTTAATATAAAAAATCATAATAAATAAAATAAATAAAATAAAATTATGAAAATATTAAATAAATTCCGTGCATGATGTCATGGAACACCTTGGGTCACAAAAAGTTCAGCCCATTTGAAGAATTATGGTTTTAAGACCCTATTTTCTTCATAAACCACCCAAAATTTTCCCAACTTTGCAAGGGCACAAATCCTTCAATTTTAATGCTATGAGGGTGTTCTTGGACATTTTGGAAAGCTTGAAGAGTCCTCTAACCAACCCCATTGGTTTCATGTCCATATAATTTACCATTCTCAAGTTATGCCCTTTTAAAGTTGTTGACTTTTTGTTGACTTTCAAAAGGACCTATAATGTCTTAGCTCATACCTTCCAAATGAAGCATTTTTGGGCTTGGCTTGCGAGACACAAAGTTGTAGAGAATTCAATTTCCTTCAAAATGAGATTTGGATGGAAAAAATTTGATGAAGCATGTGAAAGTTATGGCTGGTCAAAGTTCAGTTGACTTTTCCTGAGAAAACCCTAATTTAGAAACCTCTGATTCTTGATGATCTGAAATGTCCTTGATGAATCATGATCAACCCTTGATCAAATGATGAACTTTACTTCATATACTTGATGTTGGCAAAAAATCATGAAGTTTGACTTTGGTTTGACCACAGTTGACCTCAGTTTGACTTTTTAACTGCTTTGACTGATTTTGACTTATCTGATCATCTGACTGAGCAAACCTTTGAGAAAAGTCTTGAAACCTGTCATGGGGATTATTAAACACATATAAGATGCTATGAAGCTCAATTGAAGTCTTGGAAGTCCATTTAGCCTGATTAAAGTCAAAACCCTAGTTTTGGATGCACTGCTTAGGAGGATGCATTGTCTGAGGGAATTGTCAAATCTTCTGACTAATTGTGAACTTTGTGAACCTTGTGAACCTCATAAGATGTCTTGTGAGCCTTGTGAACCTCATGGGAGGTCTTGTGAACCTTGTGAACCTTGTGAAACTCATGGGAGGTCTTGTGAACCTTGTGAACCTTGTGAGCCTCTTAGTACACAAAGTCTTGTTTTGTGAGGGAAAATTTTGGGGTGCAACAGCTGCCCCTGTTCAATTTTCTGAAACCTGAGGGGTTAGATTGGTATATGTGCCAGTTGTGACCTGGAAGGTTGAAGGGGATTGAACACAAAAGCCCAAAAATTTGCACTCACCAGTGCATAGAGTAATACTGATGATATGTTGTATATGCTTGAGTGGGCTTAAAGATGCCACTTGGAGAAACAGGAGATGGGCTTAGAGATGCCATCTGGAGAAAAGTTCTTCAAATATACTTCTTGGAGAATCAAGTAGTCCAAAGTATGAAGATATAGCTTTTTAGGAAGATAAACAACGTCCCAACATTACCTTTGGAAAGATAAACAACGGCCCAAGGTAATGGAATGACTTTTTGGAAGATGAACGACGACCCAAAGTCATGATAGCTTTCAGGAGGATAAACAACGTCCTGAAGTATAATAGGGTGCTTGGGAAGATAAACAACGGCCCAAGGTAAGGATATGGCTTTTGAGAAGATAAACGACGTCTCAAGATAGCCTTTTGGGAAGATAAACGACGTCCCAATGTAATGAGATAACCTTTGGGAAGATAAACAACGGCCCAAGGTAAGAGTATGACTTTTGGGAGGATAAACAACGGCCCAAAGTCAAGACAGCTATCAGGAGGATAAACAACGTCCTGAGGTATAAATATAACTTTTGGGAAGATAAACAACGACCCAAAGTCATGATAGCTTTCAGGAGGATAAACAACGTCCTGAGGTATAAGTTGTTGATGTAGTTTGTCTACTAGGGAATTAATCTGAAAAACAAGATTAGTTCGATGTATATAACATTCTGCAAGATAATATTAGTTTATGCATTATGTATGCATGTATAGTATGATGCACTTAAGTAATGTATTATGTACTTATGGATGTGTATGTTATGGTATGATGTAAATGATGTATGTATGCATCATGCAGCCTGAAGCGTCCGAGTATCTTCGTATAACAACTGCTGGCCAGGGAAAATAAATCCCGGTTTGTTGCTGAAGAACATGAGGAACTTGTTCCCGTCTCGTTTGATAATATAGTATTCATAACTTCCCGTCTTCGTTTGATAATAAGATATCCATAACCTCCTGTTTTCGTTCGATATTAAGGTATCTATAACCTCCCGTCTTCGTTCGTCGTACTCCTATTGAAAGAATAAATTCCCGACTATCCGTATGAGGATAAAAGAGATGGATATAAATTCCCGGGGAGATGTGACTCGAAGTTTTTTTATGAAGATGGACTTGCCCTACTGGGGGATTTGTAGCTGTCTGGTAGGGATGAACCGGCGAAGCTTCGTTGAATTCCTTCCCTCGTTCGTCCTTAGTAAATACTATTACTGCATTTTCATGCATTTCTGGTAAACATCAATCATATTCAAAAGCATACATACATTCAAACACAACCAATGGACGTTTCGCTTATGTAAATAGGGTAAAAGTAAATCTGGATTTCAAAAATGGAATTTTATTTATATCACAAAGTGACCCGTATATGGGTAAGTTCATACAAGGAGACAGAAATCCTAGTAAGAGGAATTTGTCATAACAATTTTTTTACAAAACAAAGAAAATCAGCTATGCGGGAAATAATCCTATTGAGTTTCAATTCTACTATTGCCATTATCTTCAAGTATCTCATCTTCTGCTGTTGAGATGGAAACAATTGGATTGAGATTTATCTGTTCGAGCTTGAGTAAGTAGCACAACTGGTTGTAGTTACATGGGTGATCCAAACGAGACATAGTCATACGCTTTAATCCCTAACTTTTGCCTGGATTGCCCTTTCAGGTTTTCAATCCACCGGGATACCCTTTTTTGCCCAAGCCGCCTTTTCAGGTTTTCGACTTGCCGGGTGTACATTTTTTTATATATATATCCCTAACTTTTGATCGAACCCTTTTGGTTCGTCGGGATGCCCTTATTTTTGCCTAGGCCAGTCAACCTAGCGGGTCTCTTTTTATGCGTAGTATTTTTTAACTATGTCTGCGTTTACAGGCTGTGGGAAGTCTTTACCATCCATAGTAGTAAGTATCATGGCACCTCCTGAGAATACTGTTTTGACCACAAATGGCCCTTCATATGTAGGAGTCCACTTGCCCCTAGGATCACCCTGTGGTAATATGATACGCTTGATTACCAAGTCACCAGCCTGATATACCTTTGGCTTAACCTTCTTATTAAAAGCTTTGATCATTCGTTTCTGGTACATCTGGCCATGACAAACTGCTGCTAACCTCTTCTCATCAATCAAATTTATCTGGTCAAGTCGAGTCTGAATCCACTCATCTTCATCCAAGCCTGCATCCTTCATAATTCTTAAGGAGGGAATCTGAACTTCAATGGGCATAACTGCTTCCATACCATAGACTAAGGAGAATGGAGTTGCCCCTGTCGAAGTACGTATTGTAGTACGATAACCATGAAGAGCAAATGGTAACATCTCATGCCAATCTTTATAAGTGACAGTCATCTTCTGTATAATCTTCTTGATATTCTTGTTAGCAGCTTCAACTGCCCCATTCATCTTCGAACGATACGGAGAAGAGTTGTGATGCTTAATCTTGAACTGCGTGCAGAGATTAGTAATCATAGTGTTGTTCAGATTAGAGCCATTGTCAGTGATAATCCTTTCAGGGATGCCATACCTACATATGAGATTATTCTTAATGAATCGAGCCACCACATTCTTGGTAACCGATGCAAATGAAGCTGCCTCTACCCACTTTATGAAGTAATCAATAGCGACCAGGATGAAACGATGCCCATTAGAAGCAGTAGGCTTGATCTCACCAATCATATCAATGCCCCACATGGCAAAAGTCCAAGGAGCAGTCAACATATTCAATGGTGATGGAGGTATATGGACTTTATCAGCATAGATTTGACACTTGTGACACGTTCTGGAATGTTGGTAGCAATCAGCTTCCATGGTAGACTAATAGTAACCTGCTCTCAATATCTTCTTTGCCATGGTATGACCACTAGAATGAGTGCCAAAGATCCCATCATGCATATCTTCCATAATCTCTGTTTCTTCCTTCTTATCTACACAACGAAGCAAAGTTGAATCATGATTACGCTTGTATAAAATGCCATTACTCAAAAAGAACTTAGCAGAAAACCCTCTCAGAAACTTTCTATCTTTGACAGATGTCCCTTCAGGGAACTCCTAGGCTTCAAGATATCTTTTCACTTCATAGAACCAAGGCTTCTCTTCTGCTTCTTCAGTGTCAATCTCATTGCAGTATGCAGGCTTCTCAAATCTATCAATAGTAATCTTGGGAGCTTTATCATCCCAGCTGATCTCAAACATGGATGCCATGGTGGCTAATGCATCTGCCAACTGATTCTCTCTTCGTGGAATATGTCCAAAGGTAATCTCTTTGAAATGTGGGATTAAAGACAACACATGCTCTCTGTAAGGAATGTGATTATCATGTTTGGTATCCCAATCTCCTTTGATCTGACTCACTACCAGGGCTGAATCTCCATACACGTCAAGGAACTGAATCTTCATACCAATGGCAGCTTTGATACCCAAGATACATGCTTCATACTCAGCCATATTATTAGTACAATAGAAACAAAGTCTGGCAGTAATCGGGGTATGACAACCTTCAGGGGAACTGATCACAACACCAACACCATTACCATGTGCATTAGAAGCTCCATCAAAAACCATAGTCCATCGGGATCCTTGTTCAGGTCCGTCATATTGTCCAGGTTCTTTAGTAATAATCATAGTGTCTTCATCAGGGAACTCAAAACTCATTGACTGATAATCATCCATTGCTTGATGAGCCAAATGATCAGCCACAACACTTCCTTTAATGGCCTTCTGAGTAGTATACTGTATGTCATATTCTGTCAAGATCATTTGCCATCTTGCTATTCTTCCGGAGAGAGCAGGTTTCTCGAATATATACTTGATTGGATCCATCTTCGAAATCAATAAGGTAGTATGAGTCAACATATACTGTCTTAGTCGGTGAGCAGCTCATGCCAAAGCGCAGCAAGTTTTCTCGAGCAGTGAGTATCTTGTTTCACAGTCGGTAAACTTTTTGCTAAGGTAGTATATTGCCTGCTCTTTTCGACCAGACTTGTCATGTTGCCCCAACACATACCCCATTGAATTGTCTAATACTGTTAAGTACATAATCAAGGGTCTTCCATCAACTGGTGGCATCAAAATTGGAGGTTCTAGCAGATATTTCTTGATTTCATCAAAGGCAGTCTGGCACTCATCATTCCACTCCATTACCTGATCTTTCTTCAACAACTTGAAGATTGGCTCACAGGTGGCAGTTAATTGGGAAATAAATCTTGCAATGTAATTCAATCGTCCCAAGAAACCTCTAACTTCCTTCTCAGTGCGGGGAGCTGGCATCTCTCGTATAGCTTTCACTTTTGCGGGATCTACTTCAATACCTTTTCCACTGACAATGAAACCCAGGAGTTTACCAGACCTAACTCCAAAAGTACACTTGTTTGGGTTCAATCTCAACTTGTATTTCTTCAACCTCTCAAACAACTTATGCAGATGATCAAGGTGTTGCTCTTCATTTTGGGACCTGGCTATCATATCATCCACATATACCTCTATCTCGTGATGAATCATATCATGAAACAAAGCTACCATAGCACGCTGATATGTTTCCCCTGCATTCTTCAAACCAAATGGCATCACTTTATAACAAAAAGTGCCCCACTGTGTAACAAATGTTGTCTTCTCCATATCTTCAGGTGCCATCTTGATTTGATTATAACCAGAGAAACCATCCATAAAAGAGAATACCTTATGCTGAGCAGTGTTGTCTACCAGAACGTCAATATGAGGAAGTGGAAAGTCATCTTTGGGGCTGGCCTTGTTCAAATCCCTGTAATCTACACACATACGTACCTTACCATCTTTCTTAGGCACCGGCACAACATTTGCAACCCATTGAGGATAAGAAGTCACAGCTAAGAACCCTGCATCAAACTGTTTCATTACCTCTGCCTTAATCTTCTCTGACATTTTAGGACGCATACGACGAACCTTCTGCTTCTTTGGACGACAATCTTATTTTACTGGTAAACGGTGAACCACAATGTTTGTATCCAACCCTGGCATATCTTCATAGGACCAAGCAAAGATCTCCACATAGTCATGTAACATCTGAATCAATTTGCTCTTGACACCATCCTCTAATTCAACCCCTATCTTGACTTCTTTCCTGTTTTCTTCAGTTCCCAGATTCACAACTTCGATTGGCTCTTCATGTGGCTTTATAGCTTTCTCTTCTTGTTGTAACAACCTAGCAAGCTCTACAGGTACTTCACAATCGTCCTCCTTTCCATCTTCAGCTTGATAGATCGGATTCTCGAAATTATAATTGGCAATAGTAGAACTGTTATCAACAGAATTCAGAGTGGATGAGGATCTGCATTTAGTGGTGTGGGTGTGTGTAAGAACACATAGCTGATAAAACAAAAATAAAAGAAAAGAAAGACAAGGAACACAATATTTACGAAAACGAAACGTCCACTGATTTTTATTGAATGAAGTATGCAAATGAAATGACATCCCGTAATAAGCACACCATTGTGCCCCGGGTAAGGCACAAGGCTTGAAAGTTTAATTGTTCAAGAAATTACAAACTTAAAAGCAACATCACAGCAATAGTATTTACTCCTGACTAAAGGAGATAGGAATGACATCCTCAGCCTTCCAATTATTGAGCCCAGCACCCACAGTAGGAAAAATCCAAGCATCCAAGTTGTAGTCTTCATCATAGTCACCCACAGCATTGATCTGATTCTTCATAATCCCCTGATTGGTGATACGAACAGCACGAGCACGACGAACAGCCTTCTGGGACTCTGTAGTGAAACCCAAACCAAATTTGTCAGACTTGTAAGGAATGTCAGGAAGCTGACCCCAAATAGTACAACCACCTTCATCCACCATAGCTCTAGCATCTTTGAGGGAGGCCATTGTTGGAGGTACTCTGGTGACCACAGGAACTTTCTTGACAACAGGAGGATCTTCATAATCGTTAACAAACCAAGGAACCACTTCGAACGTCTGGCATGGAGTTTCAACATATTCACCTTCCATTTCAAGATATTTAAAGGTGTTCACATGGCTAACTATATATCCTTCCTCTCCGTAAACAGTGACAACTTTTCCTTCTACTGGATATCTCAGCTTCTGATGTAAAGTAGAAGTTACAACACCTGCCCCATGGATCCAGGGACGTCCAAGCAAACAAGAATACGACGGACGAATATCCATGACATAAAAGGTAGCATTGAAGACCTGAGAACCTACTTTGATTGGGAGATCAATTTCTCCATACACCACTCTCCTCGAGCCATCAAAAGCTTTCACCACTATATTACTGGGCTTCAACACAACATCTTTAGGACTAAGCTTATGCAGGACTTCTTTGGGCAACATATTCAGAGAGGAACCATTGTCTATCAATACATGTGACAGGGTGGTGCCCCTGCATTCAATAGAGATATGTAGAGCCCTATTATGATCTCTCTTGGCCGGAGTCAAATCAGCATCGGAGAAACCTAACCCATTATCATAGGTCAAGTGTGCAACACAATTTTCAAACTGGTCAACAGAAATTTCATTTGGTACATGAGTAGTCTTCAAAAATTTAATCAAGGCTTTGGCATGAGCCTCAAAACACAACAACAAAGACAACATAGAAATCTTGGAGGGAGTATGCCCCAATTGGTCAACAATGTCATAATCACTCTTGCGAATGATCTTTAATACTTCTTCCATCTGCTTAGAAAGATCATCAGCAGCTGGCACATCAGTTGGTATAGGTTCAATAACAGGGCTTTTGCCCCGAGCATTAGCAGTAGAGGTGGTAGCTGGAGTAACTGCATTCTTGGAAGTAACTGGAGGAGAGAAAACTCTTCCGCTTCGTGTGATCTTACTAGATCCAGCAATATTATCTACATCAATGTTTTCATCAGCAACAGGCGTATCAGCTAAGGGTTCCTGCTTAACACCATGGATATAAACATCGGCACCATAATGCCAAGGCACAACTTTATCAGAAGTATACGGAATAGGACCAGGAGTGGTAATGATCATAGGAGCCACTCTAGCTTCAGCAACAATCTTCACAGGGCCTTCAGCAGTAATCTTAATTGGACCCTTATGAGTGATTTTTACAGGTCCCTTAGAAGTAATCCTTACCGGTACTTTATCAACCATATCCACCTCTTCAACCTTCGCACCTTTAGTTATATGATCAACCATGCTTTCCACAGAAGGTGGTGTCCTCTCAAACACTATGGTGTAATTATTCATGAGGCGTTGAATTCCGTCCTTCAACCTCCAGCAGCTATCCGGCTTATAGGTACAATATAAACAATCTTCACGACAACTTGGAAAGAACCCAACTTGTACTAGCTTCTTCTTAATAACAGACAATGGTGTAGTCAACTCTGCAACTGAGGAAATATGTGAATCTTCATCAATGGCATTGACAGTCTTCTCATGATTTGGCATGGGAGCAGTAATCACATTTGGAGTACCGGAGGGTCAAACTCAATCTCTCCAGCATCAATCATATCTTGGATTTTATTCTTCAATACCCAGCAACTATTGGTATCATGTCCCTGACAATTCGAATGATATGCACATCGTGCATTAGGATTATACCTGGGTGAGGTAACATTGGGATTCTGAGGAGGATCCCTCAAAGTGATAAGTTCACCCTTCAACAAGTGTTGCAAGGCTTGGGCCAGTGACATGTTGATCTTAGTGAACTGCCTTCTATTCCTCTGTTGATTTCCCTGTGGTGTCTCTGGTGTTGCAGAAGTTGGATTGGAGATATGAACTGCACTCACAGACTGATGCCTCCTATTACGATCAGGTTGACCATAAACAGCATTTGACTCTTTCTTCCCACTAGGGGGCTTCTTTGTAGTACTGGATGAAGAAGCACCCACTTGGATCTTGCCACTCCTTATACCACTTTCTACGCGCTCTCCTGTCATTATCAACTCAGTGAAGCCAGATGATGAGCTTCCAATGAGATGACTGTAAAAAGGACCATTCAACGTACACATGAACATATCAACTAACTCCCTGTCAGTTAGAGGGGGTTGCACTCTTCCAGCTAAGTCTCTCCATTTCTGGGCATACTCCTTGAAATTTTCTTTACCACCCATAGACATGCTCTGTAGCTGCATGCGAGTAGGGGCTAAATCAGCATTGTATTGATATTGCTTATAAAAAGCTTCAGCAAGATCATTCCAATCACGGATGTTGACACTCTCCAACTGATAGTACCACTCCAATTGAGCTCCAGATAAGCTCTCTTGGAAGAAATGAATCCACAACTTCTTATCAGCAGTATGGGGTTGGATTCTCCGGACATAGGACCTCAGATGCAGCTTGGGACAAGAAACACCATCATAAACTACGAAAGTAGGAACCTTGAAACCAATGGGTATAACCACCCCAGATATCAAACTCAGGTCTTCAAAATCCAGCCCAGAAGATTTTTGCAATTCCATAGCATCCATTCTATCCACCAGCATTTTGAACTTATCTTCATTAGGCTCATGATAGTAGTTAGCTTCAGAATCAGAGTCCCCCATTGTATTGTGGAGACTGCCTCCCTCTTTCTCAGACTCTTCAGACTCATAATCTTCAACCTGTTCTTTGGTCTTGACAGGACCTCTGAACCTTCTTCCCGTGTTGATCAGGCCACCTGACCTTCTAGTCTTCTTAGTCTTCTTGGCCAGCAGTGTCTTCAATTCATCCTACCCCTTGGACAAGTTCAGGATCAGCTCTTGGAACTGTGCATTTTGTGCCTGGAGATCTTTGACTGTTTGTTCAAGAGCCATTGCTGAAATAAACAGCGAGAAGATAAGAAACCTGTGCACAAGAAAACTGAGATGTAATGATATGGTATGTATAAATGCGTATGCAATGTTTTCAAGGACCCCAGGATTTAACTTTTCTTAAACAATTAAGAAAGTAAACTTTTATTAGTAATAAATTTGTTTGCCCCTTGGGCTTACAATAAAAATGAAATGAAATAAATACAAAAGATGGGGTTTTTAAGTCTCTCATGGACGTTTCCTCTTTGTGTTGAGGTATGAGTTGAGAATCCGCTCCTCGTGAAGTTGCTTTGTTAGCTCTAGGATTCTTTCTTGGCTTGCTTTGTAATGAGCCTCGAAAGTATCCCTTTGCTCCTTCAACTGAATCCAAGATCTCTGTAAGTCTTCCATGTCAGTGGGCATGTCTGGGTGAAGGATGGTATAAGAAGTATCCCCTTCAGCAACAGGCTCCATAGTAACTGGAAGGATGGCTGGATATGGCATCATGAGAGTCTGAGCACGAGATCGCACCCATCTGAGGTAAGCTTCCATAGGAATAGTGTACTTGGGCTCCAGAGTCTTGCTGTCAACCTTATTCACTTTTCCCCATGCTCGTATGAACCTTTGATGGTAACCTTGCAGATCGTTGTCGTAGTCAAACACAATACCCTGAATCAACATGTCATGAGGACCATCACTCCGAGCGTAACCAAACTGTCGTAAAGCTAGAGAAGGGTTGTAGGTAATGCCTCCTCTTATGCCTAGAAGTGGCACATTAGGAAACTCCCCACAACGGTCAATGATAGTGACATTCTCCATAGATCTGGAGCACCAATGGATATCTGAATGAGAGAGTGACATAATCCTCTTGGACCACCTGAACCCTTGCTCATTCTTCATCACTGAGAGAGGAAGGTGAGAAATAAACCACCTAGATAGCAAAGGTATGCAACACATCAGAGTTCCTCGTGCCTTCGTAGTACGAGTATGAAGAGAATGTAGGATGTCTCCAAGCAATGTAGGCACTGGATTGTGACTCAGAAATATGTTGATGGCGTGAATGTCTATGAACTGATCAGGATTGAGGAACAACACTAAGCCATAAATCAACAAGGCTAAGATCTCCTAAAAAGCATCATGGCTCATAGCCTTCAAGAACACTTGAGCCTTCTCTATCAACACCTTAGCAAGAATACCCTTAACTCCGCTTCTCGTTTCTAGAACAATGTCAGACTTCTTCAGATGTAGAGCTGCAGCAATAACCTCAGGTTTAGGCTCTTTTTCCAAGCCTGTGAATGGTTTCTGATCAAGTACAGGTATACCCAGAAGTTTAGAGAACTCTTCCATTGTAGGAACCAGCTGATAGTCGGGGAATGTGAAGCAATGGTGCTTAGGATCAAAGAACTGAAACAGGACACTCATCATGTCTTCATTGAACCCTGGAGTGACTAGATCCAGTAGGTGACCATGTCTTTTGATGAACTGGGAGTTTTCAGACACTTGAGAAACCAACTCCTTGAGCTTGGCAGGTATCCCTACAAAGTTGATCCTAATAGTGTTTCTACGAGCAGAAGCCATGACCTGCAACAAAGAACAAAGATAAATCCTTTGGTCCTTGAAATGGTTAGTGAAAATGCTATGCTTATGATGCATGAAGATGCTATGATGTTATGCTCAATCACAAACATGTGGCACACACAAACAAGTCACACAATAGCTCTAGGTTTGAAGGCTTGCATGAGGTTTAAAGGTAAGTACCCTCCCTTGAAGTTTAGTTGGTTCATCCTGTCCTACAAAAGTAACCAGGTTCTAAGGGATCTCAATATCATTGATCCTTCACAAGGGTGGTTGTTCAGTAGGCAACTTACTTGCCAACCAAAACCCTCCAAGTTTAGAATCTCAATGAGTGTAGCATCGAGTATCAACCAACTTCAGTCTTCACCAAAGCCGGTTATCTCACTACTTTTCTAAAGGCCAAGATGGGATAACTAGGGTTCTAAAAGTTAGTTAGTGCATTGACAACATATGGCAACCTCATATTATCCTCAACTTGACTTAAGGAACATAAGCACCAACCAAGAAGTCACACTAACTATGGCCACCAGATCAACCATATCGGCATACGCCGTACAGTTTCCTTGGTCTATTGCCATTTACCTAAGGTACACTAGATCCGGGTTAGAATCTTCCACACATAAGAGCACCCAACAATATAAAGTAAAGCAAACAATTTTAAAGTGATCTAATTCCTTAGGGTACCCCTCTTTTATTAAATCCCCAGCAGAGTCGCCAGTTCTGTAACACGGTGGGAGAACTGACTTTAGTTATGTTGCGGATAGCAAGAGTCGCCACCGACTTTTATTTTATCCAAAGGAAAGGCATAAAAGAACAGGAAAGACCTTTTAAAATATTTTTGGGTCCGGGGGGTAGGTTATGTAAAGGGAAGGTGTTAGCACCCTTTACATCCATGGTTATCCATGGGCTCTTAGTTACTTAGCTGACTTTAAAATGTTTTTGAAATGTGTAGTGTGTGAATTAAATTTTCTTTAAGTACTTTATAATGATCCATGTACGGATATATATAAAGTCTTTGTTTTGAAAATTTGTTTGAAAATGTGAAGTGTTTGAAATGTTTTGAAAAAAATGAGCAAGTACATAAGAGGAACCTACCCTAAGTTAAGTCTTTTCTGTTCTTAAATATCCTTTAAATGGTAAGACTATCCCTATTATTAAGGAATAGGTAGTCATTACCTTGGATGTAAGGGACAAGTGGAGGGACATCTGTTATTTAGGCAACTGTAAAGTGTATAAGCAATTCGAAGGGACTTATCATCTTTATTCGAAAAGGACAAGATCATTACGAAGGGAACATTCGAAGGGACTTGATCTTTTTATCTTTTAAGGGACTAGATGATTTAAACATTGAAGGGACTTTGCTTTACACCTTACTTGACCTTTTATTTAGGCAACATGATGAGGTAACCCTTAAGAAGTGAGACGGCGATCAAAGATCGACTTACGTGTGTGAGTGAATCAATTTAAATATTTATCTTGAGATTTAATGATCTAAATTAATTTTTTAAATACAAACATGTTTTACACTCCCTATATTACTAACCATAGCATTTAAAATATAAATATTAAAAATTACCACAACTATTACATAAGGGGTACAATTACATTATAATAATTAAAAATACTTAAAATAAATAAGCAAATAAATAATAATAAATAATTGGGTTAGTAACAATAATAATAATAAAAATCATATAATATATAAATAAATAAATGGGGTTAGTAATAATAAAATAAATAAGAATAAAATAAAGAAATTAGCATAATAATGAATAATAAATTTAAAAGTGCAATTTTTTAATGAATAATTATTTTTTAAGATTTTAAGAAGAAAAATAAGCAATTCATACTATATACCAATTATTATAAAAATTTATATACATGTTATAAAAATAAGGGTTAATCATAATTAAATAAACATATTATAAAAATAAATTATATTAATAAGACAAAATTAGGAGTTTTTAATTGTTTTAAACATAATCTAAAATTATTTACATGATTTATATAAAACTATGAGTAATGATAATATAAACAAATAATAAAGAAACGTAATTAACATTTATATAAAATAATTAGGGTTTTAGAAAAAAAAATATTATTAGGGTTAATCACAATAAATTAGGGTTTATGAAAATATTAGGGTTTATATGTTTAGAAAAATAAATTAGGGTTAATTATCTAATATAAATTAATTATACAAAATTATATAATATTAATAATATACAAAAAAAAATATATTAAATAATTTTACTAATAAAGTTTAATCTTTTGAAAAGATGAATCTTGAATTATAGCAAAGGAAATAATATGAACATTTTTATTTTTTATCATTTTAAATTTATTTAATTATAATATAAACAAATAAAATAGGAAAACAAGAAAAAGTGGAAAAAAACTTACCTGGGCTGGGATTCGAACCCAGCCCCTGTGCTTTCACAACCTCAAGACCAACAAGCCAACCACTGGGCTACGCACGCGCAGGTGATATGGAAGGACAAAAAGGGCCTGAGGGGGGTTTCGAACCCAGGACCCTCACACAACAAGCAAACACTCTTACCATCCAGCCAGAAGGGCGCATCTGATGTATAATCCACAACAAATAATAATATATTAAGCCATGTAATAAATGAGAAAATGAAGCAAAAAGAATGTTGCCTCTAGGAATCGAACCCAAGCCCTGAAGCATAACACACGCATCCCTCACCACTAGGCCAAACACGCCTCTGTGAAATAAATTAGAAACAATTTCATAAAATATTAAGAGTAAAATTCAAATTTCAGAATGCGCGCCAGGGGTCTTCTTCTTCCTCCTATTTCCTGCGAAATTGCTTGCGAATTCTCCTACAAACTTTCCTGCGAATATCATAATACAGAAAACCTACGAAATTGGAACATCCACAAAACAGTACAATTTTTCAAAATTAATTAATGAATCATGATCCTCAAGGTTCACACAACATAACCACGTTTCCAGAATTCATTTATAATGGATAAATCATAAAACCCTAAAATGGCCGAAGAACCCTAGCCATGGTGGATTTTGATACCTGCATGACAAACTCAATTAAACTGCCCAGAATCAATCTAGGGTTCATCACAAACATCATCAAGCAATCAAAAACAAATTAAATCCAGCCAATCAATGAAATTGAAAAACCAAAAATTCTTGAAGAACATGATCCGATTTATGCATTATGTCATGGTTTAGAAGCATGTGAGTATTGGTTTCGATTCAGGGAAGCTTAATGAAGCTTGTAGTGTCCTTAAAATACCTTGAAAGACTTGGTAATGAAGAATCCGAATTCAAGTTTTTTGGTGAATTTTTGAAAGTGGCAACTTACTCTTGAGGCAGAATTTTCGTCCCTTATACATTTGTGTGGTTTGTATACTTATAGTTGAATGAAACTAGGTCAAAAAATTGGATGGTTGTTTGGACTTTTTGGATTCAAAAGATTGAAAAAGATCATGGCTTGAATTTCAAATATTTTTGAATGAAACCTTTCTATCTTAAGACAATCATCATCAATTGCATATCAATCTGATCCAACTCATGTTTATGACTTTCTAAAATCAAAATATATTTTAAATCTTCATATTTGATATTTTATTTAAATTTAAAATGATTTTTAATATAAAAAATCATAATAAATAAAATAAATAAAATAAAATTATGAAAATATTAAATAAATTCCGTGCATGATGTCATGGAACACCTTGGGTCACAAAAAGTTCAGCCCATTTGAAGAATTATGGTTTTAAGACCCTATTTTCTTCATAAACCACCCAAAATTTTCCCAACTTTGCAAGGGCACAAATCCTTCAATTTTAATGCTATGAGGGTGTTCTTGGACATTTTGGAAATCTTGAAGAGTCCTATAACCAACCCCATTGGTTTAATGTCCATATCATTTACCATTCTCAAGTTATGCCCTTTTGAAGTTGTTGACTTTTTGTTGACTTTCAAAAGGACCTATAATGTCTTAGCTCATACCTTCCAAATGAAGCATTTTTGGGCTTGGCTTGTGAGACACAAAGTTGTAGAGAATTCAATTTCCTTCAAAATGAGATTTGGATGGAAAAAATTTGATGAAGCATGTGAAAGTTATGGCTGGTCAAAGTTCAGTTGACTTTTCCTGAGAAAACCCTAATTTAGAAACCTCTGATTCTTGATGATCTGAAATGTCCTTGATGAATCATGATAAACCCTTGATCAAATGATGAACTTTACTTCATATACTTGATGTTGGCAAAAAAATCATGAAGTTTGACTTTGGTTTGACCACGGTTGACCTCAGTTTGACTTTTTAACTACTTTGACTGATTTTGACTTATCTGGTCATCTGACTGAGCAAACCTTTGAGAAAAGTCTTGAAACCTGTCATGGGGATTCTTAAACACATATAAGATGCTATGAAGCTCAATTGAAGTCTTGGAAGTCCATTTAGCTTGATTAAAGTCAAAACCCTAGTTTTGGATGCACTGCTTAGGAGGATGCATTGTCTGAGGGAATTGTCAAATCTTCTGACTAATTGTGAACTTTGTGAACCTTGTGAACCTCATAAGATGTCTTGTGAGCCTTGTGAACCTCATGGGAGGTCTTGTGAACCTCATGGGAGGTCTTGTGAACCTTGTGATCCTCATGGGAGGTCTTGTGAACCTTGTGAACCTTGTGAGCCTCTTAGTACACAAAGTCTTGTTTTGTGAGGGAAAATTTTGGGGTGCAACACACATCACAATCACAAATTAAGAAATCATAAAAAGGAGTGAAGGAGGAGTGTTGAGATGTGGAAGAAATAAGTGTGCAAGTGAAGAAAGAGCTACATCAGGTGATCAGACAATGTGAAAACAAAGCCTACTGTGAAGTAGGACTTCAGATGCACCAACATGCTCCTAACATGGCATCAGGACTCGAATGAGGCATGAAAATGATATTTTTAGTGGTACCTAACAGAGAAGGTCCATTGCCTCTTCAATGCGCAGATGAAATCAAGAAAGACTTGTCAGAAACCAATCAACCAGAATGTCCATCAAAATAAGTCATCGTGTCCGGGAAATATTCTACTAAGCATCACAACTTGCATCAAGAGGTTCACGAATAATTAACATCAATGCCATCATTAAGAAACATCCTCCATCATCGACATCCAGTGAAAAAATCCTACAAAACTTTTAAGCACAAAATTAAAACCAATATTAAACACAATCCTATTAAAATAAACTAATCGAAATTAAAATCTAAACTATAAAAATTATAAACAAAGCTAGCAAAATTAAGATTAAAATTAAGATCTAATTTAAGCCTAAATCTAAATCTTAACAAATATTATTAAAATTAATTAATAAACAAAAAGTATAAGGAAAATATAGTTAACATAATATAAAAAGGAAATCATAATAAATAAATAAAAGAAATAACAATGGAAAAAAAGGGTCAGACGTGTAATATCATGGTGCAGTCAGAAAATCCAATGGGCCTGAGGTAAGCCCAGGAACAACAACGGGGGATGCATTGGAATGGTGGGGGTGTGAATTATGAAATCTGATGTGCATAGCTGTTGCACCCCAAAATTTGCCCTCACAATACAAGACTTTGTGTGCTAAGAAGGTTCACAAGGTTCACAAGATTCACAATGCTTTCAAGACCTTTCATGAGGTTCATGAAGTCTACAAGTCACTTTATGAGGTTCACAAGGTCCACAAGATTCACAATGTTTTCAAGACCTTTCATGAGGTTCATGAAGTCTACAAGTCACTTCATGAAGCTCACAAGGTTCACAAGATTCACAATACCTCCCATAAGGTTCACAAGACATTTTATGATGGTCCACAAGATTCACAATGTTTTCAAGACCTTTCATGAGGTTCATGAAGTCTACAAGTCACTTCATGAAGCTCACAAGGTTCACAAGATTCACAATACCTCCCATAAGGTTCACAAGACATTTTATGATGGTTCACAAGGTTCACAAAGTTCACAATTGGTCAGAAGAGTTGACAATGCCCTCAGACAATGCACCTCCTAAACAGTGCATCCAAAACTAGGGTTTTGACTTTAATAAGGCTAAATGGACTTTCAAGACTTCAAGTGAGCTTAATAACATTTTATATGTGTTTAAGAACCCCCATGACAAGTTTCAAGACTTTTCTCAAAAGTTTGCTCAGTCAGATGATCAGTTAAGTCAAAATCAGTCAAAGCAGTTAAAAAGTCAAACTGAGGTCAACTGTGATCAAACCAAGGTCAAACTTCATGATTTTTTGCCAACATCAAGTATATGAAGTAAAATTCATCATTTTATCAAGGGTTGATCATGACTCATCAAGGAGATTTCAGATCATCAAGAATCAGGAGTTTCTAAATTAGGGTTTTCTCAGTAAAAGTCAACTGAACTTTGACCAGCCATAACTTTCACATTCTTCATCACCAAGTCTCCACTAAAAGCTCATTTTGAAGGAAATTGAATTCTCTACAACTTTGTGTCTCACAAGCCAAGCCCAAAAATGCTTCATTTGGAAGTTATGGGCTAAGACATTACAGGTCCTTTTGAAAGTCAACAAAAAGTCAACAACTTCAAAAGGGCATAACTTGAGATTGGTAAATGATATGGACATGAAACCAGTGGGGTTGTTTAGAGGACTCTTTAAGATTTCCAAAATGTCCAAGAACACCCTCATAGCATTAAAATTGAAGGATGTGTGCCCTTGCAAAGTTGGGAAATTTTGGGTTGGTTTATGAGGAAAATGGAGGTCTAAAACCAATTTTTTCCAAATGGGCTTGCCAAATAATGACCCAATCCACATCAAAACATCTTGCACGAAATTAAATTGATTTATTCATAATTTTATTCATTTTGTTTTTATTTATTATGATTTTTATATTAAAAAATCATTTTAAATTCAAATAAAATATCAAATAATGAAAATTAATTTTGATTTGGTTTCTAGAAAGTCTTAAATCACATTTAGACTTGATTGATACAAGAGTAATGAGAATCATACCAAAATAGCAAGTGTTTATGCAAAATATTTGATTTTTAAAAGGCCATCTTTTTGAATCTTTTTAGATCAAAATTTCCACACAAGTGATCAATTTTTCTGACCTAATACATTGTCCTATAAGTACTTAGCACAAACCTAGCACAAGGGACGAATTTCACAGCCTCAAGAGTAAGTTTCACACTTCAAAAATTCAAGCAAAAACTCAAATTCGGTTTCTACATTCCAAAGCATTTGAAGGTATTTTGAGGACATAGCCATGACTATTGGACATCACTGAATCATTATCAATCATCATTTGCATCAAAAGCCTCATGAATTGCATAAGTCGAGCCAAACTTTGTTCTTGAATGTGATTTTTTCGATTCCATATATTTACTTGATTTAAATGAAATTTAATGATTGTTTGATGTTTGTGATGGTGATAGGAATGTTTCTGGACAATTACCTTGAAGCTTGATACCCTCAATCGTATTTCACCATTGTTAGGGTTTGAATGGCCGAATTAGGGTTTTACAATTTAGGCAATATAAATGAATTCAAATAACATGGATCGATTGAGTGGACCATAAGGAACTCAATGGTGTCTTCAATTTCATGAACTTGTACTGTTTTGTTGGTGTTTGATTTTCGCAGGGTGTAAACATGGAAGAACTTGCATGAAAATTCGTAGGAAAAGTGGCATGAATTTTCGCAGGTATCATGAAGAAGATGAAGTGGGCCTGGCGCGAATTTCAGATTTGAATTTTTGTTTTAAAATATTATGTTATTGTTCTGGTTCTTTATCACACATGAACATGTGTCCCAGTGGTGAAAGCATACGCGCAGGAAGGCAGGGGCTTGGGTTTGAATCCTGACTTCCCAATGTTTTTTCTTATTTTTCAGTCTTTTCATTAAACATTATATATTATGTTTGGTTGTCATTGTATGAACAGGTTCGCTCATCTAGCTGGAATGGTCATGTACTTGTGTGTTTGTGTGTAAGGTCCTGGGTTCGAATCCCCCAGGCCTTTTGCTTGTTTTCCTTTTTTTCTGATTTTTCAGGTTGAACGCATAAAACCAATTCCACTCTCCTTTTTATTGCCTGCGCGCATGATAGCCTGGTGGTGGGTGTTGTTGCTGGCAAGCAGAATGTCCTGGGTTCAAACCCCAGCCAGGTAAGTTTCAATTTTTTGCTTCTTTTTCTATTTTGTTTAATTGATTTTGTTTTTATTAATAATCATAGATATAATTAAATAATTCTATAAATATATATTCAATGTTTTCTAAAATTCTAACATTATTTTTCTTAATTCAAAATTTTTTTTTTTATTATTATGTATTTAGATTATAATATGTATAAATAAAACAAACCCTAATTTATTCTTCTCTAAACAACTCAAAAACCTAATTTTATTTTCTAATTTTTTTGTAAATATAATTATCATGTATATATATTGTTTAATATAATTAAATTTTTGTAAATACAATTATAATCAATTTTTTTATAATATGTAATTATTTCTATAATTTGTTTATAATCTAAATTATATATATATAAATAATTTTTAGAAATAATTGAATCTATGCTAATTTAATCTTGTAATTATAATATGTTTAAAAATAATTTAATAATTTGTATATAATTCAAAATGTTATAATAATTACTTAATTATTCATATTTTCTTTTATGTTTAAATGATTGTCTATATTAAAATCTAATCTTTTAATTATTATATTATTCTTTTTGCTTATTATTTTAATTATGTTCTTATAATGTTTTTGCTAATCCCATTTGTTTTAATTATTATCATTACTACTAATCATGTTTATTACTAACCTTATTTATTTTTAATTATTATTACTAACCCCTATTATAATTATTATTGCTTATTTATTTATTTTACTTATTATTTATATTTTGCTATTTATTTAAATTGCTTTATTATTATGTAATTGCTCCTGGATGTAATTTTCTTAAATATTTAAATTATTTAATTTTATGCTATGGTTAGTAAAAATAGGGAGTGTAAATATGTATGATATTTAAAATTGAATTCATTTAAATTATAAGATAAATATAAAATTAAACACTCACACACGTAAGTCGATCTTTGATCGCCATCTCACTTTTTAGGGTTGCCTCTCAATATTGTCTAATCATAAGGTCAAGTGGGGTGTATAAAGCAAAGTCCCTTAAAAGAAAAGTCATCTAGTCCCTTCATAATCAAAGATCAAGTCCCTTAATGGTTGCCTTTCAATATGATCTTGTCCCTTTCGAATAATGATGACAGTCCCTCCAAAATGCTTAATACACCCTACAGTTGTCTTCATTAAACAAATGTCCCTTTCACATGTCCCTTACATCCAAGGTAATGACTACCTATTCCTTAATAATAGGGATAGTCTTACCATTTAAAGGATAAAAGAACAGAAAGACTTAAACTTTAGGGTAGGTTCCTCATAGTTACTTGCTCACTATTCAAACTTTTCAAATACTTCACAAATTTCAAATTATTTTCAAATACAAGTTTTTTACGCATCCGTACATGGATCATTATCAAACTCTTATGAAAATTTTTATCCACACACTTCACATTTTCAAAAACAATTCAAAGTGAGCTAAGTAACTAAGAGCCCATGGATAACCATGGATGTAAAGGGTGCTAACACCTTCCCTTTACATAACCTACCCCCCGGACCCAAAAATCTTTTAAAAGGTCTTTCCTGTTCTTTTATGCCTTTCCTTTGGATAAAATAAAAGTCGGTGGAGACTCTTGCTATCCGCAACATTTAACTAAAGTCAGTTCTCCCACCGTGTTACAGAACTGGCGACTCTGCTGGGGATTTAATAAAAGAGGGGTACCCTTAGGAATTAGATCACTTTAAATTGTTTGCCTTGTTTGCTTTATGTTATCTTGTTGGGGTGCTCTTATGTGTGAAAGATCCTAACCCGGATCTAGTGTACCTTAGGTAAATGGCAATAGACCAAGGAAACTGTACGGCGTATACCGATATGGTTGATCTGGTGGCCATAGTTAGTGTGACTTCTTGGTCGGTGCTTATGTTCCTTAAGTCAAGTTGAGGATAATATGAGGCTGCCATATGTTGTCAATACACTAACTGACTTTTAGAACCCTAGTTATCCCATCTTGGCCTTTAGAAAGTAGTGAGATAGCCGGCTTTGGTGAAGACTGAAGTTGGTTGATACTCGATACTACGCTCATTGAGATTCTAAACTTGGAGGGTTTTGGTTGGCAAGTAAGTTGCCTACTGAACAACCACCCTTGTGAAGGATCAATGATATTGAGATCCCTTAGAACCTGGTTACTTTATAGGACAGGATGAACCAACTAAACTTCAGGGGAGGGTATTTACCTTTAAACCTCATGCAAGCCTCTAAACCTAAGGCTATTGTGTGACTTGCTTGTGTGTGCCACATGTTTGTGATTGAGCATAACATCATGACATCATCATGCATCATAAACATAGCATTTTCACTAACCATTTCAAGGACCAAGGGATTTATCTTTGTTCTTTGAAGGTCATGACTTCTGCTCGTAGAAACACCATCAGGATCAACTTTGTGGGCATACCTCCTAAGCTTAAAGAGTTGGTTTCTCAAGTGTCTTATCATTCCCAGTTCATCAAGAGACATGGTTACCTATTGGATCTAGTCACGTCAGGGTTCAATGAAGACATGATGAGTGTTCTGTTTCAGTTCTTTGATCCTAAGCACCATTGCTTCACATTCCCCGACTACCAGCTGGTTCCAACCATGGAAGAGTTCTCTAAACTTCTGGGCATACCTGTTCTTGATCAGAAACCATTCACAGGCTTGGAGAAAGAGCCTAAACCTGAGGTTATTGCTGCAGCTCTACATCTGAAGAAGGCTGACATTGTTCTAGAAACGAGAAGCGGAGTTAAGGGTATTCTTGCTAAGGTGTTGATAGAGACGGCTCAAGTGTTCTTGAAGGCTATGAGTCATGATGCTTTTGAGAAGATCTTAGCCTTGCTGATTTATGGCTTAGTGTTGTTCCCCAATCCAGATCAGTTCATAGACGTTCATGCCATCAACATATTCCTGAGTCACAATCCAGTGCCTACATTGCTTGGAGACATCCTACATTCTCTTCACGCCCGTACTACAAGGGCAAGAGGAACTTTGATGTGCTGCATACCTTTGCTCTCTAGGTGGTTTATTTCTCACCTTCCTCGCTCAGTAATGAAGAATGAGCAAGGGTTCAGGTGGTCCAAGAGGATCATGTCACTCTCGCATTCAGATATCCATTGGTGCTCCAGATCTATGGAGAATGTCACTATCATTGACCGTTGTGGGGAGTTTCCTAATGTGCCACTTCTGGGCATAAGAGGAGGCATCACCTATAACCCCTCTCTAGCTTTACGACAGTTTGGTTATGCTCGGAGTGATGGTCCACATGACATGTTGATTCAAGGTATTATGTTTGACTATGACAATGATCTTCAAGGTTACCGTCAGAGATTCATACGAGCATGGGGAAAAGTGAACAAGGTTGACAGCAAGACTCTGGAGCCTAAGTACACCATTCCTATGGAGGCTTATCTCAGATGGGTGCGATCTCGTGCTCAGACTCTCATGATGCCATATCCTGCTATCCTACCAGTTACCATGGAACCTGTTGCTGAAGGAGATACTGCTTATACCATCCTTCACCCAGACATGCCTACTGACATGGAAGATTTACAGAGGTCCTGGATCCAGTTGAAGGAGCAAAGGGATACTTTCGAGGCTCATTACAAGGCAAGCCAAGAAAGAATCTTAGAACTAACAAAGCAACTTCACGAGGAGCGGAATCTCAACTCATACCTCAACACAAAGAGGAAACGTCCATGGGAGACTTAAAACCCATCTATTGTATTTATTACATTTCATTTTGTAAGCCCAAGGGGCAAACAAGTTTACTACTAATAAAAGTTTACCTTTTTGGGTGTTTAAACAAATTTAAATCATGCGGTCCTGGAAAACATTGCATACGCATTTACATATCATATCACTGCATCACAGGTTTCTTATATACAGGTATATTATCTTCTCGCTGTTTATTTCAGCAATGGCTCTTGAACAAACAGTTAAAGATCTCCAGGCACAAAATGCACAGTTCCAAGAGCTAATCCTGAACTTGTCCAAGGGGCAGGATGAATTGAAGACACTGCTGGCTAAGAAAAAGAATCCAGAGGACAACAAAGATGATCAGCTGAAACAACTACAAGCTGAGATGACAGAAATGAGGACCCAGATGAATGACCAGGTGGCTCTTATTAAAAGTTTAGCTCAGGGGCAAGAAGAGCTGAGAACCTTTGTCCACAAACTTCAAAGTGATAGAGTCAGGGATCTAATTGTCAGTCAACCTCCGTTAAAACAAACTGATTTGGTTGAAAGGAAGATGAGGATAAAAGAAGGTAAGAAACAGGCTGCCATTGATTGTTCTTCAGTTGAAGAAGAAAGACCTGATAAGGTTAATCCACCTCAACACAAGAAATATAGAAGGCAGTTTATCAAGTTCAGCACTCCAATGTCACAAGTTCTGCAATGCTTGTTGGAGATGGAACTAATTTCTTTGAAAAGTTCTCCTCAAAATCCTAAAACCTCCTCTCCTCGCTATAATCCCAAGGCAAGGTGTGGGTATCACTCCAACTGTCCTGGACATGATACTAATAGTTGTTGGGCATTGAAGAAAAAGATTCAAGACCTTATTGATGAAGGAATCCTAGAGGTTACTCCAGAAGGTCAAGTTGAGTTCTACTATCGTCCATCAAACACCGAAGCTGCAAGACAAGTTGCCCAAAGTAACAAGAAAGGAAGTCTACCTATTCCTGTTGAGATATGGGGCACCTTGGGACATCCAAGTGGTAAATTTGATTTCATGGTGAAGTATACTGCTCCTCAAAGTTCACAGATTGCAATTGAGGACATTCAGCCAACTGGATGGGACAACATTTGAATTTTCATTTGTAATTTCTTTATTTGTTTGAACACTTACTATTATGTTAAACTTTTGTTTCCATTAATGCATTGCATATGTTTGTCTTGAATTAATCCATTCGTTCCACTATATTTTGAATTATGCTTCTTATTTCTATCTTGTGATATTTAACTCCTAATAAAGCTATAAGCCTGTAGAGGGAGGATGACGAAAACAATACCATAAAATTAGGCAGTATGCTTTTGAACAGACTGTGCTGACGATGTACAGGCATTGTTTCAATTCCTAAACAGTGGAGATATAAGGAAGTTAATCCCTAGTCAACCCTTTTGAGCCTATGAAGTAGGAGTTTTTCATTCTCATACAAATTAAAACCCTTATTCATAACCTGGGGCAGGGTAGTTACTCAGTTAACTCAAATATGCCAATTATCTGTGTTGTACACAACTAATGATGGTTCTCTGTAATCATTAAACCTGACAGTCAATATCCAGCAAAAGAACAATTCACTAAGTCAAAACCTATGAAGGAGACTTAGTAAAACATTAAGACATCCCGCTGACTGTAACCTTGAAATAAGCAGTTCAGGCAAAAAGAAGGGATAATAAAGTCAAAAGCGAAAAAAAAGAGGTCACTATGAATCCTCAACAAAGAAAGATGACTGAATGTTCAAATAGATTTTTGGTGACTGAACCATCACAAATATCAGTGTTACAATACCAAACTTCCTTGGAATCTCAATGCATGAGTTAACTGAGCATAGGACTGAAGAACATCATGGAGATTGGGTTGGGTACAAATAAAATTTGAGCCTATATCCTTTGTTTCTTAAACCATGAACCAGGCCACGTTATAACCCTTTAAAAGTCCTAACTGAAGCATGGTTAGTTCGAAAGCGTACTGCTACAAAAAGGTATCCTGACTCCTTTAGGGCTTGTTATAAAATTTGAGTTAATATCACAGTTTTCAAACAAAAAAAAAGTTTTTTTTAAAACAACTTGTTTCAAAACTTCAAGACAGACATAAGCATTGCATTTTTGAATATATTTGTTTGCATATACCTGAGTGTTTGACAAATGGAGAAGCTTACAGGATGAATGTTCAATGAACCAAAGTCATTCCGATAAACAAAATTGCGTCCTGGATCAAAGTCCATGTATACAAAGGGGCATAGTCATTATCCCCCAATCAAGGGGGCAGGCCATGATACTTCCTAGCTCATTTGGGGCAATCAGGACAAGATTCAACTATGTTTAAGCAGCCAGAGGCAGATCTCCTCATCCATCTGAAATGCCAAGGGTAACATTACAAAGTTCATAATGCCAGGGGCATTTTTCCTCATACAGTTGAATTACCAAAGGTGACATTACAGAGTTCACAATTCCAGGGGCATATGCTTATGGGGCATTCTGCTTGTTTCTCTTGAGGTAGCTCATTATAGATACTTCCATTATGGGACAATTCATCCCCAACCAAGGGGCAATGCTTTCTTTTCAAATCTAGTATCCGGAGAGTATATGGTCCATCACAATTTGAAAACACATTCCTCTCATTGTGTTACCTTGATATTGGATTCTCAGCAGAAGCCATGGTGGAAATTAATTGTCTACGCCAGTAGTATCAGATGGTGTCAGTATCATGTCTTCAGATCCAGCTATGAAGATTTCTGGGAAGGTATTCAGGAAAGTTATGGATTTCAGGAGCTCTAAATCCAATTGGTTATACACTCTCGAAGTTGAAACGATTCTGTTTTCAAGTTCAGCTTTACTTTTCCCTCTGAATCTAGATTTACTTTTACCCTATTTACCTAAGCAAAAACATCCATTGGTTGTGCTTGAATGTATGTATGCTTTTGAATATGATTGATGTTTACCAGAAATGCATGAAAATGCAGTAATAGTATTTACTAAGGACGAACGAGGGAAGGATTTCAACGAAGCTTCACCAGTTCATCTTTACAAGACAGTTACAAACCCTCAGTAGGACAAATCCATCTTCATAAAGTCACATCTCCCCTAGAATTTATATCCATCTCTTTTATCCTCATACGGATATTTGGGAATTTACTTTCCAATAAGAGTACGACGAACGAAGACGGGAGGTTATGTATACCCTACTATCAAACGAAGACGGAAGGTTATGTATACCTTACTATCCCCAGCAGACGGGAGGTTATGTATACCCTACTATCAAGCGAAGACGGGAGGTTATGTATACCTTATTATCAAACAAGACGGGAACGAGTTCCTTATATTCTTCAGCAATAAATCGGGATTTATTTTCCCTGGCCAGCAGTTGTTATACGAAGATATCCAGACGTTTCAGGCTGCATGATGCATACATACGTCATTTACATCATATCATACATATACATAATACATTACCTAAGTGCATCATATTATACATGCATACATAATGCATAAGCTAATATTACTATATAGGATGCTACCTTGTTTTCAGGTTAATTATCCAGCAAACAGACTTATGATTATCAGGATTGCTTTATCCTCCTGAAAGTTATCATCCCTCAGGATTGCTTTATCCTCCTGAAAGCATATCATCCATCAGGACTGCTTCATCCTCCTGAAAACTTCTAGTACATCAGGACTGCTTTATCCTCCTGAAAGCATTATACATCAGGACTGCTTTATCCTCCTGAAAACTGCTTTATCTCTCAAGACTGCTTCATCCTCTTGAAAACATATTACTACATCAGGACCGCTTCATCCTCCTGACAGCTTATTATTACCTCAGGATTGCTTTATCCTCCTGACAGCTATCATCATTGCCTCAGGATTGCTTCATCCTCCTGAAAACATATTATCAATCTCTCAGGATTGCTTCATCCTCCTGAAAGCATCAGGACTGCTTTATCCTCCTGAAAGCTTATTATCTCTCAAGACTGCTTCATCCTCTTGAAAACATATTACTACCTCAGGACCGCTTCATCCTCCTGACAGCTTATTATTACCTCAGGATTGCTTTATCCTCCTGACAGCTATCATCATTGCCTCAGGATTGCTTCATCCTCCTGAAAACATATTATCAATCTCTCAGGATTGCTTCATCCTCCTGAAAGCACATTACTACATCAGGATTGCTTTATCCTCCTGAAATCATATTATCAATACCTCAGGACTGCTCCATCCTCCTGAAAGCTATCATTATATCTTCATATTCAGGACTGCTTTATTCTCCTGAAAGTTATCATCACTACATCAGGACTGCTTTATCCTCCTGAAAGTTATCATCACTACATCAGGACTACTTTATCCTCCTGAAAGTTATCATCACTACATCAGGATTGCTTCATCCTCCTGGAAGCATATTATCAATACCTCAGGACTGCTGCATCCTCCTGACAGCTATCATTATACCTCCATATTTTGGACCACTTTATTCTCCAAGAAATGTATCTGAAGAACTTTTTTCCAAGTGGCATCTTTAAGCCCACTCAAACATATTCAATTAGCCACTGGTATCACTCTATGCACTGGTGAGTGCAAATTTTTGGGCTTTTGTGTTCAATCGCCTTCAACCTTCCAGGTCACGACTGGCAAATATACCAATCTAACCCCTCAGGTTTCAGAAAATTGAACAGGGGCAGCTGTTGCACCCCAAAATTTGCCCTCATAATACAAGACTTTGTGTGCTAAGAAGGTTCACAAGGTTCACAAGATTCACAATGCTTTCAAGACCTTTCATGAGGTTCATGAAGTCTACAAGTCACTTTATGAGGTTCACAAGGTCCACAAGATTCACAATGTTTTCAAGACCTTTCATGAGGTTCATGAAGTCTACAAGTCACTTCATGAAGCTCACAAGGTTCACAAGATTCACAATACCTCCCATAAGGTTCACAAGACATTTTATGATGGTCCACAAGATTCACAATGTTTTCAAGACCTTTCATGAGGTTCATGAAGTCTACAAGTCACTTCATGAAGCTCACAAGGTTCACAAGATTCACAATACCTCCCATAAGGTTCACAAGACATTTTATGATGGTTCACAAGGTTCACAAAGTTCACAATTGGTCAGAAGAGTTGACAATGCCCTCAGACAATGCACCTCCTAAGCAGTGCATCCAAAACTAGGGTTTTGACTTTAATAAGGCTAAATGGACTTCCAAGACTTCAAGTTAGCTTCATAACATTTTATATGTGTTTAAGAACCCCCATGACAAGTTTCAAGACTTTTCTCAAAAGTTTGCTCAGTCAGATGATCAGTTAAGTCAAAATCAGTCAAAGCAGTTAAAAAGTCAAACTGAGGTCAACTGTGGTCAAACCAAGGTCAAACTTCATGATTTTTTGCCAACATCAATTATATGAATTAAAATTCATCATTTGATCAAGGGTTGATCATGACTCATCAAGGAGATTTCAGATCATCAAGAATCAGGAGTTTCTAAATTAGGGTTTTCTCAGTAAAAGTCAACTGAACTTTGACCAGCCATAACTTTCACATGATTCATCACCAAGTCTCCACTCAAATATCATTTTGAAGGAAATTGAATTCTCTACAACTTTGTGTCTCCCAAGCCAAGCCCAAAAATGCTTCATTTGGAAGTTATGGGCTAAGACATTACAGGTCCTTTTGAAAGTCAACAAAAAGTCGACAACTTCAAAAGGGCATAACTTGAGATTGGTAAATGATATGGACATGAAACAAGTGGGGTTGTTTAGAGGACTCTTTAAGCTTTCCATGTCCAAGAACACCCTCATAGCATTAAAATTGAAGGATGTGTGCCCTTGCAAAGTTGGGAAATTTTGGGTTGGTTTATGAGGAAAATGGAGGTCTAAAACCAATTTTTTCCAAATGGGCTTGCCAAATAATGACCCAATCCACATCAAAACATCTTGCACGAAATTAAATTGATTTATTCATAATTTTATTCATTTTGTTTTTATTTATTATGATTTTTATATTAAAATATCATTTTAAATTCAAATAAAATATCAAATAATGAAAATTAATTTTGATTTGGTTTCTAGAAAGTCTTAAATCACATTTAGACTTGATTGATACAAGAGTAATGAGAATCATACCAAAATAGCAAGTGTTTATGCAAAATATTTGATTTTTAAAAGGCCATCTTTTTGAATCTTTTTAGATCAAAATTTCCACACAAGTGATCAATTTTTCTGACCTAATACATTGTCCTATAAGTACTTAGCACAAACCTAGCACAAGGGACGAATTTCACAGCCTCAAGAGTAAGTTTCACACTTCAAAAATTCAAGCAAAAACTCAAATTCGGTTTCTACATTCCAAAGCATTTGAAGGTATTTTGAGGACATAGCCATGACTATTGGACATCACTGAATCATTATCAATCATCATTTGCATCAAAAGCCTCATGAATTGCATAAGCCGAGCCAAACTTTGTTCTTGAATGTGATTTTTTCGATTCCATATATTTACTTGATTTAAATGAAATTTAATGATTGTTTGATGTTTGTGATGGTGATAGGAATGTTTCTGGACAATTACCTTGAAGCTTGATACCCTCAATCGTATTTCACCATTGTTAGGGTTTGAATGGCCGAATTAGGGTTTTACAATTTAGGCAATATAAATGAATTCAAATAACATGGATCGATTGAGTGGACCATAAGGAACTCAATGGTGTCTTCAATTTCATGAACTTGTACTGTTTTGTTGGTGTTTGATTTTCGCAGGGTGTAAACATGGAAGAACTTGCATGAAAATTCGCAGGAAAAGTGGCATGAATTTTCGCAGGTATCATGAAGAAGATGAAGTGGGCCTGGCGCGAATTTCAGATTTGAATTTTTGTTTTAAAATATTATGTTATTGTTCTGGTTCTTTATCACACATGAACATGTGTCCCAGTGGTGAAAGCATACGCGCAGGAAGGCAGGGGCTTGGGTTCGAATCCTGGCTTCCCAATGTTTTTTCTTATTTTTCAGTCTTTTCATTAAACATTATATATTATGTTTAGTTGTCATTGTATGAACAGGTTCGCTCATCTAGCTGGAATGGTCATGTACTTGTGTGTTTGTGTGTAAGGTCCTGGGTTCGAATCCCCCAGGCCTTTTGCTTGTTTTCCTTTTTTTCTGATTTTTCAGGTTGAACGCATAAAACCAATTCCACTCTCCTTTTTATTGCCTGCGCGCATGATAGCCTGGTGGTGGGTGTTGTTGCTGGCAAGCAGAATGTCCTGGGTTCAAACCCCAGCCAGGTAAGTTTCAATTTTTTGCTTCTTTTTCTATTTTGTTTAATTGATTTTGTTTTTATTAATAATCATAGATATAATTAAATAATTCTATAAATATATATTCAATGTTTTCTAAAATTCTAACATTATTTTTCTTAATTCAAAAATTATTTTTTTTATTATTATGTATTTAGATTATAATATGTATAAATAAAACAAACCCTAATTTATTCTTCTCTAAACAACTAAAAAACCTAATTTTATTTTCTAATTTTTTTGTAAATATAATTATCATGTATATATATTGTTTAATATAATTAAATTTTTGTAAATACAATTATAATCAATTTTTTTATAATATGTAATTATTTCTATAATTTGTTTATAATCTAAATTATATATATATAAATAATTTTTAGAAATAATTGAATCTATGCTAATTTAATCTTGTAATTATAATATGTTTAAAAATAATTTAATAATTTGTATATAATTCAAAATGTTATAATAATTACTTAATTATTCATATTTTCTTTTATGTTTAAATGATTGTCTATATTAAAATCTAATCTTTTAATTATTATATTATTCTTTTTGCTTATTATTTTAATTATGTTCTTATAATGTTTTTGCTAATCCCATTTGTTTTAATTATTATCATTACTACTAATCATGTTTATTACTAACCTTATTTATTTTTAATTATTATTACTAACCCCTATTATAATTATTATTGCTTATTTATTTATTTTACTTATTATTTATATTTTGCTATTTATTTAAATTGCTTTATTATTATGTAATTGCTCCTGGATGTAATTTTCTTAAATATTTAAATTATTTAATTTTATGCTATGGTTAGTAAAAATAGGGAGTGTAAATATGTATGATATTTAAAATTGAATTCATTTAAATTATAAGATAAATATAAAATTAAACACTCACACACGTAAGTCGATCTTTGATCGCCATCTCACTTTTTAGGGTTGCCTCTCAATATTGCCTAATCATAAGGTCAAGTGGGGTGTATAAAGCAAAGTCCCTTAAAAGAAAAGTCATCTAGTCCCTTCATAATCAAAGATCAAGTCCCTTAATGGTTGCCTTTCAATATGATCTTGTCCCTTTCGAATAATGATGACAGTCCCTCCAAAATGCTTAATACACCCTACAGTTGCCTTCATTAAACAGATGTCCCTTTCACATGTCCCTTACATCCAAGGTAATGACTACCTATTCCTTAATAATAGGGATAGTCTTACCATTTAAAGGATAAAAGAACAGAAAGACTTAAACTTTAGGGTAGGTTCCTCATAGTTACTTGCTCACTATTCAAACTTTTCAAATACTTCACAAATTTCAAATTATTTTCAAATACAAGTTTTTTACGCATCCGTACATGGATCATTATCAAACTCTTATGAAAATTTTTATCCACACACTTCACATTTTCAAAAACAATTCAAAGTGAGCTAAGTAACTAAGAGCCCATGGATAACCATGGATGTAAAGGGTGCTAACACCTTCCCTTTACATAACCTACCCCCCGGACCCAAAAATCTTTTAAAAGGTCTTTCCTGTTCTTTTATGCCTTTCCTTTGGATAAAATAAAAGTCGGTGGCGACTCTTGCTATCCGCAACATTTAACTAAAGTCAGTTCTCCCACCGTGTTACAGAACTGGCGACTCTGCTGGGGATTTAATAAAAGAGGGGTACCCTTAGGAATTAGATCACTTTAAATTGTTTGCCTTGTTTGCTTTATGTTATCTTGTTGGGGTGCTCTTATGTGTGAAAGATCCTAACCCGGATCTAGTGTACCTTAGGTAAATGGCAATAGACCAAGGAAACTGTACGGCGTATACCGATATGGTTGATCTGGTGGCCATAGTTAGTGTGACTTCTTGGTCGGTGCTTATGTTCCTTAAGTCAAGTTGAGGATAATATGAGGCTTCCATATGTTGTCAATACACTAACTGACTTTTAGAACCCTAGTTATCCCATCTTGGCCTTTAGAAAGTAGTGAGATAGCCGGCTTTGGTGAAGACTGAAGTTGGTTGATACTCGATACTACGCTCATTGAGATTCTAAACTTGGAGGGTTTTGGTTGGCAAGTAAGTTGCCTACTGAACAACCACCCTTGTGAAGGATCAATGATATTGAGATCCCTTAGAACCTGGTTACTTTATAGGACAGGATGAACCAACTAAACTTCAGGGGAGGGTATTTACCTTTAAACCTCATGCAAGCCTCTAAACCTAAGGCTATTGTGTGACTTGTTTGTGTGTGCCACATGTTTGTGATTGAGCATAACATCATGACATCATCATGCATCATAAACATAGCATTTTCACTAACCATTTCAAGGACCAAGGGATTTATCTTTGTTCTTTGAAGGTCATGACTTCTGCTCGTAGAAACACCATCAGGATCAACTTTGTGGGCATACCTCCTAAGCTTAAAGAGTTGGTTTCTCAAGTGTCTGATCATTCCCAGTTCATCAAGAGACATGGTTACCTATTGGATCTAGTCACGTCAGGGTTCAATGAAGACATGATGAGTGTTCTGTTTCAGTTCTTTGATCCTAAGCACCATTGCTTCACATTCCCCGACTACCAGCTGGTTCCAACCATGGAAGAGTTCTCTAAACTTCTGGGCATACCTGTTCTTGATCAGAAACCATTCACAGGCTTGGAGAAAGAGCCTAAACCTGAGGTTATTGCTGCAGCTCTACATCTGAAGAAGGCTGACATTGTTCTAGAAACGAGAAGCGGAGTTAAGGGTATTCTTGCTAAGGTGTTGATAGAGACGGCTCAAGTGTTCTTGAAGGCTATGAGTCATGATGCTTTTGAGAAGATCTTAGCCTTGCTGATTTATGGCTTAGTGTTGTTCCCCAATCCAGATCAGTTCATAGACGTTCATGCCATCAACATATTCCTGAGTCACAATCCAGTGCCTACATTGCTTGGAGACATCCTACATTCTCTTCACGCCCGTACTACAAGGGCAAGAGGAACTTTGATGTGCTGCATACCTTTGCTCTCTAGGTGGTTTATTTCTCACCTTCCTCGCTCAGTAATGAAGAATGAGCAAGGGTTCAGGTGGTCCAAGAGGATCATGTCACTCTCGCATTCAGATATCCATTGGTGCTCCAGATCTATGGAGAATGTCACTATCATTGACCGTTGTGGGGAGTTTCCTAATGTGCCACTTCTGGGCATAAGAGGAGGCATCACCTATAACCCCTCTCTAGCTTTACGACAGTTTGGTTATGCTCGGAGTGATGGTCCACATGACATGTTGATTCAAGGTATTGTGTTTGACTATGACAATGATCTTCAAGGTTACCGTCAGAGATTCATACGAGCATGGGGAAAAGTGAACAAGGTTGACAGCAAGACTCTGGAGCCTAAGTACACCATTCCTATAGAGGCTTATCTCAGATGGGTGCGATCTCGTGCTCAGACTTTCATGATGCCATATCCTGCTATCCTACCAGTTACCATGGAACCTGTTGCTGAAGGAGATACTGCTTATACCATCCTTCACCCAGACATGCCTACTGACATGGAAGATTTACAGAGGTCCTGGATCCAGTTGAAGGAGCAAAGGGATACTTTCGAGGCTCATTACAAGGCAAGCCAAGAAAGAATCTTAGAACTAACAAAGCAACTTCACGAGGAGCGGAATCTCAACTCATACCTCAACACAAAGAGGAAATGTCCATGGGAGACTTAAAACCCATCTATTGTATTTATTACATTTCATTTTGTAAGCCCAAGGGGCAAACAAGTTTACTACTAATAAAAGTTTACCTTTTTGGGTGTTTAAACAAATTTAAATCCTGCGGTCCTGGAAAACATTGCATACGCATTTACATATCATATCACTGCATCACAGGTTTCTTATATACAGGTATATTATCTTCTCGCTGTTTATTTCAGCAATGGCTCTTGAACAAACAGTTAAAGATCTCCAGGCACAAAATGCACAGTTCCAAGAGCTAATCCTGAACTTGTCCAAGGGGCAGGATGAATTGAAGACACTGCTGGCTAAGAAAAAGAATCCAGAGGACAACAAAGATGATCAGCTGAAACAACTACAAGCTGAGATGACAGAAATGAGGACCCAGATGAATGACCAGGTGGCTCTTATTAAAAGTTTAGCTCAGGGGCAAGAAGAGCTGAGAACCTTTGTCCACAAACTTCAAAGTGATAGAGTCAGGGATCTAATTGTCAGTCAACCTCCGTTAAAACAAACTGATTTGGTTGAAAGGAAGATGAGGATAAAAGAAGGTAAGAAACAGGCTGCCATTGATTGTTCTTCAGTTGAAGAAGAAAGACCTGATAAGGTTAATCCACCTCAACACAAGAAATATAGAAGGCAGTTTATCAAGTTCAGCACTCCAATGTCACAAGTTCTGCAATGCTTGTTGGAGATGGAACTAATTTCTTTGAAAAGTTCTCCTCAAAATCCTAAAACCTCCTCTCCTCGCTATAATCCCAAGGCAAGGTGTGGGTATCACTCCAACTGTCCTAGACATGATACTAATAACTGTTGGGCATTGAAGAAAAAGATTCAAGACCTTATTGATGAAGGAATCCTAGAGGTTACTCCAGAAGGTCAAGTTGAGTTCTACTATCGTCCATCAAACACCGAAGCTGCAAGACAAGTTGCCCAAAGTAACAAGAAAGGAAGTCTACCTATTCCTGTTGAGATATGGGGCACCTTGGGACATCCAAGTGGTAAATTTGATTTCATGGTGAAGTATACTGCTCCTCAAAGTTCACAGATTGCAATTGAGGACATTCAGCCAACTGGATGGGACAACATTTGAATTTTCATTTGTAATTTCTTTATTTGTTTGAACACTTACTATTATGTTAAACTTTTGTTTCCATTAATGCATTGCATATGTTTGTCTTGAATTAATCCATTCGTTCCACTATATTTTGAATTATTCTTCTTATTTCTATCTTGTGATATTTAACTCCTAATAAAGCTATAAGCCTGTAGAGGGAGGATGACGAAAACAATACCATAAAATTAGGCAGTATGCTTTTGAACAGACTGTGCTGACGATGTACAGGCATTGTTTCAATTCCTAAACAGTGGAGATATAAGGAAGTTAATCCCTAGTCAACCCTTTTGAGCCTATGAAGTAGGAGTTTTTCATTCTCATACAAATTAAAACCCTTATTCATAACCTGGGGCAGGGTAGTTACTCAGTTAACTCAAATATGCCAATTATCTGTGTTGTACACAACTAATGATGGTTCTCTGTAATCATTAAACCTGACAGTCAATATCCAGCAAAAGAACAATTCACTAAGTCAAAACCTATGAAGGAGACTTAGTAAAACATTAAGACATCCCGCTGACTGTAACCTTGAAATAAGCAGTTCAGGCAAAAAGAAGGGATAATAAAGTCAAAAGCGAAAAAAAAGAGGTCACTATGAATCCTCAACAAAGAAAGATGACTGAATGTTCAAATAGATTTTTGGTGACTGAACCATCACAAATATCAGTGTTACAATACCAAACTTCCTTGGAATCTCAATGCATGAGTTAACTGAGCATAGGACTGAAGAACATCATGGAGATTGGGTTGGGTACAAATAAAATTTGAGCCTATATCCTTTGTTTCTTAAACCATGAACCAGGCCACGTTATAACCCTTTAAAAGTCCTAACTGAAGCATGGTTAGTTCGAAAGCGTACTGCTACAAAAAGGTATCCTGACTCCTTTAGGGCTTGTTATAAAATTTGAGTTAATATCACAGTTTTCAAAAAAAAAAAAGTTTTTTTTAAAACAACTTGTTTCAAAACTTCAAGACAGACATAAGCATTGCATTTTTGAATATATTTGTTTGCATATACCTGAGTGTTTGACAAATGGAGAAGCTTACAGGATGAATGTTCAATGAACCAAAGTCATTCCGATAAACAAAATTGTGTCCTGGATCAAAGTCCATGTATACAAAGGGGCATAGTCATTATCCCCCAATCAAGGGGGCAGGCCATGATACTTCCTAGCTCATTTGGGGCAATCAGGACAAGATTCAACTATGTTTAAGCAGCCAGAGGCAGATCTCCTCATCCATCTGAAATGCCAAGGGTAACATTACAAAGTTCATAATGCCAGGGGCATTTTTCCTCATACAGTTGAATTACCAAAGGTGACATTACAGAGTTCACAATGCCAGGGGCATATGCTTATGGGGCATTCTGCTTGTTTCTCTTGAGGTAGCTCATTATAGATACTTCCATTATGGGACAATTCATCCCCAACCAAGGGGCAATGCTTTCTTTTCAAATCTAGTATCCGGAGAGTATATGGTCCATCACAATTTGAAAACACATTCCTCTCATTGTGTTACCTTGATATTGGATTCTCAGCAGAAGCCATGGTGGAAATTAATTGTCTACGCCAGTAGTATCAGATGGTGTCAGTATCATGTCTTCAGATCCAGCTATGAAGATTTCTGGGAAGGTATTCAGGAAAGTTATGGATTTCAGGAGCTCTAAATCCAATTGGTTATACACTCTCGAAGTTGAAACGATTCTGTTTTCAAGTTCAGCTTTACTTTTCTCTCTGAATCTAGATTTACTTTTACCCTATTTACCTAAGCAAAAACATCCATTGGTTGTGCTTGAATGTATGTATGCTTTTGAATATGATTGATGTTTACCAGAAATGCATGAAAATGCAGTAATAGTATTTACTAAGGACGAACGAGGGAAGGATTTCAACGAAGCTTCACCAGTTCATCTTTACAAGACAGTTACAAACCCTCAGTAGGACAAATCCATCTTCATAAAGTCACATCTCCCCTAGAATTTATATCCATCTCTTTTATCCTCATACGGATATTTGGGAATTTACTTTCCAATAAGAGTACGACGAACGAAGACGGGAGGTTATGTATACCCTACTATCAAACGAAGACGGAAGGTTATGTATACCTTACTATCCCCAGCAGACGGGAGGTTATGTATACCCTACTATCAAGCGAAGACGGGAGGTTATGTATACCTTATTATCAAACAAGACGGGAACGAGTTCCTTATATTCTTCAGCAATAAATCGGGATTTATTTTCCCTGGCCAGCAGTTGTTATACGAAGATATCCAGACGTTTCAGGCTGCATGATGCATACATACGTCATTTACATCATATCATACATATACATAATACATTACCTAAGTGCATCATATTATACATGCATACATAATGCATAAGCTAATATTACTATATAGGATGCTACCTTGTTTTCAGGTTAATTATCCAGCAAACAGACTTATGATTATCAGGATTGCTTTATCCTCCTGAAAGTTATCATCCCTCAGGATTGCTTTATCCTCCTGAAAGCATATCATCCATCAGGACTGCTTCATCCTCCTGAAAACTTCTAGTACATCAGGACTGCTTTATCCTCCTGAAAGCATTATACATCAGGACTGCTTTATCCTCCTGAAAACTGCTTTATCTCTCAAGACTGCTTCATCCTCTTGAAAACATATTACTACATCAGGACCGCTTCATCCTCCTGACAGCTTATTATTACCTCAGGATTGCTTTATCCTCCTGACAGCTATCATCATTGCCTCAGGATTGCTTCATCCTCCTGAAAACATATTATCAATCTCTCAGGATTGCTTCATCCTCCTGAAAGCATCAGGACTGCTTTATCCTCCTGAAAGCTTATTATCTCTCAAGACTGCTTCATCCTCTTGAAAACATATTACTACCTCAGGACCGCTTCATCCTCCTGACAGCTTATTATTACCTCAGGATTGCTTTATCCTCCTGACAGCTATCATCATTGCCTCAGGATTGCTTCATCCTCCTGAAAACATATTATCAATCTCTCAGGATTGCTTCATCCTCCTGAAAGCACATTACTACATCAGGATTGCTTTATCCTCCTGAAATCATATTATCAATACCTCAGGACTGCTCCATCCTCCTGAAAGCTATCATTATATCTTCATATTTAGGACTGCTTTATTCTCCTGAAAGTTATCATCACTACATCAGGACTGCTTTATCCTCCTGAAAGTTATCATCACTACATCAGGACTGCTTTATCCTCCTGAAAGTTATCATCACTACATCAGGATTGCTTCATCCTCCTGGAAGCATATTATCAATACCTCAGGACTGCTGCATCCTCCTGACAGCTATCATTATACCTCCATATTTTGGACCAATTTATTCTCCAAGAAATGTATCTGAAGAACTTTTTTCCAAGTGGCATCTTTAAGCCCACTCAAACATATTCAATTAGCCACTGGTATCACTCTATGCACTGGTGAGTGCAAATTTTTGGGCTTTTGTGTTCAATCCCCTTCAACCTTCCAGGTCACGACTGGCAAATATACCAATCTAACCCCTCAGGTTTCAGAAAATTGAACAGGGGCAGCTGTTGCACCCCAAAATTTTCCCTCACAATACAAGACTTTGTGTGCTAAGAAGGTTCACAAGGTTCACAAGATTCACAATGCTTTCAAGACCTTTCATGAGGTTCATGAAGTCTACAAGTCACTTTATGAGGTTCACAAGGTCCACAAGATTCACAATGTTTTCAAGACCTTTCATGAGGTTCATGAAGTCTACAAGTCACTTCATGAAGCTCACAAGGTTCACAAGATTCACAATACCTCCCATAAGGTTCACAAGACATTTTATGATGGTCCACAAGATTCACAATGTTTTCAAGACCTTTCATGAGGTTCATGAAGTCTACAAGTCACTTCATGAAGCTCACAAGGTTCACAAGATTCACAATACCTCCCATAAGGTTCACAATACATTTTATGATGGTTCACAAGGTTCACAAAGTTCACAATTGGTCAGAAGAGTTGACAATGCCCTCAGACAATGCACCTCCTAAGCAGTGCATCCAAAACTAGGGTTTTGACTTTAATAAGGCTAAATGGACTTCCAAGACTTCAAGTGAGCTTCATAACATTTTATATGTGTTTAAGAACCCCCATGACAAGTTTCAAGACTTTTCTCAAAAGTTTGCTCAGTCAGATGATCAGTTAAGTCAAAATCAGTCAAAGTAGTTAAAAAGTCAAACTGAGGTCAACTGTGGTCAAACCAAGGTCAAACTTCATGATTTTTTGCCAACATCAATTATATGAATTAAAATTCATCATTTGATCAAGGGTTGATCATGACTCATCAAGGAGATTTCAGATCATCAAGAATCAGGAGTTTCTAAATTAGGGTTTTCTTAGTAAAAGTCAACTGAACTTTGACCAGCCATAACTTTCACATGATTCATCACCAAGTCTCCACTCAAATCTTATTTTGAAGGAAATTGAATTCTCTACAACTTTGTGTCTCACAAGCCAAGCCCAAAAATGCTTCATTTGGAAGTTATGGGCTAAGACATTACAGGTCCTTTTGAAAGTCAACAAAAAGTCAACAACTTCAAAAGGGCATAACTTGAGATTGGTAAATGATATGGACATGAAACAAGTGGGGTTGTTTAGAGGACTATTTAAGCTTTCCAAAATGTCCAAGAACACCCTCATAGCATTAAAATTGAAGGATGTGTGCCCTTGCAAAGTTGGGAAATTTTGGGTTGGTTTATGAGGAAAATGGAGGTCTAAAACCAATTTTTTCCAAATGGGCTTGCCAAATAATGACCCAATCCACATCAAAACATCTTGCACGAAATTAAATTGATTTATTCATAATTTTATTCATTTTGTTTTTATTTATTATCATTTTTATATTAAAAAATCATTTTAAATTCAAATAAAATATCAAATAATGAAAATTAATTTTGATTTGGTTTCTAGAAAGTCTTAAATCACATTTAGACTTGATTGATACAAGAGTAATGAGAATCATACCAAAATAGCAAGTGTTTATGCAAAATATTTGATTTTTAAAAGGCCATCTTTTTGAATCTTTTTAGATCAAAATTTCCACACAAGTGATCAATTTTTCTGACCTAATACATTGTCCTATAAGTACTTAGCACAAACCTAGCACAAGGGACGAATTTCACAGCCTCAAGAGTAAGTTTCACACTTCAAAAATTCAAGCAAAAACTCAAATTCGGTTTCTACATTCCAAAGCATTTGAAGGTATTTTGAGGACATAGCCATGACTATTGGACATCACTGAATCATTATCAATCATCATTTGCATCAAAAGCCTCATGAATTGCATAAGCCGAGCCAAACTTTGTTCTTGAATGTGATTTTTTAGATTCCATATATTTACTTGATTTAAATGAAATTTAATTATTGTTTGATGTTTGTGATGGTGATAGGAATGTTTCTGGACAATTACCTTGAAGCTTGATACCCTCAATCGTATTTCACCATTGTTAGGGTTTGAATGGCCGAATTAGGGTTTTACAATTTAGGCAATATAAATGAATTCAAATAACATGGATCGATTGAGTGGACCATAAGGAACTCAATGGTGTCTTCAATTTCATGAACTTGTACTGTTTTGTTGGTGTTTGATTTTCGCAGGGTGTAAACATGGAAGAACTTGCATGAAAATTCGCAGGAAAAGTGGCATGAATTTTCGCAGGTATCATGAAGAAGATGAAGTGGGCCTGGCGCGAATTTCAGATTTGAATTTTTGTTTTAAAATATTATGTTATTGTTCTGGTTCTTTATCACACATGAACATGTGTCCCAGTGGTGAAAGCATACGCGCAGGAAGGCAGGGGCTTGGGTTCGAATCCTGGCTTCCCAATGTTTTTTCTTATTTTTCAGTCTTTTCATTAAACATTATATATTATGTTTGGTTGTCATTGTATGAACAGGTTCGCTCATCTAGCTGGAATGGTCATGTACTTGTGTGTTTGTGTGTAAGGTCCTGGGTTCGAATCCCCCAGGCCTTTTGCTTGTTTTCCTTTTTTTCTGATTTTTCAGGTTGAACGCATAAAACCAATTCCACTCTCCTTTTTATTGCCTGCGCGCATGATAGCCTGGTGGTGGGTGTTGTTGCTGGCAAGCAGAATGTCCTGGGTTCAAACCCCAGCCAGGTAAGTTTCAATTTTTTGCTTCTTTTTCTATTTTGTTTAATTGATTTTGTTTTTATTAATAATCATAGATATAATTAAATAATTCTATAAATATATATTCAATGTTTTCTAAAATTCTAACATTATTTTTCTTAATTCAAAAATTATTTTTTTTATTATTATGTATTTAGATTATAATATGTATAAATAAAACAAACCCTAATTTATTCTTCTCTAAACAACTAAAAAACCTAATTTTATTTTCTAATTTTTTTGTAAATATAATTATCATGTATATATATTGTTTAATATAATTAAATTTTTGTAAATACAATTATAATCAATTTTTTTATAATATGTAATTATTTCTATAATTTGTTTATAATCTAAATTATATATATATAAATAATTTTTAGAAATAATTGAATCTATGCTAATTTAATCTTGTAATTATAATATGTTTAAAAATAATTTAATAATTTGTATATAATTCAAAATGTTATAATAATTACTTAATTATTCATATTTTCTTTTATGTTTAAATGATTGTCTATATTAAAATCTAATCTTTTAATTATTATATTATTCTTTTTGCTTATTATTTTAATTATGTTCTTATAATGTTTTTGCTAATCCCATTTGTTTTAATTATTATCATTACTACTAATCATGTTTATTACTAACCTTATTTATTTTTAATTATTATTACTAACCCCTATTATAATTATTATTGCTTATTTATTTATTTTACTTATTATTTATATTTTGCTATTTATTTAAATTGCTTTATTATTATGTAATTGCTCCTGGATGTAATTTTCTTAAATATTTAAATTATTTAATTTTATGCTATGGTTAGTAAAAATAGGGAGTGTAAATATGTATGATATTTAAAATTGAATTCATTTAAATTATAAGATAAATATAAAATTAAACACTCACACACGTAAGTCGATCTTTGATCGCCATCTCACTTTTTAGGGTTGCCTCTCAATATTGCCTAATCATAAGGTCAAGTGGGGTGTATAAAGCAAAGTCCCTTAAAAGAAAAGTCATCTAGTCCCTTCATAATCAAAGATCAAGTCCCTTAATGGTTGCCTTTCAATATGATCTTGTCCCTTTCGAATAATGATGACAGTCCCTCCAAAATGCTTAATACACCCTACAGTTGCCTTCATTAAACAGATGTCCCTTTCACATGTCCCTTACATCCAAGGTAATGACTACCTATTCCTTAATAATAGGGATAGTCTTACCATTTAAAGGATAAAAGAACAGAAAGACTTAAACTTTAGGGTAGGTTCCTCATAGTTACTTGCTCACTATTCAAACTTTTCAAATACTTCACAAATTTCAAATTATTTTCAAATACAAGTTTTTTACGCATCCGTACATGGATCATTATCAAACTCTTATGAAAATTTTTATCCACACACTTCACATTTTCAAAAACAATTCAAAGTGAGCTAAGTAACTAAGAGCCCATGGATAACCATGGATGTAAAGGGTGCTAACACCTTCCCTTTACATAACCTACCCCCCGGACCCAAAAATCTTTTAAAAGGTCTTTCCTGTTCTTTTATGCCTTTCCTTTGGATAAAATAAAAGTCGGTGGCGACTCTTGCTATCCGCAACATTTAACTAAAGTCAGTTCTCCCACCGTGTTACAATAGCAAAAGATGATGGGATGAGATATTCGGTGGGCTTAATCCACCTACAATCATTCACAAGAGTTCACTGGAAAGAAAAAAAACAATAATCAAATTTTATAAAAACAAAAGAAAATCAGAAGTCTTCGTCCCCAAATATGATTCCGAAATGCAAAACAAAAACTTCCCACCACTCCCAACTCTCTGTTCCGATATTTTCACTTGTGGTTCTCCCTCTGCGTCGCCGTGAAGCTTCGTCGGTTTTCCTTCAGTCGCGATCTCCCTGTGCTTCAATCTCGACGATAGTTCCCTTCGTCTCAACTTCTTCTCTGTTCCTGATTGTAAACACCCAAAGCCCTCACTTTTTTCTCACACCATGGCTTGTGATCTTTTCATATTGCATTTGCATAAGCATATCATCTCACAATGCATAAACCTTTCATCTGCATAAGCTGCATAATTAGGGTTTGTGATCATATGAATCCAAGAAATGATCTGAGCCATATAAAAGGCCTTGAAGCTTTTCAAGAGGGTCCATGTGTGTTCCATTATCATAATATACTCCCTAGGGTTCATAAGAGTTAAGAGATCACAAAGCATTGCAAAGTCATAAAAGCAGACTGAAGATTTCCTGCACAGATGACCTAAAATTAGGGTTTTGGGTTTGAGGCCCTTAACCTAATTTTTTTTGGCCATTCTTGATTCCATTGGTCTTAATATGTTATAAGGAGCATGTGTACCAAATTTGATGAAGAAATTCATTGTGGAAGTCATCTAATCAACTAGTAACTTATTATGCAAGAAAAGTTAGAATCAGGGCATCTGAGGCCCCCACCAATGGGACCAAAGGGTCATCTTAATCATTTTAAGGTTCTATGATCTTTATTTGATCTTATAAGTGGTTAGAAGTTCACAATATTTAAGAATTTCAAGCCATTTGCAAACTTTCCATTTTTGGACACGACTTGTAATGAAAACTTTCCATTTTGGGAAAGATTTTCAACCTCCTCTTTTTTTATCAAAAAGGCTTCAAATGAAAAATATTCAAACATGAAAGTTGTAGATTGGATCTTCCCATTTTCAAAAAGTACAAGAACTCCTCTTGATTCATCCTAGAACTCAAGATACGATGTTTCAAAGTTGGGAAAAATCTTGTAATTTTCAAGTATGTGCCAAAGAGGGATTTTTGCAAAACCAAGTTTTAAGCACTCTTGTGACCTCTAATTGACCTTTAAGCATCATAACAACATCACATAACTTTCCTTGATCAGAATTATGCCAAGAATCACAAGTTGTCATGCCTTGCACTTCAAGAAAATCCAAAGAGGGAAAATTGCAAAACATGTGATATCTTTTGATCCAAGTGTTCCAGCTCATGAAATTTGATCCAATGGCACTCCACAAACTCAGCTGAGGCCAATCCACCCTTTGGATCTCCTCTGACCCGTGCCATGCTCTCTATGACACAACATTGACTTTTTTGCAAATGAGGCCATACCAATCAAACTGGGCCATAACAACTCTTTGGACCAATCACCATTGTTTATGTGAACCTCATGGACCTTAAACATAACAAGATTGAAGCCTGAAACATTAACACACTCAGAATCACAAAAATTCTCCAAACCTTCATTCCTTCGAATCTCTCAGCACAAGCCTTAAAACTTCAAACTTCTTCCACCAATCATCTCAAAATCAATCATAGAACACAACCAACCATTACAATGGCCTGAAACACTCCACAACACAAACACGATTTCTGAGTTATCAGAACCAAACATCACAAAACAGATCATTTAAACTCTTTCAAAGCTTCTCAATAGCACCAGGGGACTCAAAGGAGGTGTCTTGCACAAGAGGCAGGCTTTAGAGGTCCATATTTGCTCAACTCCAGCTCAGGTATAGCTCAAGAACAAATTTCTCATAACCTTGATTTTAAGTTACCATTTGATAAAGTTTGTTTCCCTGATCATTATGCGCTTTGAATCATTGAAAATGGTTGAGTATGTAGGATGTATTTAGCTTCTGAAATTTTCGTATGTTTTTCGTTTTGATTCGTTTCTCATGATTCATGTAAAATAAATGTTGTTTGTTAGTGGATTCGTGTCCAGTGATGTTTAGGGATTTATTCTGGGCAAATTTTTAGGGCTTGGGGTAGCCTAGGGAGGAAGTTGGGGTTTTGGGTGACCAGAGAAGATGACCGGAGCATTCTCCGGTCACCTGAGAGTGGTTAGGGTTTTAATTAGGGTTTAAGTGTCAGTTTAAATGTGGACCATTGGATGCGTGTTTAGATTAAGCTTTGGACGGTTCAGATGAGATCATTAGCCTTAATTCATAATTAATTAACTTAATTAGGATTAATTAGTCAGGATGAATCCTAGCCACCCATTCACGTGCGCAGTCACCCCAAGTTCAAACCTCAGCCATTGATCTTGCATACTTTCACTTTTATTTTATTTTATTTTCATTTTATTTCTTTTGTTTTCTTTTATTTATTAAAAATAGCAAAAATACTTTTAAAAATCTCATTTTCTGCATTTTTACTTCAAATATTTTTCTAAACTCAATAAAAAAATTATTTTTAAGTTTTGCATTAAAAAAGTATTTTTAAATCATTTAAATGTTTTATTTAATTAATTAATTGATTTTAATTAATTAAAAATACATTTAGGTATCTAAAAATCACAAACAAATTCATGAAGCATTCTCATACATTTAGAAACATTTAAAAACTCATCACACAAATTTAATTTTAGATTTGATCATATTTTCACAATTTTCTTTGAATTAGGGTTCATAAAAATCACATTTTTTAACCCTAACTTGAAAAAATCATTTCTGATCAACCATGATGAGTTTGAACTTGATTCTTTTTTCATTCTTTCATGCATTGCATCTAGTATCTAGGTTATTTAACTCATAATTTTGCATTGCATTTTCAAATTGTTTGGCATTTTTCCTTTTTGAATTACCCAAAAACCCTAGTTAACTTAGGAAATTCATAACTTTCTCTAGGTTTAGCTTTTGACCTTCATCTTTGGGTAGTGATCTTGTGTGTGTTTAGGGTTTGTTGATTTCATTTTCAAAGTTTTATCATGATTTATGCTTCTGTTTTGATCATATGCATCTCATACATTCATAAAACCCTAATTTCTCATGTTCATTTGCATTCATATTTGCATATCTCAATCACATGAACTTGCCATGCCATTTCAAGCATTTGTATGCCATCTTAGACATCTTAAGACATGTTTGAACATTGATTGATCATTTCTTCATTCATTTGGTATGTTTTGCATTCATTACATTTCATATGTATCCATGTGTTTCTAAGCTCCTAGCATGCTTCCTTTGCATCTCATCCTTTGTATGATCATTCATATGCATCATGTATGACTTTGCATCATCTCATAACACTTTTTCATCATGTTTACATTTCTGGTTTTGGTCATTGCACTTCCATTTTCTTTGTTTCCTTTTGCTTTGCATCTTTTGCATTCACACTAACATTTCAGGGGCTTATGGTAAGTTGTTTGGGATGTGGATTTGCCTTCACATCCCACCTCTTCCCATCTTTTCATTTGCATATTCTATTTGTCTTTGAAGTGAACTTGCTTCACTTATGCTCTCTCTTTCTTACTTTTCTTTCTTTTAGGTTACTTATCTTCTTTAGGAAGTAAGTAACTTATCCTTCTTTCTTCTTCTCTTTTCATCTGCTTCTCTTCCCTTGATGGCCTTCTAAAGATATTTATTTGAGCCTCACAAACCATAGTAACATCCAAGCATGATAATTTTTAGGGTTGTACATAGTCCCCCTTAGTCTTTTACCTTTGAGTCTCCTTGAGTCTCTCTTCTCGTCTCATAATCAGAGGCTAAACTCTTAAATCTTTAGGACTTTGAATTAGGGTTATGCCTGCATCCTTATCTTAGGATGGAATGTATAACTTTAATCCTTAGTGTTAAACCTTTAATTTGTTTACACCTCTTAATCAAAACACCTAATAATGATTAAGACTTAAGCTTTTAACTTGGGCCTTACATTAGGGTTCCATCTCTTCCTTTTGGTTAAGAGGGACTAGCCCTAGTGTTTAATGGACAAGTCCCCCTCAAGCTAGTCTTACAAACATAAAACTAACTTCTTAATCTCACCCTTTAACTAAAATCTACTTTAATAAAGGCTTATTATCTAATGTATTTAATACCTAACCATGGATCAAGTTGAGGAGTCTTCTTCAGCTTAAGTGTTCTCATCTATCATACTTCTCTTAGGATGGTGTAATGAGTTCACTAATCCCAGATTAGAGATTAAACTCATTACTTAACACTAAACAAAAACCCAAAAACACTTAATAATCACAAGCAGGTTAATGATCTTAATTATATATCATCATGGTAATTAAGTTGAGATGCTTATCTCACACTTAAGTAGGCTCATTATCCCTAATCAGGGAGGATATAATGAGTTTACAACCTTTGATTTAGGCTTAAGCTCATTATCTTATGCAAAACACCAAAAGCAATAAAAAAACTGAAAACACCAAAAAACAAACAATAATCGTCTCCTCCGGGATTCTTTTCTCATCACACTCACTCTGAAAACGAGAACTCGCTTCTCCCGTCTGATGCAAGATAGTTAGCACTCGAGCCAGACGAGTCACACACTTGAGCATAGACAAGCAAGCAGTTCACAACCAAATCATCCAGTCTTTTTGAGTCGAACTACGGTGTTTTGACTTCCTCATTGCACGAGAGGATACGTAGGTATAACTTAACAGTTATCGAACAAAAGTCTCATTGTCTTCCCCCTCTCTCCTTCCATCTTTCTTTTCTAAGCCTCATTCTTGAGCACTCACCCTCTCTTTTTGCACTGACACACTGTACATTTCTCCCTAGCTTTTCATACACAGTCAGCACATACACTACCCCTTTTAAACACAATAAAGTAAGCATGGATCCCGTCGAGTACGACGGACGATCTGTGTGCTAATACCTTCCCAGGTCGTAACCAACCCCCTTACTCGGTCTATTTGGTTCGCAGCTGTATTATCCATACCCTTCCAGGTTTATGCATCATTACTTTTCCTTCAGTATAAAAATTCCTAGTTGGCGACTCTATTCAACCTTCAACCTCCAACATCGCCGACCATTCGCGTTTGCACCGGGACGAAAGTCCGGGGAGCGACAGCTTAGCGACTCTATTGGGGATCTTTGCAACCAGGGCTTCTGGTTCTCTTGTGGGTTTTCCCTAGCGCTTGTTTGTTTGTGTTTATGGGGGTGTTATGTGCTATATGTGTTTTTGTTTTGTTTTATTTATTGCTTTATGTAGAACTTTATTTACTGCATTTACTTTATTGCTTTCATTTACCGCTTTATGCATTTCATTTTATTATCATATCATGTGCTGGTTTGCTGGTTTACTTTGGTGGGAGGGGTATTCTAGTGAGAAAGGTCCAACACAAAGGCCCGAGTGACAGACATAAGATTAGAGTGGATTCATATTCTTTCCCATTCCATTTATGTTTGGTGCGGGAATATGAAAACACGGTTCATACATGGGTTTCTTCTTTAGAACTCTATACTACAGATCTCCTGTAGTGCTAGGGCTATATGGGAAACCTGCTAAGTCTGGATGACCTTTTTAGATGACCTTCAGCATCTGAGGTGAATTAGAGGAGGATCCTTTATGATTAGGGTAAACATTGTACCTCCAGGTTAGAAGTGTTTACACTTCTCATAATAGATTTGAACCTGAGGATCCTTGTTCCAAAACAATACCTGTGAGTGGGTGGGGTTGTTTATAGGTTTGCAGGAACCCTTGGCCTCATCATACCCTGTTACTGGAATTGTTTTAAGGTTGTACTATTTTGGACTGATCCTTTGAAACCCTGGACTGTTGACTCTTTATTTGAGTCCCCCACCTGGTTATTAGTTTTCTAGCCTTCATCCGGATTTCTGAACACTCAAGGGCCCTATCAAAGGCAACTAACAATCCATCACCTGATCAGAAACCCTTGCATATCATTCAGCATACATCATATTGCATCATTTTAACATTTGTTTATTTGTTTTACAGGGTATCCACATCTTCTTTAGTTTGGTTTTTACTGTTCTTCTGCTCAAATATCTGCTTCAGCCATCCTCTTCGGCTATCTGCTTTGGTTATCTTCTCCAGTTATCTTCATCAGCATATCTTTAGTATAGATTCAACCAGGAAGAGCAATATCACTTATCATTTCTTTGAGTACCCTCTAGCAGGCATCAGGCAGATTCAGGCCCTTATCACTCTTGATCATGTCCCCTTATTCAGAGAACATTATGGTGGTATCCTGGACATGATCACGGACTTGGATGCATCACAGAGGAACATGATTCACACCTGTCTTCAGTTCTATGACCCTCCTTTCCGTTGCTTTACTTTCCCAGATTTTCAAATTGGTCCTTTGCTGGAAGAGTATTCTATGTTATTAGGTGTCCCTATCAGAAGAGGAATTCCTTTCAACCCTGAGATGACTGCTCCTAAGAATGAAGACATAGCTAAGGCTTTGCATTTGGAAGAAACTACTATTGATGAGCACCTAACTTCTAAGGCTGGAATCCCAGGTGTCGCTCCCGACAAATGAGACAGGGTCATATGAAGGTACAGACGCGAACGGTCGGCGAGAGGGACAATGAGAACACACAGCCGTGAACTCACTGGAGATGAATAGAGTCGCCAGCTAGGCATTTTTATCCCGGAGGAAAGGCAATGCTGCATAGGCCTAGAAAAAGATGGATAAGACGGTTTGCGAACCAGAGAGACTGAGAAAGGGGGTTGGTTACAACCTGGGAAGGTATTAGCACCCAGATTGTCCGTCGTACTCGACGGGATCCACGCTTGAAAGATTTGTGTTTTAAAGGGGTAGTGTCAGTGCAATCTGTGTATAAAAGAGCTGGAAAAGGATGTACAGGTGTCAGTGTAAAAGAAGTGTGAAATGTGATATATACAGTGTCAGTGTTCAAGAGAAAGAGGTGAAATGCTCATGATAATGAGGCTTAAAGAATGAAGCTGGAAAGAGGGGGAATACAGAGACTTTTGTTCGATAACTGTTAAGTTATGCCTACGTATCCTCTCGTGCAATGAGGAAGTCAGAACACCGTAGTTCGACCCAAAGAGACTGAAATGAAATTGACTGTGAACTGCTTACTTGCCTATGCTCAAGTGTATGACCTGTCTGGCTCAGGTGCAAACTGTCTTGCATTAGACGGAAGAAGCAAGTTCTCGTTTATGAGTGAATGAGGTGAGAAAAGAATCCCGGAGGAGACGATTATTGCTTGTTTTTGAGTTTTCAGTCTTTTATTGCTTTTGAAAGTTTGTCATAAGATAATGAGCTTAAGTCTAAACCAATGGATTTAGTAAACTCATCACATCTTCCCTTTGATTAGGGGTAATGAGAATACCTTAAGTGTGAAGTCAGATTCTCACACTTAATCACCTTTGGTGTAGGATTAAGATCATTAACCTACTTGTGATTATTTAGATGTTTTTGGGTTTTTGTTTAGTGTTGAGTAATGAGGTTAAGCCATAATCAAGGATTAAACAGACTCATTACACCATCCTAAAAGAAGGATAATAGATGAGAATGTTTAAGTTGAGAAAAACTCCTCAACTTAATCCATGATTAGGGATTAAACCCATGACAAAACAAGCCTTTGGTTAAGTGGATTTTACTTAATGATATGATGATGAAGTGATTTTTATTGTTTGTAAGACAACTTGAGGGGGACTTGTCCATTAACACTAGGGTTAGTCCTTCTTAACCAGTTAAGGAAGAATTAGAACCCTAATGCAAGGCCCAAGTTACAAGTGTGATGTCTTGATATTTATTAAGTGATTTGATTAAGAGATTTAAACACCTTAAGGGTTTAATACTTAGGATTAAAGTTATACACTCCATCCTAAGAGAAGGATGTAGGCATAAGCTTAATCACAAAGTCTTAAAGCCTTTAGGGTTTAGTCCCTGATTATGAGATGAGAAGAGAAGACTCAAAGAGAGACACAAAGGTAAAAACTATGAAGGGGACTAATCAAAACCCTAATCATTGTCATGCTTGGATGATCCTAGGGTTTGTGAGGTTTTCAAGAGCAATCTTCAGAAGAACCACCAGGAAGCAGATGAACAGGATCAAGAGAAGCAAAGTAACTTGCTTCATTCAAGAAGTCAAATCACTTGAAGAAAGAAAGTGGGAGGAAGAAGGATGAACAAGCTCAAACTCAAGCACACATAAAAGTGCAGCAATGGATGCAAGAGAGATGAAAAGAAAAGTTATGAGAAGTGAAGGCAAATTCACTTCCCAAGTTTACTTACCACCTGAAATGTTAGAAAGAAATGCAATGCAATACAAGATGAGGTGAAATGGTATGATGCTAGACCAAACCAGAAGCATGGTGATGATGAAAATGATGTTATGAGGTGCTGCAAACATGAGGCAAGGCATGGAGATGTTCATACAAGATCATGAATGCAAATGATGCAAGCTAAAGAGCATGAACAAGCATGGAAAGTTATGAAGCATACAAGACAAATGACATGGCAAAGATGTAATGCAATGATCAATGATGCTTCATACATGTCTTAAGATGTCAAATGAATCATAAGAATGCACAAAATGCAATGACAAGCCATGTTATGCAAGGAAATGCAAGAAGGATGCAAAAGAAAGCCCAAATTAGGGTTCATGGATCAAACATCAAACACAAACCAAAAACAGAAGCAAAACCCTAAAGTAAAAATGGAAAATGGCACCCAAAGAAGCCCTAGACCTATAATAAACCACTGCCCAAAGGGGAGCTCTCAACTCTCAACCAAACTCAAGATATGAATTTTCTAAGTTATTAGGGTTTTTTAGGGTGCTCAACAAAACAAATGCCAATCAATTAAGAAATGCAAGATCAAATCATGGCCTTTTTATCCTTGAAAATACATGCAAAATGGAAAACAATGCAAGAAGAATCAATGTCTCAACCTTCACCAATAGGCAGAAATGAGTTTTTAAACTTGTGATCAAAATAATGCATAAAAAATGATTTAATTCAATGAAAAATTCTTAAAATGCATCAAGATCAAAAAAGAAATTTGGTTTGAAGGTTGGACAATGTTTCTAAATGTCTTAGAACACTTCATGAATTTTTTGGTGATTTTTAAATACCTAAAAGTATTTTTAATCAATTAATTCCCATTAATCAATTAAAAATAATCTTTTAAATATTTAAAAATGCTTTTTTAATGATAAAAAATAAAATAAAAATATTTTTGTGTCATAAAAATTAATAAAACCTTAAAGAAAAAGTTTCATAATTTTCATGAATTTTTAACTATTTTAAATAAATTATGCAAGTTATTTAAAGAAAAATGAATAAAAATTAAATAAAATAAAAAGTAAACAGATTGGGTGGACAGGATGCGCTCTGAGTTTAAAGTGGTTGACTGGCGCCAGATCCAGTGGCTGGGATTATTTCTGATTAAATTAGTTTAATTATGAATTAATTAACTAAATGGAAAAGGTTAGGGCTAATCAAACGCATCTGGGCCATCAAAACTGGAGGGAAGTCAGCTGGTCAACGCTCATCTACGGCTCACATTCAAACTAACATTAATGACTGTAATTAGGGCAAATTACTTTCAGGCGGCCGGAGAAGACTTCCGGTCGTCTTCTCCGGCCGGAAGCTCACCTGAAAATTTTAAACTTCCTAAAAACGTAACAAAAATGAAATCTAAGACCAGGGAAATGCTCCTCTCATCCTCACGAACCAAACCCCTAACCTAAAACAAATTTATTTTCTCTAAATCAACTGAATCGAAGAGAAAAAGTTTTAGGTCACGCAAGCTTCAGAGTTCAATTAAATGCTCAAAACACAACCATTTCAAAAACTAATGGCACCAGGATGATCAGGACAACACAAAGAACGGGTTTGTAACAATAAAAATGATTTCTGGAAAAATTATTTTCGAGCTACCTGAGATTTGAAGCTTTCAGTTTAGGAACTTTCTGGCCACTTCCTTTGATGTAAGCTGCTCCACTTGATCCCCCAAAGATGCTTGAATGCTCAAAATGAGTTTGTGTTGGCTGGAGAAGGAGATTCGAATGGAACTGCTTCAAGCTCAGTCAACAATGGCTATGGTGATTCTGGAGGATTCAGGCCATGGTGGATGATGGTTTGAGGTCCAGAGGATGTGTAGAGAAGCTTTGCAAGGTTTGTTTGGTTGTTTGTGGCTTATGGAAGGAGATTCGAATGAATCTGCAGAATGAGAGTGAAGAATGGTAATGGAGTGTTCAGGCTGTTTCAGGCTTGTGCTTTGGATGATTTCTTGTCTATGAAGTGAGGTGAGATGAATGGTGAAGAGAGTTTTAGTGTTTGCTTGCTGTGTGAAGGGATTCGAAGCAAGTTGCAAAATGGGAGGTTTTTGTGTAAGTTGTGAATGAGAATGCTTCAGCCTTGGTTCTTGTTATGGCTAGCTTGCAAATTGATTCAATAAACAAATCTGATTGGCTAGTTGATTTGACATGTGCTTTTTGGATTGGTAGGTTAACTTTTGCAAAAATGTCAACTTCTTGTAAGATAGGGCATGGGCAACTCTAGCTAAGTACAATGGGCATGGGGCTGCGCAGCATGATGTGTGTATGAGCCTAGCTTGGTTCAGCAGCCAATGCATCAAGTTGGTGAGAAGATCATGAGTGTTTTGCAAGTTGGCTAGCTTTTGGTTCACATGTGATCCTTTGCATAACCAAACATGAAACCAAAGGCAAACTTAGTTCAAATATGATTTTTGTAACTTAGAGAATGTTCACATGCTGATTTGAGATGAATTAGAGGCTGCAATGTGTTTTGATCCAAGACTTTGCAAAATTTCCACTTGATGCATAACTTGAAAATAAGTGATTTTTGGCAACTTTGCATGGTCATAACTTTTGATCCAAGAAGCATTTGATCATGTTCTTGTACTTTTTGAAAAGGGAAAGATGAGATCTACAACTTTCATGAGCAAAGTTTTTCCATTTGAAGTCTTCTTGGATCATGAATCAAGGCTTGAAAATTGACCTAAAATGGTGCATTCTTGAAAAGTCAACTATGCCCAAAAAGTCAACATTTGCAAAAACCCTAAATTCTTGATTTCTATGAACTTCAACCTTCTTCCATGATCAAATAAAGATCATATACACTCAAAATGATGAAGATCACCCATTGGTTGGGTCATTGGGGGCCTCAGATGCCCTGATTTTGCACTGACTTGTCTGAAAAGTCAACTCTTGATCATATGACTTCCCCATGGAATTTCTTCATGAAAATTGATATGCATACTCCCTATACCATATAGAGATCAATGGAAACAAGAATGACCAAAAAAATTGGAGTTATGGCCTCTGAAACCAAAACCCTAATTTTCAGTCAACTGCAGTTCATCCTGGCTCTGCATCCACTCAAACCCTAGTTCTTGTGATTCCTCTGCATCCTTGACTCTGTGAGAATGTAACATGATACAAGAACACACATGGACCTCTTTGAGTTGATTGGTGGCCTTTGGAATGGCTCAAGAAGCTTTGGGATTGCTCAGATCACAAACCCTAGGTGCAGATGCCTTAGAAACTATCCAGTGGATAAAAAATGAGATGTGAGATGATATGATTGTATTTATGCATATGAAATGATCACAAGCCATGGTGTGAATGGGTGAGGGCAAATTTGGGGTGTTTACAGCTGCCCCTATTCAAACATGAGTTAGCTGTGCAGGATGTAAGCGACGGCTTAACAGGCAAACAAGGTAACTTGTGGTTGAATACCAAAGACAATCCAAAATTTGCACTCACAGAATGAAAAAGAAAAGGGATATAGATTGTAAGAGCAAAACAAAGTATATCGTAAAGTATGGGCGACGGAGGACGACCGTCGAGCAGAGGACGACTGCTGGGTAAAGCGGTATGTGAAGCAAAGCGATGACGGGGACGGCCGACATGCTGGTAAAGTGTATAAAGCAATGACGGGGACGGCCGACATGCTGGGGATAAAAGGTAAAGCTAAGACGGGGACGGCCGACTAGCTGGGGAAAATAAAATATCATGATGGGGACGGCCATCAAGATAAAACTGCAAAATTCTGAGGATTAATGAAACATGACGGGGACGGCCATCAAGTTCATAAAGGTAAAGTAACCAACGATGGGGACGGCCATCGGGCTAAAAAAAGGAAAGGGACCACGACGGGGACGGCCATCGGGTTAAAGAATAAATGAAATAAACAAATGATGGGGTACGGCCATCAAAGGTGAAGGTTGATCACCTAGCAGGGGACGGCTGCTCTGTTGGGTATAGAAGAAATATGATGGGGACGGCCATCAAAGGTGGAGGACGACCACCTGGCAGGGTACGGCTGCCGAAAATATCAACGATGGGGACGGCCATCGGATAGAGAAGGTCAACGATGGGGACGGCCATCGGACGAGCAAGATGGAGGACGACCATCAAGAAGTGGAGGACGACCACTCAGCAGGGGACGGCTGCTCTCAAGGTTTATCATAACACAGGACGAGCGTTAGATAACCAAAATCAACAATGGGGACGGCCATTGGATAAAGTGATGAAGGACGATCATCAAAAGGTGGAGGACGACCACCTAGCAGGGGACGGCTGCTAAGAATAAACGATGGGGACGGCCATCGGATGAGCATGATGGAGGACGACCATCAAGAAGTGGAGGACGACCACTCAGCAGGGTACGGCTGCTCTCAAAGGTATCATAACACAGGACGAGTGTTATATAAAAAGAAAAATTTGTTGGTGACCTACTGGGGATAATGTAAACACGGACGAGCGTTTACATCCAAGAAACAAAAGGTATAAGTGTTTGGTATTGTGTATAGATTAAAGATGCGGACGAGCATCCTTAAGACTATGATACGGACGAGTATCATGTAGAAACAAACTGACACATGTTCAGAGATGATGATACGGACGAGTATCAACTGGTTAACAAAGAACACGGACGAGTGTTGCATCTGAAAGAATTCTTCTGGGGAATAGTAGACACAGGCGAGTATCTATATTCAAGAAGACACAAGTGTTTGACACGGTGTATAGATTAAAGATGCGGACGAGCATCCTTAAGACTACGATACGGACGAGTATCATGTAGAAACAAACACTAGACGCACTGTTCTGAGATGATGGTACAGACGAGTACCAACTGGTTAACAAAGAACAAGGACTACTGTCGAATCTGTGGGGATATAAATGATGTATACAAGATACGGACGAGTATCTGTATAAGTGTGTCAATGAGTAGCGAGTGTTGTATTGTATAGACGAGTGTTTATCTGCTGGGGAGAATGACACGGACGAGTGTTGAAAGAGAAAAGTATAATATTAAGAAGTGTATGGGTTGTAAAAGCGTAAGCGACTGCGCTGGGGATATGACACGGACGGGTGTCAAAGATGGTGTACAAGTACTGGCGACCACGCTGGGGATATGACACGGACGAGTGTCAAAGATTGTGTGAGTGCAAAGAGGATGTCTTTGGCTTTCTGCTGGTGATTTGACACGGACGGGTGTCAGAAAGTATCTGTAATACTGGTGATCTTGTTTGTAAAGTGTATTCAGGCATCCTGCTGGGGAATGATGACACGGACGGGCGTCAAAAGGTGTATATACTGGTGTGAGGCAAACGTTTTTTTTGCCGGGACTCTGATGGGGATTCTGGGGGAAAGTAATCTGTATTCACAAGTGTTTAATTCACAACATGACTTATGATTATGCTATGCGTTTGATTTTTGCCGTAATGCTCCGTATTAGACGAAATGCTACGCTTCGGGGGTGAATATGATGCGAATGCTATGATTATGCAAAGGGGCACGGATCCGGGATTCGGATCCCATTGCTGCGAAGATCTCTGGCTGATCTGCTGAGGAAGACATCCCAGCTGGGGATGAGATCATTGGTGTATCTGCTTGGGGGATATAGGTCACTAATCGACATATCCTCATAATATGGGGGACCCAGCTGGGGTTCGTAGAGGCTTTCTTCACTCTGTTGTGACTTCTTCGTGCGTTGCTCTTCTGAATAGAGGCTGGGGACTTTGTGGGGAGATGATTCCCTGATTTCTGCATTCTGCTGAGGAAGGACGGCAACTCGGCTGGGGAATGCTGTTGATAACTCAGCTGGGGAGAGCAACAAGAGGCAACTCCGCTGGGGATAGAGCATTCTGAGTGTTAAGCTTATTGGTGACTTGGCAACTTTGCTGGGGAAGGCAATGGGGAGCCACTCAGCTGGGGGAAGAGCATTCTAGATGCTGAGATTGAGTGCATGCTGATTCGGCAGCTCCGCTGGGGCACCTTCTAGTCCCATGTGGAAGATAGACCGAGTTGATAATGATTCGCCTACTTGCTGAGACGTAATCTGCACGCCCCAGGTTGCATTCTGGATACTTGCAATCCTGCAAAGATAAGGAAACACACAAAAGGTCCCGAGGTATCCCTCACTGGATTCCGTCATGGGAGTTAAGTACTTTCGAGAATAATCACATTCCCTGTAAGCATGTGTTTTCAATTTTTAGAGAAAAGCATCTGTACTTATGCAATCGTATTTTTTTAGAGATATCAGACAACTCTTTGCAAAACGTAAATGTAAAAGACGAGACATGACTGAAAAATCTGATTTTATTAATTCATGTGCCCTGAATTGGCAAGATACAGTCAAAGAAACATATCTCCTGAAATGAGGAGATTGTTACAAATTAAGAAATAAGGTGCTGGCGGTGTTGACGACGCTTTGAGGAGCTTCCTCTCCTGCTATGACTCGTATGACAATGACGTTCTTCTCGTTTTGCTTTCTGGAGAGAGTTGATTCTGATTGAAGCTTGATCCTTTGGAAGCTTACCAAGTTGTAGGTGATACAGACGAACTCAGAATGCAGTTGTTCGCTTATTCCCTTGTTTTGCATGGATCGCCCTTTCGGGTTTTCAATCCATCGGGATACCCATTTTTGCCTGAGCTGTCCAATGCGGCTTTTCAACTCAGCGGGTGTACATTTTTTCATTTATTTCCCTTACTTTTGCCCGAGTCTTTTATTCTGTTTTTGACTCGCCGGGATGCCCTATTTTTGCCTGGACTTACATTCTGTTTTTATGTCCAGCGGGTCATTTTACACGAAGTATTTTTTAACTGCATCTGAATTTACAGGGGACGGGAAGTCTTCACCATCCATGGTGCTGAGCATCAGTGCTCCACCAGAGAAAACTTTCTTTACAACGAATGGTCCTTCATAATTTGGAGTCCATTTACCCCTGTGGTCTGTATGAGGAGGGAGAATTCTTTTCAGCACAAGATCTCCTACTTGGTACTCTCGGTGCCTGACTTTCTGATCGAAGGCCCTCTTCATTCTCTTCTGATATAACTGCCCATGGCAGATTGCAGCCAATCTTTTCTCTTCGATCAGACTCAGTTGTTCGAATCGGGACCGAACCCATTCTGCTTCACTCAGTTTAACATCCATTAATACCCGTAACGAGGGTAGTTCAACTTCAACAGGTAGGACTGCTTCCATACCATACACAAGCTGATACGGTGTTGCCCCAGTGGACGTTCTGATTGATGTGCGATACCCATGCAAGGCAAACGGTAGCATTTCATGCCAGTCTTTGTACGTGATTACCATCTTCTGCACAATCTTCTTGATATTCTTATTCGCTGCCTCAACAGCGTCGTTCATCTTTGGCCTGTAAGGAGAAGAATTGTGATGTTGGATCTTGAAGTCCCGGCACAGCTCTGCCATCATTTTGTTGTTTAAGTTGGAACCATTATCAGTAATGATTCGCTCGGGCACTCCATACCGACAGATGATATCTCTTTTTAGGAATCGGGCTACCACTTGCCTTGTAACATTTGCATATGAGGCTGCTTCAACCCACTTGGTGAAATAGTCGATGGCGACCAGGATGAATCTGTGGCCGTTTGAAGCAGTTGGCTCAATCTTACCAATCATATCGATGCCCCACATGGCAAAGGGCCAGGGTGAAGACATTATGTTCAAAGGATTGGGAGGTACATGCACTTTATCTGCGTAGATCTGGCATTTATGACATTTTCTGGCGTAAGCACAACAGTCTGCATCCATTGTGATCCAGTAATAGCCTGATCTTAGCAATTTCTTAGCCATTGCATGTCCCCCAGCATGGGTACCAAAGGATCCTTCGTGCACTTCATGCGTCAACAAATCTGCTTCCGTCTTGTCAACACATCTGAGAAGTACCATGTCAAAGTTCCTTTTGTATAAAGACCCATCAGTGTTCAGAAAGAAACCCCCAGCAAGCCTTCTCAAAGTCTTCTTATCATTGGAAGATGCCCCAGGTGGGTATGTCTGGTCCTCCAAGAAGCACTTAATGTCGTGGAACCAAGGCTTATCATCTTTTACAACATCTGCTGCAAATACATACGCTGGTCTATCAAGTCTAGACACTGAAATCCGAGGTACAAAGTTGGCCGTTTGAACTTTGATCATGGATGAAATGGTAGCAAGAGCATCTGCAAACTGATTCTCGTCGCGAGGGATATACTCAAGCTTGACTGTTGTAAAGAAAGTCAGTAACCTTCTTGTATAGTCCCTGTAAGGTATCAGATGATCTTGGTGGGTGTACCATTTCCCGTTGGTTTGATTGACTACCAAAGCTGAATCTCCGAATACGGTCAATGTTTTGATCCTGAGGTCAATGGCTTCCTCAAGACCCATAATGCAAGCTTCGTATTCAGCTTCGTTGTTAGTGCAGTTGAAAGTGAGTTTTGCCGAGAAAGGCATGTGAACTCCTTTAGGTGTAATGAGTACTGCACCAATACCACGGCCATTCATGTTAACAGCCCCGTCAAACATCATAGTCCATTCTTCCTCCGGGTCGGGCCCTTCAGTGTGAATAGGCTCTTCGTGATCTTTTGCTTTAATGAACATGATGTCTTCATCAGGGAAGTCAAACCTCATAGGCTGGTAGTCATCAATGGGTTGCTCAGCAAGATATTCAGATAGTACACTGCCCTTGATGGCTTTCTGAGATGTGTACTGTATGTCATATTCTGTGAGAATCATCTGCCATCTTGCAACCCGTCCAGTAAGAGCTGGCTTCTCGAAAATGTACTTAACTGGATCCATTTTTGAGATTAATAAGGTAGTGTGGGTCAGCATATACTGTCTCAGTCGGCGAGCAGCCCACGCTAAAGCACAGCAAGTTTTCTCGAGCAGTGAATAACGCTGTTCACAGTCGGTAAACTTTTTGCTTAGGTAGTATATTGCATACTCTTTTCGACCAGACTCGTCATGCTGGCCCAGCACACACCCCATTGACTCTTCTAATATTGTCAAGTACATAATCAGAGGTCTTCCTTCAACTGGCGGCATAAGGATCGGAGGTTCTTGTAAGTATTCTTTGATCTTGTCAAAAGCCTTCTGGCAATCGTCGTTCCACCTGACCGTTTGTTCTTTTCTTAACAGCTTGAACAAAGGTTCACAGGTTGCTGTGAGGTGAGATATGAACCGTGAGATGTAGTTCAATCGACCTAAGAACCCTCGAACTTCTTTCTCAGTTTTAGGTGCAGGCATTTCTTGTATAGCCTTGACTTTATCTGGGTCAACCTCAATCCCCTTCTCGCTTACAATAAAGCCCAGCAGCTTACCGGATCGCACCCCGAATGTGCATTTGTTGGGGTTCAGTTTCAATTGGTATTTCCTCAGACGCTTGAATAACTTGAGCAGATTTACCAGGTGATCTTCCTCTGTAAGGGACTTGGCGATCATATCATCCACATAACATTCTATTTCCTTGTGGATCATATCGTGGAACAATGTCACCATAGCCCGTTGATATGTGGCACCAGCATTCTTCAGTCCGAATGGCATCACTTTGTAACAGAACGTGCCCCAAGGTGTGATGAATGTTGTCTTCTCCATGTCTTCAGGTGACATCTTGATCTGATTATATCCTGAAAATCCATCCATGAAGGAGAATACCGAGAACTGAGCCGTATTATCCACCAATACGTCAATGTGAGGTAATGGGAAGTCATCTTTCGGGCTGGCTCTGTTCAGATCCCGGTAGTCAACACACATTCTTACTTTGCCGTCCTTTTTAGGCACAGGTACTATGTTAGCAACCCACGGCGGATAGCTAGTTACAGCAAGGAACCCGGCGTCCCATTGCTTTTGTACCTCTTCCTTGATTTTCATAGCCATGTCTGGGCGAGTTCGGCGCAGTTTCTGTTTGACCGGTGGGCACTCTTCTCTCAAAGGCAGCTTGTGCACAACTATATCGGTGTCCAACCCTGGCATGTCTTGATACGACCAAGCAAACACATCAACATACTCTTGAAGCAGATCTACCAGTCGTCTTTTCACTGAGTCTTGCAGGCAGGCCCCGATTTTGACTTCTTTCACGTCTTCCTCAGTACCAAGATTAATCACTTCAATTTCCTCCTGATGAGGAGTAATAACCTTTTCCTCTTGTCTTAACAACCTGGCTAGCTCTTCAGGAAGCTCATATTCTTTATCAACCCCTTCATCAGCTTGATTGATCGGATTGTCAAAGTCATACGATGTCATAGCCGTGCTGTTGTCGGTGCAGTCTGGAAGGCACTCTCTGCAAGGGTTAAGTTGGTTCATTTTAGTGATTGATTTTAATCTTGCTTTAGAAAAGAGTGAAATGAAGTTATCATTTTGAAAACACCGCCATTTATTTTTGTACAAAAAGAAAAATGGAAAAACAGTGAGCAGAAAAGAAAAAAAGACTTGTTTGCAAAAAGATGTCTGATATTTCATTACTTTAATCTTGTTTGCACAAAAGTACAGATGGCCCTGGTTACAAAATGAGTCTTGTCATCTTGGGCAAGATGCAAGACTTGGATGCATGCTATATAAAAATACAGGAAATAATAATTACTCTGCTCGAGTAACACTTATAATTTCCTGGGAAGACCAGTTCGAGACACTGCTCCCCGGGATCTTCGGACGAATCCAATTCTCCAGATTGCGCTCCTCTTCCAGCTCGTCTTCCAAACAGTTGATAGCATCGGGGGTAAGCATCCCCCCACTGACAAAACCGGGCTCTGCAGCAGCCTTTGCTTGATGTTGAGTTGGTTTGTAACCCAACCCAAATTTGTCCTTCTTCTCCTCCACAGCTAATACCTTGCCCCAGCCTAGGGCAGTTCCTTCTTCAACAACCTTCCGGGCTTGTTGGTAAGATGACATGGGAGTACCATATATAGCAGATGCTTCATTCACATTCAAAGCTTCAAACCCCTGGCTCATTGTTTCATGGATCTCTCCATCCATTTCAATGTACTTATAGGTTGCCAGGTGGCTGACAAAAATGTCCTCCTCTCCACAGATTGTGACAACTTGGCCTTCCCACTCAAATTTTAACTTTTGGTGAAGGGTAGACGTTATTGCGCCGGCGGCGTGAATCCAGGGTCTACCCAACAAACAGCTGTAGGCGGGCTGAATGTCCATCACATAAAAGATAGTTTTAAAGGTCTGCGGGCCAATTGTCACGGGCAGCTCAATCTCTCCCAGAACCGATCTCTTAGAACCATCAAAGGCTCTTACTACCAGGTTGCTGGGTCTCAATGCCAATCCATCATATTCAAGCTTCACCAGAGCCTTCTTTGGTAAGACATTCAGGGAAGAGCCTGTGTCCACCAGCACATGAGAAAGGACAGCTCCTTTGCATTCCAGGGTTATGTGCAAGGCTTTGTTGTGATTGCGGCCATCCGCTGTCAAGTCAGAATTGGTAAACCCTAGCCCGTTGCTAGCAGTAACATTTCCAACCACGGTTTCCAATTGGTTGACAGTAATCTCCTCAGGCACGTAAGCTGCGTGCAGGACTTTAAGTAGTGCATCCCGATGGGCTTCGGAGCACATAAGCAGTGAGAGGATGGAGATTTTGGATGGCGTCTGGTGAAGTTGATCCACAATCTTGTAATCACTCTTTTTGATGATCCGCATAAACTCATCAACTTCCTGATCAAATGGAGTCTTCAGGGCTTCTTTGGCAGCGGGATCTTCCTGCACCGGGCTTTTTCCTTTTGCCTTAGCAGCAGCTTCTGCCTCAGCAGTAGGTCTTTGTACTTGTGAAGCAAAGAGACGTCCGCTTCGGGTGAAGCCTCCGCCTCCGCCCACATTATCAATTTGTGGTGCAGGTGCTGTTGTTTCAAGAGCGATTCTTTTCCCTTCACAGTACACGTCAGAGCCATAGTGCCAAGGGATGGCCCTATTGCTTTCATATGGTACAGGTCCAGGCACCGTAACAGTGACTGGACTAATTGCTGCTGCTGAAGGGACTGTTATTGTTTGCGGATCATAAAAGATTGTAACTGGTGCCCTAGTAGGAGCAGCACCCTCTGAGTGGTAGGCGGAGTTATTTTCTGGATCGTAGAATATGGTAACAGTGGAGACATCTTCATGATTGATTGCTGGTGTTGTAGAAGGTACTGTTGGAAGGACTGTTGTTGTTGTTGTTGATGGAGATTCGAGACGGAATGAAGCTGAAGTTGTAGCAGGAGAAACTGTTGAAAACTGATCATTTGGAAGGACAGGTGAAGTACTTGTTGATGGTGCTGATGAATTGTCGGGAACAATAGTTGTTGCATTTGTAGGAGGGTCTGAAACCGTTATTGATGAAATTGCCGGATTTGCTGGAAATGATGTTGTGATCTGGAGTAGGCCACTCTGAATAAGGTTGTCAATGCCATTCCTCAAGTCCTCACACCCATTCCATGAAATATTGCAGTATGGACATCCTAGTTCACACCCCGGAAATATATTGCTTTCACGGAGTTGAGCTTTGATTTCCACCAATGGTGTCCTGATCTGATCCACACTGGTTATTAAATAAGACGGTTGGTCTTCTTCAATAGCATTAATTCGGGGACCACCATGGTTTGGCATTGGGTTTTTGTTGACATTGGGCGGAGGTGCAAAATTCAGAGCCTTGGAATCTACCAAGTCTTGTACCTTCATATGCAGAGCTCTGCATTTTTCCGTACTGTGACCAGGTGCGTTCGAATGAAAAGCACACCTAGCATTGGGGTCATAGTTTCTTGGTAGACTGTTAGGATCCGGAGGTGCCAACGTTCTTAGCTCAACCAGGTTGAGTTTCAGAAGCTGTGGCAGCAAAGCAGCATACGGCATTGGAATTGGGTCGATCACTCGGTTAGCTTGGGATGGCCTTTGTTGGAATGGCCTCTGTTGATTGTTGTTGTTGGAGTTGTTGTTGAAGTTCCTCGGAGGATACTGATTCTGATGATACTGAGGTTGTTGTTGGAAGTTTTGTTGAGGAGGTTGATAGATTGGTTGTGGATGAGCTGGAGCAGGGATAGTGACTGCTGCTATTGACCTTTGAACATATTGGGGCCTACCCCTGCTGGTGTGAATGGCATTGGTCTCGCCAGTTCTTCTCGGGCCTGCAAAAGGCTTTCTTGTACTGCTGGACGAACTTGTACCATTATCAGATATTTTGCCCATTTTCAACAGGCTTTCAATTCTCTCCCCAGCTATGACAACATCTGCGAAGCTGGTGGAAGAGAAAGCAGCCAACCTGTCAATATAGGTTCCCTGAAGAGTGTTCATAAACATGTCTGCCATTTCTCTCTCAGACATAGGGGGTTGAACAGCAGCAGCCAATTGCCTCCATCTTTGGGCGTATTCTCGGAAACTCTCCCTCGAAGACTGTGACATTCCCATTAGGAGGGTCCTGTTGGGTGCCATATCTAGATTATACTGATACTGTCTGATGAAGGCCTCTGCCAGGTCCTTCCAGCATCTAATTGTTGCTCTTGTCAGATGGGAGTACCACTCCCTCGAAGCTCCAGTCAAACTATCTTCAAAATAGAACATCCACAATTTCTCATCCATGGTGTAAGCTTTTAATCTTCCGAGAAAAGATTGCAGATGGGTTCGAGGACAAGAAGTCCCATTATACTTTTCAAAACATGGAGGCTTGAACTTGTGGGGAATCCTAACCCCGTCTACTAAGCCCATATCCATTACGTCAAAACCCAAAGAATTTTGAGATTCTAAGGATCTTAACTTCTCAGCTATTTCTTCCAATCTCCTGTCATATGTTTCCTCTCCGGCACCCATTACTGTATACTGGTCCTCCTGAGGATCTTCTTGAAGTACTCTGGCTGCAGTTGCTGTTCCTTGAACATTTGCAGGAATGTTAACCTCAGGATGTAGATGTGGACCAAACACAGGGGGGGTAACATGTGGTTGCACCCTTTCATTATTACTGGTGCCTGCAGTTCCTACATGAGGCTCCTCTTGATTTTGCCTCTCCACCATGGCCCTCAGTCTCTCCTGGCTCTGAGCCATGTTGTTCATAACTTCCATGAACTGCGTCATCTGCGTTCTCATCTCTAACCTTTCATTGGATAGCTGATTTCTGACATCGGCAAGATCTTGTTGAACCTGATCCATCTGAATTCCCGGAAGGTTGTTTCTAGTTGGGTACCTGTGAGGCCTGTTGAGAGGAAATACCCGGCGGCGAGCAATAATTCCTGAGATTCACAACAGAGGTTAGCAACAACAAGACAAAAACCTACAAAACAAACAAAGGGGTTAGCATGCAATGCAGTTATGCTTATTTGCTCTCAAGGTATCCGGTTTGGTCTTCAGTTTTGACCCTTCCAGACCCTTGAAGGTGATGCTGTTGAAGTTGCTTTTGATGTGAACCCAGATAGAAACTAACACAAATACATTACAAAGGTGAAATAATACAATTTGTTCATTTTTACAACACAAACCCTCAAAGGGGCCAAAATACATCACAAAAAGCAAAAGTACATGGAAAAGGAACAACAACAAGCAAATGATCAAACTCCAAGGCCAAACTCATCCTCACGAACTTCCTTGAGAAGTGCTTCGGTCACAGGATCAGCCGGACGCTCCGTGAGACTTCTGATGAGAAGGTTTCTTGTTGCAACAGCTGCAGTCAATTTCCTGCTCTGACTTTGGTCCTTAGACCTCTTCAATCCTGCTTTGATTTTCAGCTCTGATATTTCTTCCTGGGCTGCTGCCAGGGCCTTTTCCATCTGCTCCATCTTGTCTTGAGCTCTCTTGTCTTCTAGAGTACGGGCCTCAGTGATCCGGACCCACCTGGCCTGACTCTCTTTCAAATACAAGTCTGTTCTTGCTCTTTGGAACTGGGCTTCCTTACAAGCATTCTTCAGAATCTGCTCACCAGCTTTAGACTTGTTGATATACTCCCCAGACTTCTCAATCTTGGTCAAGTGTTCCACTCTCAACTTCTCCAATCTCTCAATCTCCCTTACACCTTCACTTCTCTCCCGGAGGGTCTTCTGCAAGGCTTGAGTTAACTTCTCATTTCTTTCCTTCAAACTCTCAAACTCCTCCAAACTGATAGTGGCAGGGGGTGGTGCCGAAGATGACTCAGGCATGTCTTCTATGGTAAAGGGCATTCCAGAGAATTGGGCCCTAGCATGGGACCACTCATGATATTGGGCTGATGCCACATTATTGCACTTCCCCAGAATGGTGATTCCCTTGGTTTGAACATGATCCCAGGCCCAGGCAGCCTGCCTAACAACAGTCAAACTAATCTTGTTCTCACAGTAGAGGGTCTCCACCAAATCTTGTTCCCTAGGAGTATGAACCAGTGCATAGCCCAATTGTCTCCTGAACAGCAGAGGGTTGTAGTTGATACTTCCCTTAACTCCTATCAAAGGCACATTGGGAAAGTGCCCACAGCTGGTGATCATATCTCTGCCCTTGGTGCTCTGTGTACACCATCTGATATCTGCTGAAGTCAGGACAGTGAGTCTCTTAGCCCAGTTGCTTTGCTGATAAGGATTGAGAAATGCATCTGTCCTGGGTAGATGCCTGAGAAGCCAAGCATGAAATAAAGGAGCACAAATCCTTACTAGTCTTCCCCTCTGCTTCTCATTTCTCTGATGGACTGAGTAATAGAGATCACCCAGTAAAGTTGGCACTGGGTTCTTCAAGATGAACAAGTGGATTGCATTTTTGCTGATGAATCGAGGCTCATCTGCAAACAGCACAATTCCATATACACTTAAGGCCAACAGAGCACAAACAGCTTTCCAATCCCCCAAGGAAGCCTTCAAACCAGCTTGAGAAATCAAGAAGTCCAGATGAAATCCAGGGATCCCAGCTTTAGAGGTCATATGCTGTTCAATCAAAACAGGCTCCAGGTGTAAAGCTTTTGCTATCTCTCCATTGCTGGGAAAGACCATTTCAGGGTTGAATGGGATTTCTCTTTTGATGGGCAGACCAGTCAATGATGAGTATTCTTCTAGAAGAGGCCCCAACTGAAAGTCTTGAAAGGTGAAGCATCTTAATGGAGGATCATAAAACTGAATGCAGGTGTGGATGAGGCTTCTCTGAGATGGGTCCAGATCCATAACCATGTCCAGTATATCTCCATAACTCTCTCTGAACAAGGGTATATGATCTGGAGTGATCAGGGTTTGGATCCTCCTGATGTCTGACAAGTCTGGTTGGAAGAAATGATAAGTGATATTGCTTTTCTTTGGAGCCATGATGCTGAGGACTGAGTAGGATAAGTGCTGATGAAGATGCTGAGGAGAGGGCCACTGACTGGCTAGTGCAAGTAACTGAAGCAAGTGCTGGTAGAGATAGGTCAAAACTGCAGATGGGGTCAAAACCAGAACCAGATGAGAAGTGGATACCCTGAAACACAAATAAGCACATGTTAATATGATGCAATGAGTATGTATGCAAATGATATGCAGGGGTTTGTGACTGAGCTGGATCTGATTAACTGCCTTGGTATAGATCCATGTGTGTTCAAGAAATCCAGGTGGAGGTCTATAAATCCAGTGACCAGGGTGGGGGACTCAAATAAAGAGCCACAAGTCCAGGGTTTTAGAATCACAAGAACTATCCAACATGGAGCATTCTTAACAAAGTCAAAGTAACAGGGTATTCTGAGGTCAAGGTACCTGCAAACCTGTAAACAGCCCAACCCCCTCACAGGTAGTGATCTAGAACAAGGATCCTCAGACTTGGATCCGTTATGAGAAGTGTAAACACTTCTAACCCGGAGGTACAGTGTTTACAATAACCATAACAATTCCTCCTCTAATTCACCTCAGTTTCTGAAGGTCAATTCTAAAAGGTCATCCAGACTTAGCAGGCTTCCCAGATAGCCCTAGTATTGCAGGAAATCTGCAACACAGAGTTCTCAAGAAGAAACCCATATCTGAACCGTGTTTCATATTCCCGCACCAGACCGAAATGGAATGGGAAAGAATATGATTCACTCTAGCCTAGGTGTCACTCAGGTCCCAGGTATAGGACCTTAACTCTCAATGAAACACCCACCCACCAAAAACAAGGAAACCAGATCCAGCCAGCAACAGTGACAGTATGATATATACAAATGCAATAAAGAAAGCGGTAAATAAAGCTGTACAGAAAGCAATAAATAAAGCAAATATACAAACACAAATAACACATAACACCCCAATAAACACAAATCAATCAAGCGCTAGGAGGAACCCACAAAAAGAACCAGAAGCCCTGGTTGCAGTCATTTCCCCAGCAGAGTCGCCAAGCTGTCGCTCCCGACAAATGAGACAGGGTCATATGAAGGTACAGACGCGAACGGTCGGCGAGAGGGACAATGAGAACACACAGCCGTGAACTCACTGGAGATGAATAGAGTCGCCAGCTAGGCATTTTTATCCCGGAGGAAAGGCAATGCTGCATAGGCCTAGAAAAAGATGGATAAGACGGTTTGCGAACCAGAGAGACTGAGAAAGGGGGTTGGTTACAACCTGGGAAGGTATTAGCACCCAGATTGTCCGTCGTACTCGACGGGATCCACGCTTGAAAGATTTGTGTTTTAAAGGGGTAGTGTCAGTGCAATCTGTGTATAAAAGAGCTGGAAAAGGATGTACAGGTGTCAGTGTAAAAGAAGTGTGAAATGTGATATATACAGTGTCAGTGTTCAAGAGAAAGAGGTGAAATGCTCATGATAATGAGGCTTAAAGAATGAAGCTGGAAAGAGGGGGAATACAGAGACTTTTGTTCGATAACTGTTAAGTTATGCCTACGTATCCTCTCGTGCAATGAGGAAGTCAGAACACCGTAGTTCGACCCAAAGAGACTGAAATGAAATTGACTGTGAACTGCTTACTTGCCTATGCTCAAGTGTATGACCTGTCTGGCTCAGGTGCAAACTGTCTTGCATTAGACGGAAGAAGCAAGTTCTCGTTTATGAGTGAATGAGGTGAGAAAAGAATCCCGGAGGAGACGATTATTGCTTGTTTTTGAGTTTTCAGTCTTTTATTGCTTTTGAAAGTTTGTCATAAGATAATGAGCTTAAGTCTAAACCAATGGATTTAGTAAACTCATCACATCTTCCCTTTGATTAGGGGTAATGAGAATACCTTAAGTGTGAAGTCAGATTCTCACACTTAATCACCTTTGGTGTAGGATTAAGATCATTAACCTACTTGTGATTATTTAGATGTTTTTGGGTTTTTGTTTAGTGTTGAGTAATGAGGTTAAGCCATAATCAAGGATTAAACAGACTCATTACACCATCCTAAAAGAAGGATAATAGATGAGAATGTTTAAGTTGAGAAAAACTCCTCAACTTAATCCATGATTAGGGATTAAACCCATGACAAAACAAGCCTTTGGTTAAGTGGATTTTACTTAATGATATGATGATGAAGTGATTTTTATTGTTTGTAAGACAACTTGAGGGGGACTTGTCCATTAACACTAGGGTTAGTCCTTCTTAACCAGTTAAGGAAGAATTAGAACCCTAATGCAAGGCCCAAGTTACAAGTGTGATGTCTTGATATTTATTAAGTGATTTGATTAAGAGATTTAAACACCTTAAGGGTTTAATACTTAGGATTAAAGTTATACACTCCATCCTAAGAGAAGGATGTAGGCATAAGCTTAATCACAAAGTCTTAAAGCCTTTAGGGTTTAGTCCCTGATTATGAGATGAGAAGAGAAGACTCAAAGAGAGACACAAAGGTAAAAACTATGAAGGGGACTAATCAAAACCCTAATCATTTTCATGCTTGGATGATCCTAGGGTTTGTGAGGTTTTCAAGAGCAATCTTCAGAAGAACCACCAGGAAGCAGATGAACAGGATCAAGAGAAGCAAAGTAACTTGCTTCATTCAAGAAGTCAAATCACTTGAAGAAAGAAAGTGGGAGGAAGAAGGATGAACAAGCTCAAACTCAAGCACACATAAAAGTGCAGCAATGGATGCAAGAGAGATGAAAAGAAAAGTTATGAGAAGTGAAGGCAAATTCACTTCCCAAGTTTACTTACCACCTGAAATGTTAGAAAGAAATGCAATGCAATACAAGATGAGGTGAAATGGTATGATGCTAGACCAAACCAGAAGCATGGTGATGATGAAAATGATGTTATGAGGTGCTGCAAACATGAGGCAAGGCATGGAGATGTTCATACAAGATCATGAATGCAAATGATGCAAGCTAAAGAGCATGAACAAGCATGGAAAGTTATGAAGCATACAAGACAAATGACATGGCAAAGATGTAATGCAATGATCAATGATGCTTCATACATGTCTTAAGATGTCAAATGAATCATAAGAATGCACAAAATGCAATGACAAGCCATGTTATGCAAGGAAATGCAAGAAGGATGCAAAAGAAAGCCCAAATTAGGGTTCATGGATCAAACATCAAACACAAACCAAAAACAGAAGCAAAACCCTAAAGTAAAAATGGAAAATGGCACCCAAAGAAGCCCTAGACCTATAATAAACCACTGCCCAAAGGGTAGCTCTCAACTCTCAACCAAACTCAAGATATGAATTTTCTAAGTTATTAGGGTTTTTTAGGGTGCTCAACAAAACAAATGCCAATCAATTAAGAAATGCAAGATCAAATCATGGCCTTTTTATCCTTGAAAATACATGCAAAATGGAAAACAATGCAAGAAGAATCAATGTCTCAACCTTCACCAATAGGCAGAAATGAGTTTTTAAACTTGTGATCAAAATAATGCATAAAAAATGATTTAATTCAATGAAAAATTCTTAAAATGCATCAAGATCAAAAAAGAAATTTGGTTTGAAGGTTGGACAATGTTTCTAAATGTCTTAGAACACTTCATGAATTTTTTGGTGATTTTTAAATACCTAAAAGTATTTTTAATCAATTAATTCCCATTAATCAATTAAAAATAATCTTTTAAATATTTAAAAATGCTTTTTTAATGATAAAAAATAAAATAAAAATATTTTTGTGTCATAAAAATTAATAAAACCTTAAAGAAAAAGTTTCATAATTTTCATGAATTTTTAACTATTTTAAATAAATTATGCAAGTTATTTAAAGAAAAATGAATAAAAATTAAATAAAATAAAAAGTAAACAGATTGGGTGGACAGGATGCGCTCTGAGTTTAAAGTGGTTGACTGGCGCCAGATCCAGTGGCTGGGATTATTTCTGATTAAATTAGTTTAATTATGAATTAATTAACTAAATGGAAAAGGTTAGGGCTAATCAAACGCATCTGGGCCATCAAAACTGGAGGGAAGTCAGCTGGTCAACGCTCATCTACGGCTCACATTCAAACTAACATTAATGACTGTAATTAGGGCAAATTACTTTCAGGCGGCCGGAGAAGACTTCCGGTCGTCTTCTCCGGCCGGAAGCTCACCTGAAAATTTCAAACTTCCTAAAAACGTAACAAAAATGAAATCTAAGACCAGGGAAATGCTCCTCTCATCCTCACGAACCAAACCCCTAACCTAAAACAAATTTATTTTCTCTAAATCAACTGAATCGAAGAGAAAAAGTTTTAGGTCACGCAAGCTTCAGAGTTCAATTAAATGCTCAAAACACAACCATTTCAAAAACTAATGGCACCAGGATGATCAGGACAACACAAAGAACGGGTTTGTAACAATAAAAATGATTTCTGGAAAAATTATTTTCGAGCTACCTGAGATTTGAAGCTTTCAGTTTAGGAACTTTCTGGCCACTTCCTTTGATGTAAGCTGCTCCACTTGATCCCCCAAAGATGCTTGAATGCTCAAAATGAGTTTGTGTTGGCTGGAGAAGGAGATTCGAATGGAACTGCTTCAAGCTCAGTCAACAATGGCTATGGTGATTCTGGAGGATTCAGGCCATGGTGGATGATGGTTTGAGGTCCAGAGGATGTGTAGAGAAGCTTTGCAAGGTTTGTTTGGTTGTTTGTGGCTTATGGAAGGAGATTCGAATGAATCTGCAGAATGAGAGTGAAGAATGGTAATGGAGTGTTCAGGCTGTTTCAGGCTTGTGCTTTGGATGATTTCTTGTCTATGAAGTGAGGTGAGATGAATGGTGAAGAGAGTTTTAGTGTTTGCTTGCTGTGTGAAGGGATTCGAAGCAAGTTGCAAAATGGGAGGTTTTTGTGTAAGTTGTGAATGAGAATGCTTCAGCCTTGGTTCTTGTTATGGCTAGCTTGCAAATTGATTCAATAAACAAATCTGATTGGCTAGTTGATTTGACATGTGCTTTTTGGATTGGTAGGTTAACTTTTGCAAAAATGTCAACTTCTTGTAAGATAGGGCATGGGCAACTCTAGCTAAGTACAATGGGCATGGGGCTGCGCAGCATGATGTGTGTATGAGCCTAGCTTGGTTCAGCAGCCAATGCATCAAGTTGGTGAGAAGATCATGAGTGTTTTGCAAGTTGGCTAGCTTTTGGTTCACATGTGATCCTTTGCATAACCAAACATGAAACCAAAGGCAAACTTAGTTCAAATCTGATTTTTGTAACTTAGAGAATGTTCACATGCTGATTTGAGATGAATTAGAGGCTGCAATGTGTTTTGATCCAAGACTTTGCAAAATTTCCACTTGATGCATAACTTGAAAATAAGTGATTTTTGGCAACTTTGCATGGTCATAACTTTTGATCCAAGAAGCATTTGATCATGTTCTTGTACTTTTTGAAAAGGGAAAGATGAGATCTACAACTTTCATGACCAAAGTTTTTCCATTTGAAGTCTTCTTGGATCATGAATCAAGGCTTGAAAATTGACCTAAAATGGTGCATTCTTGAAAAGTCAACTATGCCCAAAAAGTCAACATTTGCAAAAACCCTAAATTCTTGATTTCTATGAACTTCAACCTTCTTCCATGATCAAATAAAGATCATATACACTCAAAATGATGAAGATCACCCATTGGTTGGGTCATTGGGGGCCTCAGATGCCCTGATTTTGCACTGACTTGTCTGAAAAGTCAACTCTTGATCATATGACTTCCCCATGGAATTTCTTCATGAAAATTGATATGCATACTCCCTATACCATATAGAGATCAATGGAAACAAGAATGACCAAAAAAATTGGAGTTATGGCCTCTGAAACCAAAACCCTAATTTTCAGTCAACTGCAGTTCATCCTGGCTCTGCATCCACTCAAACCCTAGTTCTTGTGATTCCTCTGCATCCTTGACTCTGTGAGAATGTAACATGATACAAGAACACACATGGACCTCTTTGAGTTGATTGGTGGCCTTTGGAATGGCTCAAGAAGCTTTGGGATTGCTCAGATCACAAACCCTAGGTGCAGATGCCTTAGAAACTATCCAGTGGATAAAAAATGAGATGTGAGATGATATGATTGTATTTATGCATATGAAATGATCACAAGCCATGGTGTGAATGGGTGAGGGCAAATTTGGGGTGTTTACACCAGGCCTTCATCTGGATTTCTTGGTCACACAGGCTACAAAGCAAGTTGCAGTAGGGAATTGGGAGACTGTTTGTGCTCTCCTGGATCTTAGTATATATGGTATCATCTTGTTTGCAGACGAGCCTAAGTTTGTAAGCAAGAATGCTATCCATATCTTCATGATCAAGAACTCAGTTCCCACCTTGTTGGGGGATTTCTACTATTCAGTTCATCAAAGGAATGAGAAGCAGAGAGGATGACTAGTCAGATGTTGTGCACCCCTCTTCTACAGTTGGTTAGTGAGACACATGCCGAAGACGGAAGCTTTCTTAAATCCACATCAGTCAAGGAACTGGGCTAAGAGAGTGATAGCCCTTACTTCAGAAGATATCAGGTGGTGTACTCAGAACACCAAGGGCAGGGACATAATTATAAGTTGTGGGCAATATCCTAATGTACCTCTTATTGGAGTGAAGGGTTGCATCAACTGCAATCTTTTGCTATTCAAAAGACAGTTGGGATATGCCTTGGTACATCCACCCGAAGGAGCAGGACTTAGCAAATTCTTTTTACTGTGTTGTTCAGAATAATCATGCCACCGTCCGACAAGCATCCTGGGCTTGGGACCACATATAGACAAAAGGGACTGTTATTTTGGGTAAGTGTAACAACATAGCCTCAGCTCAGTACATTGAATGGTCGCGCATCATAGGACAGATTACTCACATGCCATTCACCCTGGAGGATGTACCAGAGCCATCAGCAGCAGAGCCTGTAGCCACAGTGAGTCTAGAGGAATTTGAGAAGCTAAAAGATAGGAATACCCAGCTTGCTGAAGCTTTGAATAAGACCCTTTGGGAAAGGAATGATGGACGTCTGGAGAATGAAAGATTATAGAAGCTCTGTATCGAGCATGTGACTAAGATAGAGAAAACAAAGGACTTCATCAGAAAATCCCGAGCAGGGGAGTTGGTATTGAAGAATGCTTGCAAAGAAGCCAAGATTCAGAAAGCCAGAGCTGAACACTATCTGGAAGAGAGTCAGGCTAGATGGATCATGATCACTGAAGCTCGTTTGCAAGAAGATCAGAATACACAGACTAAGATAGAGCAACTTGAAGCCAATGAGAAAAAGAGTCAGGAAGCCATGTTAGCAGCACAGAAGGAAATCTCCGAGTTGAAACTCCGGGCGGGGTTAAAGAGATCAAAAGAAAAAGACAAGTACCAGAAGATGACAAGTGCCATTGCAACCAGGAACCTTCTTATCAGGACCATCACAGAGCATCCAATTGGACCAGTGACTGATGCTCTCCTGAAAGAAGTCAAGGAGGATGACTTTGGGCTGGATGTTTGATTTCTCTTTTGCTTGTACTTTTATTTTGGTTGTACTTTAATTCACCATGGTGATTTTGATTGTTGTATTTCTTGACTTGATTGTATTTTGACCCACTGTGGGAACTTGTTGTAATTATAAACTTTGTATTTGGAATTTTGTAATATTATGGTTTATGTGTTACTTGGATTTTCTGATGGGCTTTGATTACTTCAACATCTTCATCATTCTTAGATGTCTGGAAGGTCAAAACCAAAGAACCAAACCAGGATGCTCTCTGAAGACAAATAGACATATTGCATTGCATGCTAACCTCATTCTTTGTGTTGCAGGTTTTTGTTGTTGTTTTCTCACTTTGCTGTGTGTTTCAGGAAATATTGCTCGCATGAGAGTCTTTTCCGTCAATCGCATCCACAAATATCCGACCCATAACAACCTTCCGAGTCTACAAATGGATCAGTTATAGCAAGAACTTACAGATGTGAGAACTCAGATGACTGATGTAAGGACAGAAGTGCGGACTCAGATGAATCAGTTCATGGTTGTGATGACTGGGCTAGCATAGACCCAGGAAAGATTAAGGGAGTTAGTCGAGCGGCAAACTCCAGAAGATAACCATACAGGCACTGGGGGCACAAGTAACAACACGCGCGATCAACCACAAGCAAACCCACCAGAGTTTCGGCCCCATCAACCCTGAAGTCAATATTATTGTAAACACTTAGAGAAACACCAGAGATCGTGTTCTGCAAGAAGATCCTCAAGACGAGCAGTTTACAGTGTTAGGTGACGGGGCTGATGAAATTTATGATCATCGTCTGGATGAAATATCTGAGAAGCTGAGGTCCTTGGAATCCCAGAACTCTTTGGGTTTGATGTGATGGATATGGGCCTAGTAGAAGGAGTAAGGATTCCTCACAAGTTCAAGCCTCCATGCTTTGAAAAGTACAACAGTACCTCCTGTCCTCGTACCCATCTTCAATCTTTTCTGGGGAGATTGAAAGCTTATACCATGGATGAGAAGCTGTGGATGTTTTACTTTGAAGATAGCTTAACCGGGGCATCCAGGGAGTGGTATTCACACTTGTCAAGGGCTAATGTCAGGAATTGGAAAGACTTAGCTGAGGCCTTTATACGCCAATATCAGTACAACTTGGATATGGCTCCCAACAGGACCCTCTTAATGGGTATGTCTCAGTTTTCAAGAGAAAGTTTTCGTGAATACGCTCAGAGGTAGAGACAACTTGCTGCTGCTGTCCAGCCACCTATGTCTGAAAAAGAAATGGCTGATATGTTTATGAACACCTTACAGAGTACCTACATTGATCGGCTTGCTGCTTTCTCCTCCACCAGTTTTGCTGATGTGGTTATAGCTGGTGAAAGAATTGAAAGCTTATTAAAGATGGGTAAGATCTCTGACAATGGTGCTAGTTCCAGCAATTCCAAGAAACCTTTCTCAGGACCTCGTAGGACAGGTGAAACCAACTCAGTGCATATGGGCAGAGGTAGATCCCAGTACATGCAAAGATCAGTAGCCGCTATCACCATCCCTACTTCAGCACCTCAGCAACAGTATCCTCAGCAACAACACTTCCCACAGCAACAATAATTTCCTCAACAGCAGAGATCTTATAGTAACAACAACAACAATCAACAACAACGTCCATCCAGCAAAGGACTTCATAAATCAACAGGGTTATCGATCCCATCCTGATGCCCTATGCAGCTCTACTTCCATAGTTACTGAAGCTCAATCTGATTGAACTGAGAACCTTGACTCCACCTGATCCTCTGAATCTCCCAAGGAACTATGATATCAACGCTAAATGTGCTTTTCACTCTAATCCACCTTGTCATACAACAGAGAAATGCATAGCCTTACACATGAAAGTTCAAGACTTAGTTGATTCCAAAGCTTTGAATTTTGCACCTCCTCCTAATGTCACAAAGAATCCAATACCGAATCATGGTGGACCGAGGATTAATGCTATTGAAGAAGACTAACCATCTGTTCTTATTGATGACATTGCAAGTATTCAAACACCACTGGCCGAAGTGAAAGCTCATCTATTGAGGTGCCAAGTGTTCCTGGGTTGTGAGGCCCATTGTGAAGCTTGCAATATTTCTGCTAATGGTTGTGCAAACTTGAAGATTGGTATCAGTAGTCTTATCAAAGAAGGCATCCTACAAATCACTTCAATGGTTCCAACTCCTACAACAAACATCTCTCCTACAACATCAGCAAATATCATTTCAAAGGTATCTCCTACAACATCAGCAAACATCATCTCACCAGAGTCTACTACAACAACAACAACCATCAATGAAGACATCTCAACGGTCACCATTTATTATGACCATTCATGTCCCAGATTCTTTCAACAACTTTCAGGAACATCAACATCAACAACTTCCTGCACCTGTATCATCTCCAATCATACCTCCTATCACAATCTATTATGATCCACAGACTTTCATAACTCCTTCTTCCGCAGCAATCAGTCCGGTAACCATCACGGTGCCCGGACCAGTTCCATATGATAGTAGCAGTGTCGTGCCTTGGCACTATGGATCAGATCTTTATTGCAACGGAAAGAAAGTCACTCTTGATTATTCAACTTCTACACCACATATTGATAATGTCGGGGGAGGAGGAGACTTCACTCGAAGCGGACGTCTCTTTGCGTCACAGTTCCCAAGAGTTAATGTTAAAGCAGAAGCTGCTGCCAAAGCAAAAGGCAAGAATGTGGTGCCTGAAGAACCAATTGCCAAAGAAACTCAGAAGACATCCTTTGATCAGGATGTGGACGAGTTCATGAGAATTATCAAGAAGAGTGACTATAAGGTTGTGGACCAGCTCCATCAGACACCCTCCAAAATCTCTATATTATCTATGCTCATGTGTTCCGAAGCTCACAGGAAAGCACTTCTCAAAGTCTTGCACGCAACTTACGTGCCTGAGGAGATTACAGTTAATCAGCTATAAATAGTGGTTTCAAATGTCAATACTAGTCACAGACTAGGTTTTACTGATGCTGATCTAAATACAGAGGGTCGTAACCACAATAAGGCTTTGCATATCACCTTGGAGTGCAAAGGTGTTGTACTTTCTCATGTCTTGGTTGACACTGGGTCATCTCTCAATGTCCTTCCAAAGAAAGCCTTGGTCAAGATGGAATATGATGGTCTTGCACTCCGCCCGAGTAACCTAGTTGTGAGAGCCTTCGATGGTTCTAAAAGATCGGTTCTTGGAGAAATTGAGTTGTCTGTGGTAATTGGCCCACAGATTTTCAAAACTACCTTCTATGTGATGGGCATTCAGCCTGCTTACAGTTGTTTGTTGGGTCGACCTTGGATTCACGCCGCTGGCGCAGTAACATTGACCCTTCACCAGAAGTTAAAATACGATTAGGAAGGCCAAGTTATCACCATCTGTAGAGAGGAAGACATCTTTGTCAGTCATCTAGCTACTTATAAGTACATTGAGATGGATGGGGAGATCCATGAGACAATGAGTCAGGGTTTTGAAGCCATCAATGTCAATGAAGCAATAAATGAAGTGTCTGGTACTTCAATTGCTTCTTACAAACAAGCTCAGAAGGTTGTTGAAGACGGGAATGCCCAGGGCTGGGGCAAGCTGCTACAAGTTCAGATAAAGGAAGAGAAGTTCGGGTTGGGTTACAGACCATCCCGACAGGTCCAAGAGGAGGCTGCTGAAGCTCCCAAGTTCATAAGTGGGGGAATGCTGACCCCAGATGTTGTCAACAATATGGAATACGAGGTTGAAAGCGACTTCAACCTGGAAAGCTGGATTCGTCCAAGAATCCTAGGCCAACACGTCCTCAACTGGTCTTCCCAGGAAATTATAAGGGTTACTGCTGTAGAGTAATTATTATTTCTTGTTTAAGCATGCATCAAGTCCTGCATCTTGCCCAAGGTGTCAGGACTCATTTTTTAATAGGGCCATATATGTATTTTGTGCAAATGGAGATTAATGAACAATGGACATCTTTTGCAAACAATCTTTTTCGCTCACTGTCTTTTCATTTTTGTTTTCGCACAAAACAATAAATGGCAATGTTTTTCTTAATAAACTTCATTCACTTTTTCTAAATAAGATAAAATCAATCACTAAAATGAACCAAATCTCAACCCTTGCAGAGATAGCCTTCTAGAATGCACTGACAACAACACTGATATGACCTCGTATGACTTCGACAATCCGATTAATCAAGCAGATGCAGGGGTTAATGGAGACTATGATTTGCCTGAAGAGTTAGCCCGGTTGTTGAGACAAGAGGAAAAGGTGATTGCTCCTCATCAGGAGGAGGTTGAGACTATCAATCTTGGTACCGAGGAAGTTGTAAAAGAGGTGAAGGTTGGGACCAGTCTACAAGCTCCAGTGAAGGAACACCTTATCAGTATGCTGCGAGAGTATGTCGATGTCTTTGTTTGGTCCTATCAAGATATGCCAGGTATGGATACGGATATTGTCATGCACAGGATGCCATTGAAAGAAGATTGTCCGCCAGTTAAACAGAAGCTACGTCGTACTCGCCTAGACATGGCCATGAAAATCAAAGAAGTACAATAGTAGTGAGACGCCGATTTTCTTGATGTAACTAGTTACCCACTGTGGGTTGCTAACATTATACTTGTACCTAATAAATATGGCAAGGTGCATATGTGTGTCGATTACCGGGATTTGAACAAAGAAAGCCTGAAGGATGACTTCCCATTACCTCACATTGATGTATTGGTGGATAACACGGCTCAGTTCTCGGTATTTTCCTTCATGGACGGATTTTCTGGATACAATCAGATCAATATGTCACATGAAGACATGGAGAAGACAACTTTCATCACACCCTGGGGCACGTTCTGCTACAAAGTAATGTCGTTTGTTCTGAAGAACGCCGGTGCAACGTGTCAACGGGTTATGGTAACATTATTCCACGATATGATCCATAAAGAAATCGAGTGATATGTGGATGATATGATTGCCAAGTCCCTTACAGAGGAAGAGAATTTGGTGAATCTATTGAAGCTATTCAAGCGTCTGAGGAAATATCAGTTAAGGTTGAACCTCAACAAATGCACATTCGGGGTACGTTCGGGTAAGATGTTGGGTTTTATCGTAAGCGGAAAAGGAATTGAGGTTGATCCCGACAAATTCAAATCTATTCAGGAAATGCCTGCAGCTAAGACTGAGAAAGAAGTTCGAGGGTTCTTAGGTAGATTGAATTACATCTCAAGGTTCATATCTCATCTCACTGCAACCTGTGAACCCTTGTTCAAGCTGCTAAGAAAGGAACAAACCATCAGGTGGAACGATGACTGTCAGAGAGCTTTTGACAAGATCAAAGAATATCTGTAAGAACCTCCAATTATCATGCCTCCAGTCGAAGGAAGACCTCTAATCATGTACCTGACAATATTAGAAGAGTCAATGGGGTGTGTGTTGGGCCAGCATGACGATTCTGGTCGAAAAGAGTATGCAATATACTACCTAAGCAAAAAGTTTACCGACTGTGAACAACATTATTCACTACTCGAGAAAACTTGTTGTGCTTTAGCGTGGGCTGCTCACCGACTAAAACAATATATGTTGACTCATACTACCTTGTTGATCGCAAAGATGGACCCCGTCAAGTATATATTTGAGAAGCCAGCACTTACTGGAAGGGTTGCCAGGTGGCAAATGATTCTAACAAAATATGACATTCAGTACACCTCTCAGAAAGCCATCAAGGGCAGTGTATTGTCTGACTATTTGGATGAGCAACCCATTGATGATTATCAGCCTATGAGATTTGACTTCCCTGATGAAGACATCATGTTCTTAAAAGCAAAAGATTGTGAAGAGCCTATTCACACTGAAGGGACTGACCCAGAAGAAGCATGGACTATGATGTTTGACGGGGCAGCTAATTGTAACGGTCGTGGAGTTGGTGCAGTGCTTATTACACCTAAAAGGGTTCATATGCCTTTCTAAGCAAGGCTCGCCTTTGCCTACACTAACAACGAAGCAGAATACGAAGCTTGTATCATGGGTCTTGAGGAAGCCATTGACCTCAGGATCAAAACCTTGAATGTATTCGGAGATTCAGCTTTGGTAATCAACCAGACCAACGACAAATGGTACACTCATCAGGAGCATTTGATTCCCTATCGCGACTATACGAGGAGATTGTTGACCTTCTTCACAAAAGTCAAGCTTGAATACATCCCTCGAGATGAGAATTAGTTTGTAGACGCTTTGGCTACCATTTCATTTTTGATCAAAGTACAATCTGCTAATTATGTACCTCGGATTTTGGTATCCAGACTGGACAGACCGGCATATGTATTCTCTGTGGACATTATCACTAATAACAAACCTTGGTACCGTGACATCAAATACTTTTTGTAAACTCATACATACCCACATGAGGCCTCATCAAATGATAAGAATACATTGAGAAGGCTAGCCGGCAGTTTCTTCCTCAATGCTGATGGTTCTTTGTACAAGCAAAACTTCGACATGGTCTTGCTCAGATGTGTTGACAAGAAGGAAGCAGACCTACTTATGCACGAAGTACATGAATATTCTTTCGGTACCCATGCCGGAGGACATGCAATGGCAAAGAAGTTATTTAGATCGGTTTACTACTGGATCACAATGGATGCAAACTGTTGTGCCTACGCCAGAAAATGCCACAAATGCCAGATCTACGCAGACAAAGTGCATGTAGTTGCACCCCAAAATTTTCCCTCCACAAGATAATTCATTGTGTACTAAGAGGCTCACAAGGTTCACAAGGTTCACAAAGTTCACAATTGGTTGACAAGTTTGACAATTCCCTCAGACAATGCATCCTCCTAAGCAATGCATCCTAAACTAGGGTTTTGAATTTTATCAGGCTAAATGGACTTCCAAGACTTTAAGTGGGCTTCATATCATCTTATATGTGTTCAAGAATCCCCATGTCAAGTTTCAAGACTTTCCCAAAAGATTTGCTAAGTCAGATGATCAGATAGGTTAAAATCAGTCAAAGCAGTTAGAAAGTCAAACTGAGGTCAACTGTGGTCAAACCAAAGTCAAACTTCATGATTTTTTTCCAACATCAATTATATGAAGTAAAATTCATCATTTGATTAAGGGTTTATCATGATTCATCAAGGAAGTTTCAGATCATCAAGAATCAGGAGTTTCTAAATTAGGGTTTTCACAGGAAAAGTCAACTGAACTTTGACCAGTCATAACTTTCACATGCTTCATCAAATTTTTTCCATCCAAAGCTCATTTTGAATGAAATTGAATTCTCTACAACTTTGTATCTCACAAGCCAAGCCCAAAAATGCTTCATTTGGAAGGTATGAGCTAAGACATTATAGGTCCTTTTAAAAGTCAACAAAAAGTCAACAACTTCCAAAAAGCATAACTTGAGAATGGTAAAAGATATGGACATGAGACCAAAGAGGTTGATTAGAGGACTCTTTAAGCTTTCCAAAATGTCCAAGAACACCTTCATAGCATTAAAATTGAAGGATTTGTGCCCTTGCAAAGTTGGGAAATTTTTGAGAGGTTTATGAAGTAAATGAGGTCTTAAAACCATAATTCTTCAAATGGGCTGACTTTTTTGTGACCCAATAGGTTCCATGACATCATGCACGAAATTAATTTAATATTTTCATAATTTTATTCATTTTATTTTTATTTATTATGATTTTTTATATTAAAAATCATTTTAAATTCAAATAAAATATAAAAGAGTGAAGATTTAAAATGATTTGTCTTCTAGAATGTCATAAAGGTTATTTGGATCTAATTGATACAAAAAATATGAGGATTATCTTAAAATAGCAAGTTCATATCAAGAATATTCAAAATTTAAGAGCTTATCTTTTTCAATCTCAAACAATCAAAATATCCAAAGTCTTGAGTAATGTTTTTGACCTAATTCATTCATCCATATATAAAGAACATTTAGCAAGCACAAGATCACGAATTCACAGCCTCCCAAGTCACTTTCAAACTTCACAAATTTCATCCAAATTCAATTTTCGGTTTCTTTATTACAAGAGGTTTTAAGGTATTTTAAAGACATGGAAAGGTTCCTTGGACATCACTAAACCAATCCCAACCTTCAAAAGCATCGTAAACAAGCCCATATGCATAAACCGATTCATTATGTTCGTGTTATTTTTGATTTTCGATTCTGGATATTTATTGGTTTTCAATGAATTTTGATTGAAGTTTCTTGTTTATAATGAGTTGTAGATTGATTCTGGACAGGTTTTATGAAGCTTCATTACCTAATATGGATTTCACCATTACTAGGGTTTTTCGACCAAATTAGGGTTTCATGATTTAAGGAACATAAATAAATTCTAAGACCATGGATCAACTGTAATTGACCTCTGGATTGTGTTGGTATACTTAATTTGATGAAATTTTGTTGTTTTGTTGATGTTTGAGTTTCGTAGGGTTTGCTGCAATTTGAAATTCGCAGGAAAACTTGTGGGAAAATTCGTAGCAAAATGTGCAGGTCTGGAGGAAGAAGAAGAAGTTTCGCGCGCAGCTGGGAATTCAAAAATTGATTTTATATTATATAGTTTTATTTGTATTATAATTATTGAATGATGTTGATGGTGTAGTGGTAAGTGTGTGCGCGTGTGAAGGCAATGGCTTGGGTTCGAAACCAGCCTCAGTGCATTTTTTTGTTCAATTTGTTTTCTTTTACAGGATGAGCATAAAACCAAATGAAGGTGGGATATTATCAGCCAGTGCGCGCTAGCCCAGTGGTTATGTTGTTGATCATTCAGGTAAAGGACCTGGGTTCAAATCCCAGGTCCTGTTTTTTTTTGTTTTGGTTTTTTCTTGTTTTATTTCTTTTATTATTTCTTCATATTATTCTCTAAATTAATTTAAATAATTTTCTAAACAATATATATAAATCATTTTTCTTTTAAAAAACTTATATTATGTTTTTTTAATATAATTATATGTATATATTATTTAATAATTAAATTGATATTGTATATTTAAAAAAACTTAATATTTTTATATGTAAAGCCTAATTATTTTTTAAACCCTAATTTCTTTTCTAATAATTCAAAACCCTAATTTTCTTTTACAATTTTAATTTATTATTTTTGTTTAATTATAATTAATAAATATTTCTAAGTCATGTTTATTTTTGTATATAAATTAGTATATAATAATAATAATTATTTATTTCTCATCTTAAAATTCTTAAAAAATTTATTTATCTAAATTTAAAATTTTAATTTGATTTCTATATTGTATATTAGTGTGCTAACCTCTTTTTCTCTTATATTTATTTTTATTACTAACCTTTTATTTATTATTATTATTATTTAAATTGTTTTATTATGATGTAACTGTACAAGCTATGTAATAGTGGTAGTATTTTTATTGTTTATTTATTTAAATTGCCATGGTTAGTAAATTAGGGAGTGAAAACATGTTTGTATCTTAAAATTAATTTAGATCACTAATTATAAGATAAATACTTGAACTTGTACACGCACACACGTAAGTCGATCTTGGATCGCCATCTCACTTCTTAAGGGTTACCTCTCATGTTGCCTAAATAAAAGGTCAAGTAAGGTGTATAAAGCAAAGTCCCTTCTCTTATTAATATCATCTTGTCCCTTTAAAGATTATAATATCAAGTCCCTTCATGGTTGCCTTCGTAAATGATCTTGTCCCTTTCGAATAAAAGATGATAAGTCCCTTCGAATTGCTAAGCACACCTTACAATTGCCTAATCACAGATGACCCTTCACATGTCCCATACAACATCCAAGGTAATGACTACCTATTCCTTAATAATAGGGATAGTCTTACCATTGAAAGGACATTTAAGAACATAAAAGATTCAAATTAGGGTAGGTTCCTCTTAAGTACTTGCTCACTCTTTCAAAAACATTTCATAACACTTCACATTTTCAAACAATTTTCAAAACAAAGTCTTTATATATATCCGTACAAGGATCATTATAAAGTACTTAAGAAAATTTTTAATCACACACTACACTTCTAAAAACAATTTAAAGTGAGCTAAGTAACTAAGAGCCCATGGATAACCATGGATGTAAAGGGTGTTAACACCTTCCCTTTACATAACCTACCCCCCGAACCCAAAAATCTTTTAAGGTCTTTCCTGTTCTTTTATGCCCTTTCCTTTGGATAAAATAAAAGTTGGTGGCGACTCTTGCTATCCGCAACATTTAACTAAAGTCAGTTCTCCCACCGTGTTACTCATGTGCCTCCAAATCCTTTGAATGTAATGTCTTCACCATGGACCTTCGCCATGGGGGGCATTGATATGATTGGAAAGATTGAACCGACTGCTTCAAATGGTCACAGATTCATCCTGGTAGCCATTGATTACTTCATCAAATGGGTTGAAACAACTTCGTATGCAAATGTCACCAGGCAAGTGGTAGCTCGATTTCTGAAAAGGGATATCATCTGTCGATATGGAGTTCCCGAGCGAATCATTACTGATAATGGTTCTAATTTGAATAACAAGATAATGGCAGAACTTTTCCAGGACGTCAAAATTCAACATCACAACTCTTTTCCTTACAGGCCAAAGATGAATGACGTTGTAGAGGCAGCTAACAAGAATATCAAGAAGAGTGCAAAAGATGGTAGTCACCTACAAAGACTGGCACAAAATGCTACCATTTGCCTTGCATGGGTACCGAACCTCTATCAGAACATCTACTGGGGCAACACCTTATCAGCTTGTGTATGGTATGGAAGTTGTCCTACCTGTTGAAGTTAAACTACCCTCCTTACGGGTAATGATGGATGTGAAACTGGACGAAGCAGAATGGGTCCGATCTCAATATAATCAACTGAGTCTGATTGAAGAAAAGAGATTAACAACTATCTGTCATGGGTAGTTGTATCAGAAGAGAATGAAGAAAGCCTTCGATCAGAAAGTCAGACCTCGGGAATACCAAGTGGGAGAGCTTGTTCTAAAAAGACTTCTTCCTCCTCATACAGACCACAGAGGCAAATGGACGCCAAACTACGAAGACCCATTTATAGTAAAGAAAGTTTTCTCGGGTGGGGCACTGATGCTCACTACTATGGATGACGAGGATTTCTTATCTCTTGTGAATTCAGATGCAGTTAAAAAATACTTCTCATAAAAGACCCACTAGACATAAAAACAGAATGTGAGTCCAGGCAAAAATAGGGCATCCCGGAGAGTCAAAAACAGAATAAAAGACTCGGGCAAAAATAAGGGAAATTTGAAAAAAAAATGTACACCCGTTGAGTTTGCTTCTATCGATACTCGTCCGTATCGTGGTCCTAAGGATGCTCGTCCTCACCTTTAGTCTATACACACTGTCAAACACTTATACCTTTTATTACAAAGCGTAAGCACTCGTCAGTGTTTACCATCCCCCAGTAAGTCACCAACAAAACAACTTTTCTATCCGACATTCGTCCTATGTCGTGATATTTTCGGCAGCCGTCCCCTGCCAGGTGATCGTCCTTCACCTTTTGATGACTGTACCTCATCATTTTATCTGACGGTCGTCCCCATCATTGATCTCTTATCCGAAATTCGTCCTATATCACAATACTTTTAGCAGTCGTACCCTGCTAGGTGATCGTCTTTCACCTTTGGATGACTGTCTCTCATCCTTTCCCTAGTGGAATCCCCATTGTTGGAACTTTCTATCCGGCATTCGTCTTATGTCGTGATATTTTCGGCAGCCGTCCCCTGCCAGGTGATCGTGCTTCACCTTATGATGACCGTCCCTCATCATTTATCCGATGGTCGTCCCTATCGTTGATCTTTTATCCGGCATTCGTCCTATGTCGCGATAATCCCCAAGAGCAGCCGTCCCCTGCTAGGTGATCGTCCTTCACCTCTTGATGATCGTCCTTAATCATGCTTATCCGATGATCGTCCCCATCGTTGATTTTTTATCCGGCATTCGTCCTATGTCGTGATATTTTCAGCAGTCGTCCCCTGCTAGGTGATCGTCCTTCACCTTTTGATGATCGTCCCTCATCATTATTTCATATATTCTTTTACCAGATGGTCGTCCCCGTCGCGGTTTATTTACCCTTTAACCTGATGGCCATCCCCGTCAGTGCTTTCCTCATTTCTTTAATCCCCAGAGAGTTTTATTTCTTTACCCGATGGCCATCCCCGTCACGGTCTCTTTATTTCCCAGCATGATGGTCGTCCCCGTCATTGCCTTACTTACCGTTTTTCATCCCCAACAGTCGTCCTCTGCTCGATGGTCGTCCTCCATCGCTTTCATTTGATACTCATACTATACTTATTGTTACAATTTATATCATTTTTCTTCTTTTCCCCAGTGAGTGCAAATTTCGGACTGTCTTGGTATTCAACCACAAGTTATCTTGTTTGTCTGTTAAGCCAGGCGCTTACATCCTGCACAGCTAACTCATGCTTGAATAGGGGCAGCTGTAAACACCCCCAAATTTTCCCTCACTTTTTTCTCACACCATGGCTTGTGATCTTTTCATATTGCATTTGCATAAGCATATCATATCACAATGCATAAACATTTCATCTGCATAAGCTGCATAATTAGGGTTTGTGATTAGATGAATCCAAGAAATGATCTGAGCCATCTCAAAGGCCTTGAAGCTTGTCAAGAGGGTCCATGTGTGTTCCATGATCATAATATGCTCCCCAGGGTTCTTAAAAGTCAAGAGATCATAAAGCATTGCAAAGGCATAGAAGCAGACTGAAGATTTCCTGCACAGATGACCTAAAATTAGGGTTTTGGGTTTGAGGCCCTTAACCTCAAATATTTTGGCCATTCTTGATTCCATTGGTCTTAATATGTTATAGGGATAATTTTTACCAAATTTGATGAAGAAATTCATTGTGGAAGTCATCTGATCAACTGGTAACTTATTGTTGAAGAAAAGTCAGAATCAGGGCATTTGAGACCCCCACCAATGGTACCAAAGGGTCATCTTCATCATTTTAAGGTTTTATGATCTTTATTTGATCTTAGAAGTGTTTAGAAGTTCACAAGATTGAAGAATTTCAACCTCCTCTTTCTTGATCAAAAAGGCTTCAAATGAAAAATCTTCAAACATGAAAGTTGTAGATTGGATCTTCCCATTTTCAAAAAGTACAAGAACTCCTCTTGATTCATCCTAGAACTCAAGATATGATGTTTCAAAGTTGGGAAAAATCTTGTAATTTTCAAGTATGTGCCAAAGAGGGATTTTTACAAAACCAAGTTTTAAGCACTCTTGTGACCTATAATTGACCTCTAAGCATCATAACAACATCATATAACTTGCCTTGATCAGAATTATGCCAAGAATCACAAGTTGTCATGCCTTGCACTTCAAGAAAATCCAAAGAGGGAAAATTGCAAAACATGTGATATCTTTTGATCCAAGTGTTCCAGCTCATGAAATTTGATCCAAGGGCTCTCCACAAACTTAGTTGAGGCCAATCCACCCTTTGGATCTCCTCTACCCGTGCCATGCTCTCTATGACACAACATTGACGTTTTTTTTGCAAATGAGGCCATACCAATCAAACTGAGCCATAACAACTCTTTAGACCAATCAACATTGTTTATGTGAACCTCATGGACCTTAAACATAACAAGATTGAAGCCTGAAACATCAACACACTCAGAATCACAAATTTTTTCCAAACCTTAATTCCTTCGAATCTCTCAGCACAAGCCTTAAAACTTCAAACTTCTTCCACCAATCATCTCAAAATCAATCATAGAACACAAACCAACCATTACAATGGCCTGAAACACTCCACAACACAAACACGATTTCTGAGTTATCAGAACCAAACATCACAAAACAAGTCATTTAAACTATTGCAAAGCTTCTCAATAGCACCAGGGGACTCAAAGGAGGTGTCTTGCACAAGAGGCAGGCTTTGGAGGTCCATATTTGCTCAACTCCAGCTCAGGTATAGCTCAAGAACAAATTTCTCATAACCTTGATTTTAAGTTACCATTTGATAAAGTTTGTTTCCCTGATCATTATGCGCTTTGAATCATTGAAAATGGTTGAGTATGTAGGATGTATTTAGCTTCTGAAATTTTCGTATGTTTTTCGTTTTGATTAGTTTCTTATGATTCATGTAAAATAATTGTTGTTTGTTGGTGGATTCGTGTTCAGTGATGTTTAGGGATTGATTCTGGGCAAATTTTTAGGGCTTGGGGTAGCCTAGGGAGGAAGTTGGGGTTTTGGGTGACCGGAGAAGATGACCAGAGCTCCTCCGGTCACCTGAGAGTGGTTAGGATTTTAATTAGGGTTTAAGTGTCAGTTTAAATGTGGACCATTGGATGCGTGTTTAGATTAAGCTTTGGACGGTTCAGATGAGATCATTAGCCCAAATTCATAAATAATTAACTTAATTAGGATTAATTAGTCAGGATGAATCACAGACACACGTTCACGCGCGCAGTCACCCCAAGTTCAAACCTCAGCCATTGATCTTGCATACTTTCACTTTTATTTTATTTTATTTTCATTTTATTTCTTTTGTTTTCTTTTATTTATTAAAAATAGCAAAAATACTTTTAAAAATCTTATTTTCTGCATTTTTACTTCAAATATTTTTCTAAACTCAAAAACATTTTTAGTTTTAATTTTTGCTTAAAAAAGTATTTATCATTTAAATGTTTTATTTAATTAATTAATTGATTTTAATTAATTAAAAATACATTTAGGTATCTAAAAATCACAAAAAAAAATTATGAAGCAATCTCATACATTTAGAAACATTTAAAAACTTATCACACAAATTTATTTTAGGTTTGATCATATTTTTACAATTTTCTTTGAATTAGGGTTCATAAAAATCACATTTTTTAACCCTAACTTGAAAAAATCATTTCTGATCAACCATGATGAGTTTGAACTTGATTATTTTTGAATTCTTTCATGCATTGCATCTAGTATCTAGGTTATTTAACTCATAATTTTGCATTGCATTTTCAAATTGTTTGGCATTTTTCCTTTTTGAATCACCCAAAAACCCTAGTTAACTTTTGAAATTCATAACTTTCTCTAGGTTTAGCTTTTGACCTTCATCTTTGGGTAGTGAGCTTGTGTGTTATTAGGGTTTGTTTGATTTCATTTTCAAATTTTTATCATGATGTATGCTTCTGTTTTGATCATATGCATCTCATACATTCATAAAACCCTAATTTCTCATGTTCATTTGCATTCATCTTTGCATATATCAATCACATGAACATGCCATGCCATTCCAAGCATATGTATGCCATCTTAGACATATTAAGACATGTTTGAACATTTCTTCATTCATTTGGTATGTTTTTCATTCATTACATTTCATATGTATCCATGTGTTTCTAAGCTCCTAGCATGCTTCCTTTGCATCTCATCCTTTGTATGATCATTCATATGCATCATGTATGACTTTGCATCATGTATGACTTTGCATCATATCATAACACTTTTGCATCATGTTTACACTTATGGTTTTGGTCATTGCACTTCCATTTGCTTTGTTTCTGTTTGCTTTGCATCTTATGCATTCCCACTAACATTTCAGGGGCTTATGGTAAGTTGTTTGGGATGTGGATTTGCCTTCACATCCCACATCTTCCCATCTTTTCATTTGCATATTCTATTTGTCTTTGAAGTGAACTTGCTTCACTTATTCTGTCTCTTTCTTACTTTTCTTTCGTTTAGGTTACTTATCTTCTTCAGGAAGTAAGTAACCTATCCTTCTTTCTTCTTCTCTTTTCATCTGCTTCTCTTCCCTTGGTGGCCTTCTGAAGATATTTATTTAAGCCTCACAAACCATAGGAACATCCAAGCATGATAATTTTTAGGGTTGTTCATAGTCCCCCTTAGTCTTTTACCTTTGAGTCTCCTTGAGTCTCTCTTCTCGTCTCATAATCAGAGGCTAAACTCTTAAAGCTTTAGGACTTTGAATTAGGGTTATGCATGCATCCTTATCTTAGGATGGAGTGTATAACTTTAATAAAAACACCTAATAATGATTAAGACTTAAGCTTGTAACTTGAGCCTTACATTAGGGTTTCATCTCTTCCTTTTGGTTAAGAGGGACTAACCCTAGTGTTTAATGGAGAAGTCCCCCTCAAGCTAGTATTACAAACATAAAACTCACTTCTTAATCTCACCCTTTAACTAAAATCCACTTTAATAAAGGCTTGTTATCTAATGAATTTAATCCCTAACCATGGATTAAGTTGAGGAGTCTTCCTCAGCTTAAGTATTCTCATCTATCATCCTTCTCTTAGGATGGTGTAATGAGTTCACTAATCCCGGATTAGAGATTAAACTCATTACTTAACACTAAACAAAAACCCAAAAACACTTAATAATCACAAGTAGGTTAATGATCTTAATCCTATATCATCATGGTAATTAAGTTGAAATGCTTATCTCACACTTAAGTAGGCTCATTATCCCTAATCAGGGAGGATATAATGAGTTTACAAACTTTGATTTAGGCTTAAGCTCATTATCTTATGCAAAACACCAAAAACAATAAAAAAACTGAAAAACACCAAAAAACAAACAATAATCGTCTCCTTCAGGATTCTTTTCTCATCACACTCACTCTGAAAACAAGAACTCGCTTCTCCCGTCTAATGCAAGACAATTAGCACTCGAGCCAGACAAGTCACACACTTGAGCATAGACAAGCAAGCAGTTCACCACCAAATCATCCAGTCTCTTTGAGTCGAACTACGGTGTTCTGACTTCCTCATTGCACGAGAGGATACGTAGGCATAACTTAATAGTTATCGAACAAAAGTCTCCTTGTCTTCCCCCTCTCTCCTTCCAGCTTTCTTTTCTAAGCCTCATTCTTGAGCACTCACCCTCTCTTTTTGCACTGACACACTGTACATTTCTCCCTAGCTTTTCATACACAGTCAACACATAAATTACCCCTTTTAAACACAATCAAGTAAGCGTGGATCTCGTCGAGTATGACAGACGATCTGGGTGCTAATACCTTCCCAGGTCGTAACCAACCCCCTTACTCAGTCTATTTGATTCGCAACCGTCTTATCCATACCCTTCCAGGTTTATGCAGCATTACCTTTCCTTCGGGATAAAAATGCCTAGTTGGCGACTCTATTCAACCTCAAACTCCAACATCGCCGACCGTCCGCGTCTGCACCGAGACGAGAGTCCGGGGAGCGACACTGATCTACTCTTCTTCTACTCTTTCTGGATCTGTTTCTGTGCGATTGAAGTTGTTGATGCTTTGTTGTTGTTGTTGTTGTTGATGCGGTTATCAAAAACTGATTAAGGTATTTACAGTGAAGATTTAAGTTGAAGGTTGAGGAAGAATGAATGGGTCTAACGTTTCGTGAAGATGAGGTTACGCGATTGTGGGTTTGTTTCAATCTGGTTTTGCTTTGAAGAAAAGTTATGTGTTTTTGTTTAATGGATGAAGAAGAGTTTTGTATTGCCTTTTTTTTGTTTGTTGTTGTTGTTGTGTATTTGAACAAGGAGCAGAATAGAAGGGGGAAAAAGATGAATGGGTTAAGGTGCAGAATGAGGGAGAGAAGCCGAGAGTGATGAGGATTTGTGTGATGATGAAAAATGGAGAGTGGTGGTAGTTTATGTTCAGAGCGGTGAATTTGTGCGGTGATGAAGATTGGTAGTGAGTTCTACCATTTGCAAGTGGAACGAAAGGTTGGAGTGTTTTTGTATGATATTTTCATGGCAAAGGTTTTTTTTGGTGCAAGGCTTTTAAGTAAGATTTTGTTTTTTAGGGAAGAGAGTCATTCTTTTTTCAGAGAGTAAAAGAATAAGTGTGTTGGTTGAGAAGTTATGCTGCAAGTTTTTATGTTTTTGTACATTACGAGAAATTCATGTGACCTTTTGAAAATGGCTGCAAAACGCGTGTGTGTATGTGTTATGAAAAATGTTGCAGACTTGCGTATTTTTTGGTGTGGAGCTTGTGTGCTGAGAATTCTCTTGTTGGATGCGTGTAGTACTGTTTTTGGCTTGTGAGAATTTGCGAGAGGAATAAAAAAATGTGTGGGAATCACCTCAATAAAGGCTGAGTGGAAATTGTTTTATAGAGTACAGTACATTGCGTGCCAAGGTTGTGTGGTTTCCGACATGTGGTATGGTGCGTGTGAAGGGAAATTTTGTGAGTGTTGGTGAAAAAAATAATGAAGGATGTGGGGTCATGGGTGAAAACAACTTATCTCTATTTATTTTTTTTATTTTTGCAATGTAAGAGATAATTGGTAATGGGCCTAAGGGACATTGGTATTGAACTCATGTTTTTTGACATATCAATGTTGTAATGGATTTATAGAAAGAAATATGGCTTAAGAAAATGAATTTGGTATGGATACTTAAATTAGATTAAAAAATGGAAATGAATCATGAAAAGAAAATGAATATATAAATTGGACTAAATGAATTTTGGAGTTAAATGGATCATGAGATGTGGATAAAAATTGATATGTTTGATAAAGAAAAATAGTTTATGGATATTGGAAAATAATAATAAGTGGACAATTAGGTAATGAAAAATAAAATTAAAATGGATCATTTGTTTGAAACTGGATAATGAATAAAACTCGAAATGAACTTGAATGAACCCTCTACCAATATTTTCCACTGATGCACCTGGACTGAATTCAATCCAAAGACCACACTTGAAATTCTTTCAACAAATCCTGATTAAAAATGGATGAAACACCCTCCTGAACCACTTAACAATTTGCCACCAAAGCAACAAATTCCTGAATTGATTTTCTTCTAAACAATAACTCTTGAATTAGTTCGAATCCATATGAATCGATCATTATGAAAATAAACCCACACGTGAACATAACTGAACTTGCGATGATCCTGGTAAACCCGATTTTCATTGGCACATATAACTTGCACTTGAAACAAAACTCATGATAGTTTGACCAAGATTAGATCAAACATCCATCTGAAATGGATCGTGAATGAACAACCACACTTGAAACGAAACCAAAGCTTTTGAGATGCTTAGAAAGAAGAATAGTCTGAAAAGCTGAGAAGAGAAGCATAACCTTGTAACTTGATGAAGTCTTTAGGCGTGAAATCCAAGAAGTCTACTTAATCAGGGAAATAAACCCTAACCAAGTGACAAAAGAAAAAAAGAGGATGATGCCATTGATAGTTGCATAACCAAAAACTTAAATTCTTCTGATAATCTGAAAATAATGTGTGACACCCTAATTCCTCAGACGACACTAATCCATGTCTTAGGAGCTCGATGAAGATAAATGAATGAATGTGAAACAAAGGCAGATAAAGATAGAAAAATCAGTGGGCAAATTTTGGGGTGTTACACCAAGTAGAGGTGTATGTGATTTATCGGGTTCAATTGAATGAACAACCAAGTATATTGGTACCACATGCATTGTGTCATTTGCTGAGTCACATCGCATTATAATATGTTGTTTGATTAGGTGTGATTGTGTTATTACTCTCTTATAATGTATTATACGCCGTTAATTATTAAATGTCATTTTCAGCCCTTTATTGTTTGTTGTGTTTGTGCTTCCTTGGAAGTACAGATAATCCAGGTACTTGAGTGTGCATGGAGTGTGTGTTGCTCGATCGAGTCTTAGGAGGAGTCGCTCTGATACGTAACACGAGATTTTTGGAGTTTTATCATTTGTTATTCTTTATTTGATTTGTTACGTATCATTTGTAATTTTAAGAATTTTGTGGACCATGAATTATGTGGTTTTTTGGTGTTTGGGAAAATTGTCGTGTTTTAGACAAATTAATTATTTCCGCTGTTTTAATTCGTTAATAAAAAGGAGTTTAATTATTTATGAATTTTGGAAAAATATGACATCCTATTTTTGGTGATAGAAACTCTGATTATTTTTGTAATTATTTTACTATGTTTTATTTGGGAAAAGTTGGGTGTTACTGTAACACGGTGGGAGAACTGGCTTTAGTTAAATGTTACGGATAGCAAGAGTCGCCACCGACTTTTATTTTATCCAAAGGAAAGGGCATAAAAGAACAGAAAAGACCTTAAAAGATTTTTGGGTTCGGGGGGTAGGTTATGTAAAGGGAATGTGTTAGCACCCTTTACATCCATGGTTATCCATGGGCTCTTAGTTACTTAGCTCACTTTAAAATGTTTTGAGAAGTGTAGTGTGTGTTTAGAAATTTTCTTAAGTACTTTATAATGATCCATGTACGGATATATATAAAGCCTTTGTTTTGAAAATTTGTTTGAAAAATGTGAAGTGTTTAAAATGTTTTTGAAAAGTGAGCAAGTACATAAGAGGAACCTACCCTAAGTTAAGTCTTTTCTGTTCTTAAATATCCTTTAACTGGTAAGACTATCCCTATTATTAAGGAATATGTAGTCATTACCTTGGATGTATGAGGGACAAGTGAAGGGACAACTATTATTTAGGCAACTGTAAGGTGTATAAGCAATTCGAAGGGACATATCATCTTTATTCGAAAGGGACAAGATCATTACGAAGGCCACCATGAAGGGACTTGATCTTTTTATCTGTTAAGGGACTAGATGATATGAGAGAATGAAGGGACTTTGCTTTATACACCTTACTTGACCTTTTTTCTTTAGGCAACATGAGAGGTAACCCTTAAGAGGTGAGGTGGCGATCCAAGATCGACTTACGTGTGTACGTGTACAAATTCATATATTTATCTTTAAGTTAATGATCTAAATTCAATTTTTAATACAAACATGTCTTGCACTCCCTATTTTACTAACCATGGCATTTAAAAATAAACAATAAAAATTATTCTATAACTATTACATAGTGGATACAATTACATTATAATAATAATAATAAAAGTAAATTAAATAAGCACTCACATAATAAATAAATAAATAAGAAGGGTTAGTAATAATAAAAAAAAAATATAAAAAGGTTAGTATAACAATATAATATGGAAATAAATTAAAAGTTCAAAATTAAATAAATAAATATTTTTTAAGAGAATTTAATAAAAGAAATAAATAATAAGTATTATATACTAATAAAATATGATTAATAGTCTAATAATTTAATTATATATACATACTATAAAAATATTTGTTAATTATAATTAAATAAACATATAACAAAATAAATTATATTCATAAGATAAAATTAGGGTTTTTAATTTGTTTTTTAGGAAAATAAATTGGAGTTATTTAATTAATTAGATTATTTACATATAAAAACTATTTACAAATTATAAAATAAATATACATAATTAAAATTTACAAATAAATTAAAAGTTATAATATAATTATGATTTATAAAAGAAAATTAGGGTTTGTCAAAATAAATTAGGTTTTATATGAAAATATTAGGGTTACGTATTTAATATAAATTAAATTATTTGTACAAAATATATAATATTAATAATATTCAATAAAATAAATGTTAAATAATTTTAATAATAAAGTTTAATTTTTGAAAATATAGGTTTGAAATTATATACAAGAAAATAAAATGAACATGTTATTTTTAACATTTATAATTTATTAAATTAATTATAATATAAACAAATTAAATAAAAAAAACAAGAAAAAGTGAAAAAAAAACTTACCTGGGGCTGGGATTCGAACCCAGGCCCTAGGCTTGCTATCTCTTGGACCAACACCACTGCCACCAGACCAAGCGTGCGCTTGTGAATATAGAATGAACACTGATTATTATATTTTTAGCCTGAAAAACATAAGGGAAATAAAGCAAAAAAATGTTGGAGGTGGTATTCGAACCCCTGTCTTGATCTTCATTCACGCGCATGCTTACCATCTAAGCCATTACTACATAATTGAAATATAACAGAAAACAATTCATAATAAAATAAGCATGTTATTCAAATCAGGATTTCGCGCCAACTTCACCATCTTCTTCCTCAGGATTCCTGCGAAATTGGCTACGAATTTGGCTGGGATTTTTCCTACGAATTTGTTTTCGCAACAGAACCTAGGTTTCTCAATCACCATGAAACTTGTAAAATCTTGACAAATTGATTATGCCATAGTGATCCTTACATCATACACGATCCAGCCATGTTGTTAGAATTTATTTATATCACCCTAATCATGAAGCCCCAAATCGGGAGCTTAAACCCTAACAATGGTGATTGTTAATACCTGCACAAAAGCTTCAAACAAACCAACCAGAAACAATGTATAGAACACTACAAACAACATACAACCATCAAAATCCAGTAAAAGATCATAAATCTATGCATTCGAAAAATTCAAGAACACACAACAAATGTGATTCGGCTTATGCATATGAGCATGTTTCTGATGATAATAATGATTGGGATGCGTTCAGTGATGATCAAGGAAGAGATTGATGTTCTTATTTCACCTGAAAAACCACAAAAAGTTAGAATCCGAATTTCAAATTTTTGAAGAATTTTGACTTTGTGAAACTTATCCTTGAGGCAGCAAAATCGTCCCCTTGCATTGTGTTATGTTCATGTACATATAGTGAGTGAAATTAGGTCAAGAGAAGTGATTGTTCTTTGGACTTTTTGGATCAATGAGATTGAAAAAGATCATGCCTTAAAATTCAAATATTTTTTGATATAACATTGCTATTTTGAGACAATTACCATAATTTTCATATCAATCTGATCCAAGCAATATTTATGATTTTCTAGAAGCAATATCTCATCCAAATATTTGATTTATATATTTTATTTTGATTTAAAATGGTTTTAAATGAATAAAATCACAATAAATAAAATAAAAATAATAAAAATCTGAATAAATGAGAATTGGGTCGTGCATGATGTCATGTTAAAGTTTGGATCACAAAATTGCAAGCCCATTTGGAGGAATTTGGTTTTAAGGCCCTATTTGCTTCATAAACCTCCCAAAAATTTCCCAACTTTGCAAGGGATCAAATCCTTCAATTTTAATGCTATGAGGGTGTTCTTGGACATTTTGTAAAGCTTAAGGAGTCCTATAACCAACCCCATTGGTTTCATGTCCATATATTTTACCATTCTCAAGTTATGCTCTTTTGAAGTTGTTGACTTTTTGTTGACTTTCAAAAGGACCTATAATGTCTTAGCTCATACCTTCCAAATGAAGAATTTTTGGGCTTGGCTTGTGAGACACAAAGTTGTAGAGACTTCAATTTCCTTCAAAATGAGATTTGGATGGGAAAAATTTGATGAAGCATGTGAAAGTTATGGCTGGTCAAAGTTCAGTTGACTTTTCCTGAGGAAACCCTAATTTAGAAACTCATGATTCTTGATGATCTGAAATCTCCTTGATGAATCATGATCAACCCTTGATCAAATGATGAATTTTACTTCATATACTTGATGTTGGCAAAAAATCATGAAGTTTGACTTTGGTTTGACCACAGTTGACCTTAATTTGACTTTTTAACTGCTTTGACTGATTTTGACCTATCTGATCATCTGACTGAGCAAACCTTTGGGAAAAGTCTTTAAACTTGTCATGGGGATTCTTAAACACATATAAGATGTTATGAAGCTCACTTGAAGTCTTGGAAGTCCATTTAGCCTGATTAAAGTCAAAACCCTAGTTTAGGATGCATTGCTTAGGAGGATGCATTGTCTGAGGGAATTGTCAAATCTTCTGACTATTTGTGAACTTTGTGAACCTTGTGAACCTCATAAGATGTCTTGTGAACCTTGTGAACCTCATGGGAGATCTTGTGAACCTTGTGAACCTCATGGGATGTCTTGTGAACCTTGTGAACCTCATGGGAGATCTTGTGAACCTTGTGAACCTCATGGGAGGTCTTGTGAACCTTGTGAACCTCATGGGAGATCTTGTGAACCTTGTGAACCTCATGGGAGGTCTTGGTATACAAAGTCTTGTCTTGTGAGGGCAAATTTTGGGGTGCAACAGCTGCCCCTGTTTAATTTTCTGAAACCTGAGGGGTTAGATTGGTATATGTGCCAATCGTAACCTGGAAGGTTGAAGGGGATTGAACATAAAAACCCAAAAATTTGCACTCACCAGTGCATAGAGTAACACTGATGATTGGTTGTATATGCTTGAGTGGGCTTGAAGATGCCACTTGGAGAAAAGTTCTTCAAATATACTTCTTGGAGAATAAGGTGGTCCAAAGTATGAAGATATAGCTTTTGGGAAGATAAACAACGTCCCAACATTACCTTTGGGAAGATAAACAACGGCCCAAGGTAATGGAATAGCTTTTGGGAAGATAAACAACGACCCAAAATAATGGTAACTTTTGGGAAGATAAACAACGGCCCAAAGTCATGATAGAGTACTTGGGAAGATAAACAACGGCCCAAGGTAAGGGTATAACTTTTGGGAAGATAAACAATGGCCCAAAGTCATGATAGGATACTTGGGAAGATAAACAACGGCCCAAGGTAAGGGTATAACTTTTGGGAAGATAAACAACGGCACTAAGTCATGATAGGGTACTTGGGAAGATAAACAACGGCCCAAGGTAAGGGTATAACTTTTGGGAAGATAAACAACGGCCCAAAGTCATGATAGGGTACTTGGGAAGATAAACAAAGGCCCAAGGTAAGGGTATAACTATTGGGAAGATAAACAACGACCCAAAGTCATGATAGGGTACTTGGGAAGATAAACAAAGTCCCAAGGTAAGGGTATAACTTTTGGGAAGATAAACAACGGCCCAAAGTCATGATAGCTTTCAGGAGGATAAACAACGTCCCGAGGTATAAGTTGTTGATATTGTTTTACCTGCATATAACTATCCTGCAAGGAAAATATTAGTTTATGCATTATGTATGCATGCATAGTATGATGCACTTAAGTAATGTATTATGTACTTATGGATATGTATATTATGGTATGATGTAGATGATGTATGTATGAATCATGCCGCCTGAAGCGTCCGGGTAACTTCGTATAACAACTGCTGGCCAGGGAAAATAAATCTCGATTTGTTGCTGAAGAATATGAGGAACTCGTTCCCATATCGTTTGATAACATAGTATTCATAACCTCCCGTCTTCGTTCGATAGTATGGTATACATAACCTCCCGTCTTCGTTTGATAGTAAGGTATCAATAACCTCTCGTCTTCGTTCATCGTACTCCTATTGAAAGAATAAATTCTCGACTATCCGTCTGAGGATAAAAGAGATGGATATAAATTCCTGGGGAGATGTAACTCGAAGTATTTATGAAGATGGATTTGCCCTACTGGGGAACTTGTAGCTGTCTAGTGGGGATGAACCGGCGAAGCTTCGTTGAATTCCTTCCCTCGTTCGTCTTTAGTAAATACTATTACTGCATTTTCATGCCTTTCTGGTAAACATCAATCATATTAAGCATTTATGCATTTCTGGTAAACATCAATCATATTCAAAAGCATACATACATTCAAACACAACCAATGGACGTTTCGCTTATGTAAATAGGGTAAAAGTAAATCTGGATTCAAAGATGGAATTTTATTTATATCACGAAGTGACCTATACATAGGCGAGTTTGTACAAGGAGACAGAAATCCTAGTAAGAGGCATTTGTCATAAAAATTTTACAAAACAAGGAGAATCAGCTATGTGGGAAATAATCCTATTGAGTTTCAATTCTACTATTGCCATTATCTTCAAGTATCTCATCTTCTGCTGTCGGGACGAAAATGATTGGATTGAGCTTTATCTGTTCGAGCTTGAGTAAGTAACACAACTGGTTGTAGTTTCATGGGTGATCCAAACGAGACATAGTCATACGCTTTAATCCCTAACTTTTGCCTGGATTGCCTTTTCAGGTTTTCAATCCACCGGGATACCCTTTTTTGCCCAAGTCGCCTTTTCAGGTTTTCGACTTGCCGGGTGTACATTTTTTATATATATATCCCTAATTTTTTCCCGAACCCTTTTGGTTCGTCGGGATGCCCTTATTTTTGCCTAGGCCAGTCAACCTAGCGGGTCTCTTTTTATGCGTAGTATTTTTTAACTATGTCTGCGTTTACAGGCTGTGGGAAGTCTTCACCATCCATAGTAGTAAGTATCATGGAACCTCCTGAGAATACTGTCTTGACTACAAATGGTCCTTCATATGTAGGAGTCCACTTGCCCCTAGGATCACCCTGTGGCAGTATGATACGCTTGATTACCAAATCACCAGCCTGATATACCTTTGGCTTAACCTTCTTATTAAAAGCTTTGATCATCCGTTTCTGGTACATCTGGCCATGACAAACTGCTGCTAATCTCTTCTCATCAATCAAGTTTATCTGGTCAAGTCAGGTCTGAATCCACTCATCTTCATCCAAGTCTGCATCCTTCATAATTCTTAAGGAGGGAATCTGAACTTCAATGGGCAGAACTGCTTCCATACCATAAACCAAGGAGAATGGGGTTGCCCCTGTTGAAGTACGTATTGTAGTACGATAACCATGAAGAGCAAATGGTAACATCTCGTGCCAATCCTTATAAGTAACAGTCATATTTTGTAAAATCTTCTTAATGTTCTTATTAGCAGCTTCTACCGCCCCATTCATCTTTGGACGATATGGAGAAGAGTTGTGATGCTTAATCTTGAACTGCGTGCAGAGGTCAGTAATCATAGTATTGTTCAGATTAGAGCCATTGCCAGTGATAATACTTTTAGGGATGTCATACCTACATATGAGATTATTCTTAATGAATCGAGCCACCACATTCTTAGTAACAGATGCAAATGAAGTTGCCTCCACCCACTTCATGAAGTAATCAATAGCGACCAGGATGAAACGATGCCCATTAGAAGCAGTAGGCTTGATCTCACCAATCATATCAATGCCCTACATGGCAAAAGGCCAAGGAGCAGTCAACACATTCAATGGTGATGGAGGTATATGTATTTTATCAGCATAGATTTGACACTTGTGACACGTTCTGGAATGTTGATAGCAGCCAGCTTCCATGGTAGACCAATAGTAACCTGCTCTTAATATCTTCTTTGCCATAGTATGACCACTAGAATGAGTGCCAAAGATCCCATCATGCATGTCTTCCATAATCTCTATTGCTTCCTTCTTATCCACACAACGAAGCAAAGTTGAATCATGATTGCGCTTGTATAAAATGCCATTACTCAAAAAGAACTTAGCAGAAAACCTTCTCAAAAACTTTCTATCTTTGACAGATGCCCCTTCAGGGAACTCCTGGGCTTCAAGATATCTTTTCACTTCATAGAACCAAGGCTTCTCCTCTGCTTCTTCAGTGTCAATCTCATTGCAGTATGCAGGCTTTTCAAATCTATCAATAGTAATCTTGGGAGCCTCATCATCCCAGCTGATCTCAAACATGGATGCCATGGTGGCTAAAGCATCTGCCAACTGATTCTCTCTTCGTGGAATATGTCTAAAGGTAATCTCTGTAAAATGTGGGATCAAAGACAACACATGCTCTCTGTAAGGAATGAGATTATCATGCTTGGTATCCCAATCTCCTTTAATCTGACTTACTACCAGGGCTGAATCTCCATACACGTCTAGGAACTGAATCTTCATATCAATGGCAGCTTTGATACCCAGGATACATGCCTCATACTCAGCCATATTATTAGTACAATAGAAACAAAGTCTGGCGGTAATCGGGGTATGACAACCTTCAGGGGAACTAATCACAACACCAACTCCATTACCAAGTGCATTAGAAGCTCCATCAAAAACCATAGTCCATCGGGATCCTTGTTCAGGTCCGTCATATTATCCAGGTTCTTTGGTAATAATCATAATGTCTTCATCAGGGAACTCAAAACTCATTGAATGGTAATCATCCACTACTTGATGAGCCAAATGATCAGCCACAACACTTCCTTTAATGGCCTTCTGAGTAGTATACTTTATATCATATTTTGTCAAGATCATTTGCCATCTTGCAATTCTTCCGGAGAGAGCAGGTTTCTCAAATATGTACTTGATTGGATCCATCTTCGAAATCAATAAGGTAGTATGAGTCAACATATACTGTCTTAGTCGGCGAGCAGCCCATGCCAAAGCGCAGCAAGTTTTCTCGAGCAGTGAGTATATTGTTTCATAATCGGTAAACTTTTTGCTAAGGTAGTATCTTGCTAAGGTAGTATATTGCCTGCCCCAACACACACCCCATTGAGTAGTCTAATACTGTTAAATACATAATCAAGGGTCTTCCATCAACTGGTGGCATCAAAATTGGTGGTTCTAGGAGATATTTCTTGATTTCATCAAAGGCAGTCTGGCACTCGTCATTCCATTCCATTACCTAATCTTTCTTCAACAACTTGAAGATTGGCTCACAGGTAGCAGTTAATTGGGAAATAAATCTTGCAATGTAATTTAATCGTCCCAAGAAACCTCTAACTTCCTTCTCAGTACGGGGAGCTGGCATCTCTTGTATAGCTTTCACTTTTGCAGGGTCTACTTCAATACCTTTTCCACTAACAATGAAACCCAGGAGCTTACCAGATCTAACTCCAAAATTACACTTGTTTGGGTTCAATCTCAACTTGTATTTCTTCAATCTCTCAAACAACTTATGCAGATGATCAAGGTGTTGCTCTTCATTCTGGGACCTGGCTATCATATCATCCACATATACCTCTATCTCATGATGAATCATATCATGAAACAAAGCCACCATAGCACGCTGATATGTTGCCCCTGCATTCTTCAACCCAAATGGCATCACTTTATAGCAAAAGGTGCCCCACTGTGTAACAAAGTTTGTCTTCTCCATATCTTCAGGCGCCATCTTGATTTGATTGTAACCAGAGAAACCATCCATGAAAGAGAATACTTTATGCAGAGCAGTGTTGTCTACCAGAACATCAATATGAGGAAGTGGAAAGTCATCTTTGGGGTTGGCCTTATTCAAATCCTTGTAGTCTACACACATACGTACCTTACCATCTTTCTTAGGTACCGGTACCACATTTGCAACCCATTGAGGATAAGAAGTCACAGCTAAGAACCCTGCATCAAACTGTTTCATTACCTCTGCCTTAATCTTCTCTGACATCTCAGGACGCATGCGACGAACCTTCTGCTTCTTTGGACGACAATCTTCTTTTACCGGTAAACGGTGAACCACAATGTCTGTATCCAACCCTGGCATATCTTCATAGGACCAAGCAAAGATTTCCACATAATCATGTAACATCTGAATCAATCTGCTCTTGACACTATCCTCTAATTCAGCCCCTATCTTGACTTCTTTCCTGTTTTCTTCAGTTCCCAGATTCACAACTTCGATTGGCTCTTCATGTGGCTGTATAGCTTTCTCTTCTTGTTGTAACAACCTAGCAAGCTCTACAGGTACTTCACAATCGTCCTCATTTCCATCTTCAGCTTGATAGATCGGATTCTCGAAATTATAATTGGCAATAGTAGAACTGTTATCAACAGGACCCAGAGTGGATAAGGATCTGCATTTTAGTGATGTGGGTGTGTGTAAGAACACATAGTTGATAGAATAAAAGAAAAGAAAGACAAGGAACACAATATTTACGAAAATGAAACGTCCACTGATTTTTATTGAATGAAGTATGTAAATAAAATGACATCCCGTAACAAGCGCACCATTGTGCCCCGGGTAAGGCACAAGGCTTAAAAGTTTAATTGTTCAAACATTACAAACTTTAAAAGTAACAACACAGTAATAGTATTTACTCCTGACTAAAGGAGATAGGAATAACATCTTCAGCTTTCCAATTATTGAGCCCAGCACCCACAGTAGGAAAAATCCAAGCATCCAAGTTGTAGTCTTCGTCATAGTTACCCACAGCATTGATTTGATCTTTCATAATCCCCTGATTGGTGATACGAACAACACGAGCACGACGAACAGCCTTCTGGGACTCTACAGTGAAACCCAAACCAAATTTGTCAGACTTGTAAGGGATGTCAGGAAGCTGACCCCAAATAGTACAACCACCTTCATCCACCACAGCTCTAGCATCCTTGAGGGAAGCTATTGTAGGAGGTACTCTGGTGACCACAGGAACTTTCTGGACAACAGGAGGAGCTTCATAATTATTAACAACCCAAGGAACCACTTCGAACGTCTGGCACGGATTTTCAACATATTCACCTTCCACTTCAAGATATTTAAAGGTGTTCACATGGCTAACTATATATCCTTCCTCTCCGTAAACAGTGACAACTTTTCCTTCTACTGGATATCTCAGCTTTTGATGTAAGGTGGAGGTTACAGCACCTGCCCCATGGATCCAGGGACGCACAAGCAAACAAGAATACGAGGGACGAATATCCATCACATAAAAAGTAGCATTGAAGACCTGAGAACCTACTTTTATTGGGAGATCAATTTCTCCATGCACAACTCTTCTCGAGCCATCAAAAGCTTTCACCACTATATTACTGGGTTTCAACACAGCATCTTCAGGACTAAGCTTATTCAGAACTTCTTTGGGCAACACATTCAGCGAGGAACCATTGTCTATTAGCACATGTAACAGGGTAGTGCCCCTGCATTCAATAGAGATATGTAGAGCCCTATTATGATCCCTCTTGGCAGGAGTCAAATCAGCATCGGAGAAACCTAACCCATTATCATAGGTCAAGTGTGCAACACAATTTTCAAACTGGTCTACAGAAATCTCATTTGGTACGTGAGCAGTCTTCAAAAATTTAATCAGGGCCTTGGCATGAGCCTCAGAACACAACAATAAAGACAACATAGAAATCTTGGAGGGAGTATGCCCCAATTGGTCAACAATGTCATAATCACTCTTGCGAATGATCTTCAGTACCTCTTCCATCTGCTTAGAAAGATCATTAGCAACTGGCACCTCAGTTTGTACTGGTTCAATAACAGGACCTTTTCCCCGAGCATCAGTAGTGGAGGTAGTAGCTGGAGTAACTGTATTCTTGGAGGTAATTGGAGGAGAGAAAACTCTTCCACTTCTCGTGATCTTACTAGATCCAACAATATTATCAACGTCAAGGTTTTCACCAACAACAGGTGTATCAGCTAAGGATTCTTGCTTAACACCATGGATGTAAACATCGGACCCATAATGCCAAGGCACAGCTTTATCAGAAGTATATAGAATAGGACCCGGAGTAGTAATGATCATAGGAGCCACTCTAGCTTCAGCAACAACCTTCACAGGACCTTCAGCAGTAATTTTGATTGGACCCTTACGAGTGATTTTTACAGGTCCCTTGGAAGTAATCCTTACCGGCACTTTATCAACCATATCCACCTCTTCAACCTTCGCACCTTTAGTTATATGATCAACCATGCTTTCCACAGAAGGTGGGGTCCTCTCAAACACTATGGTGTAATTATTCATGAGACGTTGAATTCCGTCTATCAACCTCCAGCAGCTATCCGGCTTATAGGCACAATATAAATAATCTTCACGACAACCTGGAAAGAACCCAGCTTGTACCAACTTCTTCTTAATAACAGACAATGGTGTAGTTAAATCTGCAACTGAGGAAATATGTGAAACTTCATCAATGGCATTGACAGTCTTCTCATGATTTGGCATGGGAGCAGTAATCACATTCGGAGTACCCGGAGGGTCAAACTCAATCTCTCCCGCATCAATCATATCCTGAATTTTATTCTACAATATCCAGCAACTATTAGTATCATGTCCCTGACAATTTGAATGATATGCACATCGTGCATTAGAATTGTACCTGGGAGAGGTAACATTGGGATTCTGAGGAGGGTCCCTCAAAGTGATAAGTTCACCCTTCAACAAGTGTTGCAAGGCTTGGGCCAGTGACATGTTGAGCTTAGTGAACTGCCTTCTAGGCCTCTGTTGATTTCCCTGTGGTGGCTCTGGTGTTGCAGGAGTTGGATTGGAGATATGAACTGCACTTACAGATTGGTGTCTCCTATTACGATCAGATTGACCATAAACAGCATTTGACTCTTTCTTTCCACTAGGGGGCTTCTTTGTAGTACTGGATGAAGAAGCACCTACTTGGATCTTGCCACTCCTTATACCACTTTCTACGCGCTCTCCTGTCATTATCAACTCAGTGAAGCCAGATGATGAGTTTCCAATGAGATGACTGTAAAAAGGACCATTCAGCGTACACATGAACATATCCACCAACTCCCGGTCAGTTAGAGGGGGTTGCACTCTTCCAGCCAAATCTCTCCACTTCTGGGCATACTCCTTGAAATTTTCTTTAGCACCCATGGACATGCTTTGTAGCTGCATGCGAGTAGGGGCTAAGTCAGCATTGTATTGATATTGCTTGTAAAAGGCTTCAGCAAGATCATTCCAATCACGGATGTTGACACTCTCCAACTGATAGTACCATTCCAATTGAGCTCCAGATAAGCTCTCTTGGAAGAAATGGATCCACAACTTCTTATCAGCAGTATGGGGTTGGATTCTCCGGACATAAGACCTCAAATGCAGCTTGGGACAAGAGACACCATCATACACTACAAAAGCAGGGACCTTAAAACCAATGGGTATAACCACCCCAGATATCAAACTCAGGTCTTCAAAATCCAGCCCAGAAGACTTTTGCAATTCCATAGCATCCATTCTATCCACCAGCATTTTGAATTTGTCTTCATTAGGATCATGATAGTAGTTAGCTTCAGAATCAGAGTCCCCCATTGTATTATGGAGACTGCCTCCTTCTTTCTCAGACTCTTCAGACTCATAATCTTCAACCTGTTCTTTGGTCTTGACAGGACCTCTGAATCTTCTTCCCATGTTGATTAGGCCTCCTGACCTTCTAGTCTTCTTGGTCTTCTTGGCCAGAAGTGTTTTCAATTCATCCTGCCCTTTGGATAAGTTCAGGATCAGCTCTTGAAACTGTGCATTTTGTGCCTGGAGATCTTTGACTGTTTGTTCAAGAGCCATTGCTGAAATAAACAGCGAGAAGATAAGAAATCTGTACACAAGAAACCTGTGATGCAATGATATGATGTATAGATGCGTATGCAATGTTTTCAAGGACCGCATGATTTAAATTTTTTTAAACAACCAAGAAAGTAAACTTTTATTAGTAATAAATTTGTTTGCCCCTTGGGCTTACAAAAAATGAAATGAAATAAATACAAGAGATGGGGTTTTAAGTCTCCCATGGACGTTTCCTCTTTGTGTTGAGGTATAAGTTGAGATTCCGCTCCTCGTGAAGTTGCTTTGTTAGCTCCAAAATTCTTTCTTGACTTGCTTTGTAATGAGTCTCGAAAGTATCCCTTTTCTCCTTCAACTGGATCCAGGACCTCTGTAAGTCTTCCATGTCAGTGGGCATGTCTGGGTGAAGGATGGTATAAGAGGTATCTCCTTCAGCAATAGGCTCCATAGTAACTGGCAGGATGGCAGGATATGGCATCATGAGAGTCTGAGCACAAGATCGTACCCATCTGAGGTAAGCTTCCATAGGAATGGTGTACTTGGGCTCCAGAGTCTTGCTGTCAACCTTGTTCACTTTTCCTCATGCTCGTATGAACCTCTGACGGTAACCTTGCAGATCGTTGTCGTAATCAAACACAATACCCTGAATCAACATGTCATGTGGACCATCACTCCGAGCGTAACCAAACTGTCGTAAAGCTAAAGAAGGGTTGTAAGTAATGCCTCCTCTTATGCCTAGAAGTGACACATTAGGAAACTCCCCACAACGGTCAATGATAGTGACATTCTCCATAGATCTGGAGCACCAATGGATATCTGAATGAGAGAGTGACATGATCCTTTTAGACCACCTGAACCCTTGTTCATTCTTCATCACTGCGCGAGGAAGGTGAGAAATAAACCACTTAGATAGCAAAGTTATGCAGCACATCAGAGTTCCTCGTGCCTTCGTAGTACGAGTATGAAGGGAGTGCAAGATATCTCCAAGCAATGTAGGCACTGGATTGTGACTCAGAAATATGTTGAAGGCATGAACGTCTATGAACTGATCAGGATTGGGGAACAACACTAAGCCATAAATCAACAAGGTTAAGATCTCATCAAAAGCATCATAGCTCATAGCCTTCAAGAACACTTGAGCTTTTTCTATCAACACCTTAGCAAGAATACCCTTAACTCTGCTTCTCGTTTCTAGAACAATGTCTGACTTCTTCAGATGTAGAGCTGCAGCAATAACCTCAGGTTTAGGCTCTTTTTCCAAGCCTGTGAATGGTTTCTGATCAAGTACAGGTATACCCAGAAGTTTGGAGAACTCCTCCATGGTAGGAACCAGCTAATAGTCGGGGAATGTGAAGCAATGGTGCTTAGGGTCAAAGAACTGAAACAGAACACTCATCATGTCTTCATTGAACCCTGAAGTGACTAGATCCAATAGGTGACCATGCCTTTTGATAAACTGGGAGTTTTCAGACACTTGAGAAACCAACTCCTTAAGCTTAGCAGGTATCCCTACAAAGTTGATCCTGATAGTGTTTCTACGAGCAGAAGCCATGACCTGCAACAAAGAACAAAGATAAATCCTTTGGTCCTTGAAATGGTTAGTGAAAATGCTATACTTATGATGCATGATAATGCTATGATGTTATGCTCAATCACAAACATGTGGCACACACAAACAAGTCACACAATATCCCTAGGCTTGAAGGCTTGCATGAGGTTTAAAGGTAAGTACCCTCCCCTGAAGTTTAGATGGTCCATCCTGTCCTATAAAGTAACCAGGTTCTAAGGGATCTCAATATCATTGATCCTTCACAAGGGTGGTTGTTCAGTAGGCAACTTACTTGCCAACCAAAACCCTCCAAGTTTAGAATCTCAATGAGTGTAGTATCGAGTATCAACCAACTTCAGTCTGCACCAAAGTCGGTTATCTCACTACTTTTCGAAAGGCCAAGATGGGATAACTAGGGTTCTAAAAGTTAGTTAGTGCATTGACAACATATGGCAGCCTCATATTATCCTCAACTTGACTTAAGGAACATAAGCACCAACCAAGAAGTCACACTAACTATGGCCACCAGATCAACCATATCGGTATACGCCGTACAGTTTCCTTGGTCTATTGCCATTTACCTAAGGTACACTAGATCCGGGTTAGGATCTTTCACACACAAGAGCACCCAACAAGATAAGTATAAAGCAAACAAGGCAAACAATTTTAAAGTGATCTAATTCCTAAGGGTACCCCTCTTTTATTAAATCCCCATCAGAGTCGCCAGTTCTGTAACACGGTGGGAGAACTGACTTTAGTTAAATGTTGCGGATAGCAAGAGTCGCCACCGACTTTTATTTTATCCAAAGGAAAGGGCATAAAAGAACAGGAAAGACCTTAAAAGATTTTTGGGTTCGGGGGGTAGGTTATGTAAAGGGAAGGTGTTAGCACCCTTTACATCCATGGTTATCCATGGGCTCTTAGTTACTTAGCTCACTTTAAAATGTTTTGAGAAGTGTAGTGTGTGTTTAGAAATTTTCTTAAGTACTTTATAATGATCCATGTACGAATATATATAAAGCCTTTGTTTTGAAAATTTGTTTGAAAAATGTGAAGTGTTTAAAATGTTTTTGAAAAGTGAGCAAGTACATAAGAGGAACCTACCCTAAGTTAAGTCTTTTCTGTTCTTAAATATCCTTTAACTGGTAAGACTATCCCTATTATTAAGGAATATGTAGTCATTACCTTGGATGTATGAGGGACAAGTGAAGGGACAACTATTATTTAGGCAACTGTAAGGTGTATAAGCAATTCGAAGGGACATATCATCTTTATTCGAAAGGGACAAGATCATTACGAAGGCCACCATGAAGGGACTTGATCTTTTTATCTGTTAAGGGACTAGATGATATGAGAGAATGAAGGGACTTTGCTTTATACACCTTACTTGACCTTTTTTCTTTAGGCAACATGAGAGGTAACCCTTAAGAGGTGAGGTGGCGATCCAAGATCGACTTACGTGTGTACGTGTACAAATTCATATATTTATCTTTAAGTTAATGATCTAAATTCAATTTTTAATACAAACATGTCTTGCACTCCCTATTTTACTAACCATGGCATTTAAAAATAAACAATAAAAATTATTCTATAACTATTACATAGTGGATACAATTACATTATAATAATAATAATAAAAGTAAATTAAATAAGCACTCACATAATAAATAAATAAATAAGAAGGGTTAGTAATAATAATAAAAAAATATAAAAAGGTTAGTATAACAATATAATATGGAAATAAATTAAAAGTTCAAAATTAAATAAATAAATATTTTTTAAGAGAATTTAATAAAAGAAATAAATAATAAGTATTATATACTAATAAAATATGATTAATAGTCTAATAATTTAATTATATATACATATTATAAAAATATTTGTTAATTATAATTAAATAAACATATAACAAAATAAATTATATTCATAAGATAAAATTAGGGTTTTTAATTTGTTTTTTAGGAAAATAAATTGGAGTTATTTAATTAATTAGATTATTTACATATAAAAACTATTTACAAATTATAAAATAAATATACATAATTAAAATTTACAAATAAATTAAAAGTTATAATATAATTATGATTTATAAAAGAAAATTAGGGTTTGTCAAAATAAATTAGGTTTTATATGAAAATATTAGGGTTACGTATTTAATATAAATTAAATTATTTGTACAAAATATATAATATTAATAATATTCAATAAAATAAATGTTAAATAATTTTAATAATAAAGTTTAATTTTTGAAAATATAGGTTTGAAATTATATACAAGAAAATAAAATGAACATGTTATTTTTAACATTTATAATTTATTAAATTAATTATAATATAAACAAATTAAATAAAAAAAACAAGAAAAAGTGAAAAAAAAACTTACCTGGGGCTGGGATTCGAACCCAGGCCCTAGGCTTGCTATCTCTTGGACCAACACCACTGCCACCAGACCAAGCGTGCGCTTGTGAATATAGAATGAACACTGATTATTATATTTTTAGCCTGAAAAACATAAGGGAAATAAAGCAAAAAAATGTTGGAGGTGGTATTCGAACCCCTGTCTTGATCTTCATTCACGCGCATGCTTACCATCTAAGCCATTACTACATAATTGAAATATAACAGAAAACAATTCATAATAAAATAAGCATGTTATTCAAATCAGGATTTCGCGCCAACTTCACCATCTTCTTCCTCAGGATTCCTGCGAAATTGGCTACGAATTTGGCTGGGATTTTTCCTACGAATTTGTTTTCGCAACAGAACCTAGGTTTCTCAATCACCATGAAACTTGTAAAATCTTGACAAATTGATTATGCCATAGTGATCCTTACATCATACACGATCCAGCCATGTTGTTAGAATTTATTTATATCACCCTAATCATGAAGCCCCAAATCGGGAGCTTAAACCCTAACAATGGTGATTGTTAATACCTGCACAAAAGCTTCAAACAAACCAACCAGAAACAATGTATAGAACACTACAAACAACATACAACCATCAAAATCCAGTAAAAGATCATAAATCTATGCATTCGAAAAATTCAAGAACACACAACAAATGTGATTCGGCTTATGCATATGAGCATGTTTCTGATGATAATAATGATTGGGATGCGTTCAGTGATGATCAAGGAAGAGATTGATGTTCTTATTTCACCTGAAAAACCACAAAAAGTTAGAATCCGAATTTCAAATTTTTGAAGAATTTTGACTTTGTGAAACTTATCCTTGAGGCAGCAAAATCGTCCCCTTGCATTGTGTTATGTTCATGTACATATAGTGAGTGAAATTAGGTCAAGAGAAGTGATTGTTCTTTGGACTTTTTGGATCAATGAGATTGAAAAAGATCATGCCTTAAAATTCAAATATTTTTTGATATAACATTGCTATTTTGAGACAATTACCATAATTTTCATATCAATCTGATCCAAGCAATATTTATGATTTTCTAGAAGCAATATCTCATCCAAATATTTGATTTATATATTTTATTTTGATTTAAAATAGTTTTAAATGAATAAAATCACAATAAATAAAATAAAAATAATAAAAATCTGAATAAATGAGAATTGGGTCGTGCATGATGTCATGTTAAATTTTGGATCACAAAATTGCAAGCCCATTTGGAGGAATTTGGTTTTAAGGCCCTATTTGCTTCATAAACCTCCCAAAAATTTCCCAACTTTGCAAGGGCACAAATCCTTCAATTTTAATGCTATGAGGGTGTTCTTGGACATTTTGGAAAGCTTAAGTAATCCTCTAACCATCCCCATTGGTTTCATGTCCATATCATTTACCATTCTCAAGTTATGCTCTTTTGAATTTGTTGACTTTTTGTTGACTTTCAAAAGGACCTATAATGTCTTAGCTCATACCTTCCAAATGAAGCATTTTTGGGCTTGGCTTGTGAGACACAAAGTTGTAGAGACTTCAATTTACTTCAAAATGAGATTTGGATGGGAAAAATTTGATGAAGCATGTGAAAGTTATGGCTGGTCAAAGTTCAGTTGACTTTTCCTGTGGAAACCCTAATTTAGAAACTCCTGATTCTTGATTATCTGAAATATCCTTGATGAATCATGATCAACCCTTGATCAAATGATGAATTTTACTTCATATACTTGATGTTGGCAAAAAATCATGAAGTTTGACTTTGGTTTGACCACAGTTGACCTTAATTTGACTTTTTAACTACTTTGACTGATTTTGACCTATCTGATCATCTGACTGAGCAAACCTTTGGGAAAAGTCTTGAAACTTGTCATGGGGATTCTTAAACACATATAAGATGTTATGAAGCTCACTTGAAGTCTTGGAAGTCCATTTAGCCTGATTAAAGTCAAAACCCTAGTTTAGGATGCATTGCTTAGGAGGATGCATTGTCTGAGGGAATTGTCAAATCTTCTGACTATTTGTGAACTTTGTGAACCTTGTGAACCTCATAAGATGTCTTGTGAACCTTGTGAACCTCATGGGAGATCTTGTGAACCTTGTGAACCTCATGGGATGTCTTGTGAACCTTGTGAACCTCATGGGAGATCTTGTGAACCTTGTGAACCTCATGGGAGGTCTTGTGAACCTTGTGAACCTCATGGGAGATCTTGTGAACCTTGTGAACCTCATGGGAGGTCTTGGTATACAAAGTCTTGTCTTGTGAGGGAAAATTTTGGGGTGCAACAGCTGCCCCTGTTTAATTTTCTGAAACCTGGGGGGTTAGATTGGTATATGTGCCAATTGTAACCTGGAAGGTTGAAGGGGATTGAACACAAAAACCCAAAAATTTGCACTCACCAGTGCATAGAGTAACACTGATGATTAGTTGTATATGCTTGAGTGGGCTTGAAGATGCCACTTGGAGAAAAGTTCTTCAAATATACTTCTTGGAGAATAAGGTGGTCCAAAGTATGAAGATATAGCTTTTGTGAAGATAAACAACGTCCCAACATTACCTTTGGGAAGATAAACAATAGCCCAAGGTAATGGAATAGCTTTTGGGAAGATAAACAACGACCCAAAATAATGGTAACTTTTGGGAAGATAAACAACGACCCAAAGTCATGATAGAGTACTTGGGAAGATAAACAACGGCCCAAGGTAAGGGTATAACTTTTGGGAAGATAAACAACGGCCCAAAGTCATGATAGGATACTTGGGAAGATAAACAACGGCCCAAGGTAAGGGTATAACTTTTGGGAAGATAAACAACGGCCCAAAGTCATGATAGGTTACTTGGGAAGATAAACAACAGCCCAAGGTAAGGGTATAACTTTTGGGAAGATAAACAACGGCCTAAAGTCATGATAGCTTTCAGGAGGATAAACAACGTCCCGAGGTATAAGTTGTTGATATTGTTTTACCTGCATATAACTATCCTGCAAGGAAAATATTAGTTTATGCATTATGTATGCATGCATAGTATGATGCACTTAAGTAATGTATTATGTACTTATGGATATGTATATTATGGTATGATGTAGATGATGTATGTATGAATCATGCCGCCTGAAGCGTCCGGGTATCTTCGTATAACAACTGCTGGCCAGGGAAAATAAATCTCGATTTGTTGCTGAAGAATATGAGGAACTCGTTCCCATATCGTTTGATAACATAGTATTCATAACCTCCCGTCTTCGTTCGATAGTATGGTATCCATAACCTCCCGTCTTCGTTTGATAGTAAGGTATCCATAACCTCTCGTTTTCGTTCATCGTACTCCTATTGAAAGAATAAATTCTCGACTATTCGTCTGAGGATAAAAGAGATGGATATAAATTCCAGGGGAGATGTAACTCGAAGTATTTATGAAGATGGATTTGCCCTACTGGGGAACTTGTAGCTGTCTAGTGGGGATGAACCGGCGAAGCTTCGTTGAATTCCTTCCCTCGTTCGTCTTTAGTAAATACTATTACTGCATTTTCATGCCTTTCTGGTAAACATCAATCATATTAAGCATTTAGGCATTTCTGGTAAACATCAATCATATTCAAAAGCATACATACATTCAAACACAACCAATGGACGTTTCGCTTATGTAAATAGGGTAAAAGTAAATCTGGATTCAAAGATGGAATTTTATTTATATCACGAAGTGACCTATACATAGGCGAGTTTGTACAAGGATACAGAAATCCTAGTAAGAGGAATTTGTCATAAAATTTTTAGAAAACAAGTAGAATCAGCTATGTGGGAAATAATCCTATTGAGTTTCAATTCTACTATTGCCATTATCTTCAAGTATCTCATCTTCTGCTGTCGGGACGGAAATGATTGGATTGAGCTTTATCTGTTCGAGCTTGAGTAAGTAACACAACTGGTTGTAGTTTCATGGGTGATCCAAACGAGACATAGTCATACGCTTTAATCCCTAACTTTTGCCTGGATTGCCTTTTCAGGTTTTCAATCCACCGGGATACCCTTTTTTGCCCAAGCCGCCTTTTCAGGTTTTCGACTTGCCGGGTGTACATTTTTTATATATATATATCCCTAATTTTTGCCCGAACCCTTTTGGTTCGTCGGGATGCCCTTATTTTTTCCTAGGCCAGTCAACCTAGCGGGTCTCTTTTTAAGCGTAGTATTTTTTAACTATGTCTGCGTTTACAGGCTGTGGGAAGTCTTCACCATCCATAGTAGTAAGTATCATGGCACCTCCTGAGAATACTGTCTTGACTACAAATGGTCCTTCATATGTAGGAGTCCACTTGCCCCTAGGATCACCCTGTGGCAGTATGATACGCTTGATTACCAAATCACCAGCGTGATATACCTTTGGCTTAACCTTCTTATTAAAAGCTTTGATCATCCGTTTCTGGTACATCTGGCCATGACAAACTGCTTCTAATCTCTTCTCATCAATCAAGTTTATCTGGTCAAGTCGGGTCTGAATCCACTCATCTTCATCCAAGTCTGCATCATTCATAATTCTTAAGGAGGGAATCTGAACTTCAATGGGTAGAACTGCTTCCATACCATAAACCAAGGAGAATGGGGTTGCCCCTATTGAAGTACGTATTGTAGTACGATAACCATGAAGAGCAAATGGTAACATCTCGTGCCAATCCTTATAAGTAACAGTCATCTTTTGTAAAATCTTCTTAATGTTCTTATTAGCAGCTTCTACTGCCCCATTCATCTTTGGACGAAATGGAGAAGAGTTGTGATGCTTAATCTTGAACTGCGTGCAGAGGTCAGTAATCATAGTATTGTTCAGATTAGAGCCATTGTCAGTGATAATCCTTTCAGGGATGCCATACCTACATATGAGATTATTCTTAATGAATCGAGCCACCACATTCTTAGTAACAGATGAAAATGAAGCTGCCTCCACCCACTTCGTGAAGTAATCAATAGCGACCAGGATGAAACGATGCCCATTAGAAGCAGTAGGCTTGATCTCACCAATCATATCAAGGCCCCACATGGCAAAAGGCCAAGGAGCAGTCAACACATTCAATGGTGATGGAGGTATATGTATTTTATCAGCATAGATTTGACACTTGTGACACGTTCTGGAATGTTGATAGCAGTCAGCTTCCATGGTAGACCAATAGTAACCTGCTCTTAATATCTTCTTTGCCATAGTATGACCACTAGAATGAGTGCCAAAGATCCCATCATGCATGTCTTCCATAATCTCTGTTGCTTCCTTCTTATCCACACAACGAAGCAAAGTTGAATCATGATTGCGCTTGTATAAAACGCCATTACTCAAAAAGAACTTAGCAGAAAACCTTCTCAAAAACTTTCTATCTTTGACAGATGCCCCTTCAGGGAACTCCTGGGCTTCAAGATATCTTTTCACTTCATAGAACCAAGGCTTCTCCTCTACTTCTTCAGTGTCAATCTCATTGCAGTATGCAGGCTTTTCAAATCTATCAATAGTAATCTTGAGAGCCTCATCATCCCATCTGATCTCAAACATGGATGCCATGGTGGCTAAAGCATCTGCCAACTGATTCTCTCTTCGTGGAATATGTCCAAAGGTAATCTCTTTAAAATGTGGGATCAACGACAGCACATGCTCTCTGTAAGGAATGAGATTATCATGCTTGGTATCCCAATCTCCTTTAATCTGACTTACTACCAGGGCTGAATCTCCATACACGTCTAGGAACTGAATCTTCATATCAATGGCAGCTTTGATACCCAGGATACATGCCTCATACTCAGCCATATTATTAGTACAATAGAAACAAAGTCTGGCGATAATCGGGGTATGACAACCTTCAGGGGAACTAATCACAACACCAACTCCATTACCAAGTGCATTAGAAGCTCCATCAAAAACCATAGTCCATCGGGATCCTTGTTCAGGTCCGTCATATTGTCCAGGTTCTTTGGTAATAATCATAATGTCTTCATCAGGGAACTCAAAACTCATTGAATGGTAATCATCCACTGCTTGATGAGTTAAATGATCAGCCACAACACTTCCTTTAATGGCCTTCTGAGTAGTATACTGTATATCATATTCTGTCAAGATCATTACACCTTACTTGACCTTTTTTCTTTAGGCAACATGAGAGGTAACCCTTAAGAGGTGAGGTGGCGATCCAAGATCGACTTACGTGTGTGCGTGTACAAATTCATGTATTTATCTTTAAGTTAATGATCTAAATTCAATTTTTAATACAAACATGTCTTGCACTCCCTATTTTACTAACCATGGCATTTAAAAATAAATAATAAAAATTATTCTATAACTATTACATAGTGGATACAATTACATTATAATAATAATAATAAAAGTAAATTAAATAAGCACTCACATAATAAATAAATAAATAAATAAATAAGAAGGGTTAGTAATAATAAACAAAAATAAATAAATATAAAAAGGTTAGTATAACAATATAATATGGAAATAAATTAAAAGTTCAAAATTAAATAAATAAATATTTTTTAAGAGAATTTAATAAAAGAAATAAATAATAAGTATTATATACTAATAAAATATGATTAATAGTCTAATAATTTAATTATATATACATATTATAAAAATATTTGTTAATTATAATTAAATAAACATATAACAAAATAAATTATATTCATAAGATAAAATTAGGGTTTTTAATTTGTTTTTTAGGAAAATAAATTGGAGTTATTTAATTAATTAGATTATTTACATATAAAAACTATTTACAAATTATAAAATAAATATACATAATTAAAATTTACAAATAAATTAAAAGTTATAATATAATTATGATTTATAAAAGAAAATTAGGGTTTGTCAAAATAAATTAGGTTTTATATGAAAATATTAGGGTTACGTATTTAATATAAATTAAATTATTTGTACAAAATATATAATATTAATAATATTCAATAAAATAAATGTTAAATAATTTTAATAATAAAGTTTAATTTTTGAAAATATAGGTTTGAAATTATATACAAGAAAATAAAATGAACATGTTATTTTTAACATTTATAATTTATTAAATTAATTATAATATAAACAAATTAAATAAAAAAAACAAGAAAAAGTGAAAAAAAAACTTACCTGGGGCTGGGATTCGAACCCAGGCCCTAGGCTTGCTATCTCTTGGACCAACACCACTGCCACCAGACCAAGCGTGCGCTTGTGAATATAGAATGAACACTGATTATTATATTTTTAGCCTGAAAAACATAAGGGAAATAAAGCAAAAAAATGTTGGAGGTGGTATTCGAACCCCTGTCTTGATCTTCATTCACGCGCATGCTTACCATCTAAGCCATTACTACATAATTGAAATATAACAGAAAACAATTCATAATAAAATAAGCATGTTATTCAAATCAGGATTTCGCGCCAACTTCACCATCTTCTTCCTCAGGATTCCTGCGAAATTGGCTACGAATTTGGCTGGGATTTTTCCTACGAATTTGTTTTCGCAACAGAACCTAGGTTTCTCAATCACCATGAAACTTGTAAAATCTTGACAAATTGATTATGCCATAGTGATCCTTACATCATACACGATCCAGCCATGTTGTTAGAATTTATTTATATCACCCTAATCATGAAGCCCCAAATCGGGAGCTTAAACCCTAACAATGGTGATTGTTAATACCTGCACAAAAGCTTCAAACAAACCAACCAGAAACAATGTATAGAACACTACAAACAACATACAACCATCAAAATCCAGTAAAAGATCATAAATCTATGCATTCGAAAAATTCAAGAACACACAACAAATGTGATTCGGCTTATGCATATGAGCATGTTTCTGATGATAATAATGATTGGGATGCGTTCAGTGATGATCAAGGAAGAGATTGATGTTCTTATTTCACCTGAAAAACCACAAAAAGTTAGAATCTGAATTTCAAAATTTTGAAGAATTTTGACTTTGTGAAACTTATCCTTGAGGCAGCAAAATCGTCCCCTTGCATTGTGTTATGTTCATGTACATATAGTGAGTGAAATTAGGTCAAGAGAAGTGATTGTTCTTTGGACTTTTTGGATCAATGAGATTGAAAAAGATCATGCCTTAAAATTCAAATATTTTTTGATATAACATTCCTATTTTGAGACAATTACCATAATTTTCCTATCAATCTGATCCAAGCAATATTTATGATTTTCTAGAAGCAATGTCTCATCCAAATATTTGATTTATATATTTTATTTTGATTTAAAATGGTTTTAAATGAATAAAATCACAATAAATAAAATAAAAATAATAAAAATCGGAATAAATGAGAATTGGGTCGTGCATGATGTCATGTTAAAGTTTGGATCACAAAATTGCAAGCCCATTTGGAGGAATTTGGTTTTAAGGCCCTATTTGCTTCATAAACCTCCCAAAAATTTCCCAACTTTGCAAGGGCACAAATCCTTCAATTTTAATGATATGAGGGTGTTCTTGGACATTTTGGAAAGCTTAAGGAGTACTCTAACCAACCCCATTGGTTTCATGTCCATATATTTTACCATTCTCAAGTTATGCTCTTTTGAAGTTGTTGACTTTTTGTTGACTTTCAAAAGGACCTATAATGTCTTAGCTCATACCTTCCAAATGAAGCATTTTTGGGCTTGGCTTGTGAGACACAAAGTTGTAGAGAATTCAATTTCCTTCAAAATGAGATTTGGATGGGAAAAATTTGATGAAGCATGTGAAAGTTATGGCTGGTCAAAGTTTAGTTGACTTTTCCTGAGGAAACCCTAATTTAGAAACTCCTGATTCTTGATTATCTTAAATCTCCTTGATGAATCATGATCAACCCTTGATCAAATGATGAATTTTACTTCATATACTTGATGTCGGCAAAAAATCATGAAGTTTGACTTTGGTTTGACCACAGTTGACCTTAATTTGACTTTTTAACTACTTTGACTGATTTTGACCTATCTGATCATCTGACTGAGCAAACCTTTGGGAAAAGTCTTGAAACTTGTCATGGGGATTCTTAAACACATATAAGATGTTATGAAGCTCACTTGAAGTCTTGGAAGTCTATTTAGCCTGATTAAAGTCAAAACCCTAGTTTAGGATGCATTGCTTAGGAGGATGCATTGTCTGAGGGAATTGTCAAATCTTCTGACTATTTGTGAACTTTGTGAACCTTGTGAACCTCATAAGATGTATTGTGAACCTTGTGAACCTCATGGGAGATCTTGTGAACCTTGTGAACCTCATGGGATGTCTTGTGAACCTTGTGAACCTCATGGGAGATCTTGTGAACCTTGTGAACCTCATGGGAGGTCTTGTGAACCTTGTGAACCTCATGGGAGGTCTTGGTACACAAAGTCTTGTCTTGTGAGGGAAAATTTTGGAGTGCAACAGTTACATGTCGCGTGCTGCCGCCTTTGTCCTGCTCAGAGGGAACTAGGCGCCCGATCCTTACAGAGTTTATCTTGATCGAATGGATTCTGATGATATCTTTTATGACGTATATGCCGAGCACCGAGTGACACGTTTGTTTGATGAGGCATCATTGTTCTCAGGATGGTTGGCATGCAGTTCGACCATCACAGCTCGATATCTGCGGAGCGCGTCTTGCGTCAGTTCAGTTACTTGCAGACCATCCCCATGATGCCTCTTGAATCTGCTCCTCTTGGCTTGACCCGTAGGGAAATAGGTGAGAGATATGTTGACTTCCAGAACTACTTGTTACCGGAAGAGGCTTGGGCGACCAGGTCCCCTAGAGAGTGAAGTGTTGTTGTATGGTACATCTCCTGATTCTATAGAGTCTCACACCCATTGATGGTGCCCTCTGCTGAGGGATTGCCGCTCATACTTGTTCATTCGGAGATATTAGAGGAGAAACAGTCTCAGGTGGATCTTACGCATTATTTCATACCTCGATGTCGTGAGATAGAGCAGATAACGCTAGAGGCCATTGCGGACGGTCACCTCCCCGAGGGCTCTGGTGGCAGACTTGCCACGGATATGATCTTTGAGATTACTCGTAGGGCACTTTAGTACCGCCGACATCGAGTCAGGATGACTGGTAAGGGCCGAGGAGCAGGGAGCCAGGAGAGATCCTTAGGCATACACAATAGTTTTTGTTTGATGTATTCTACACTTTTTTTTACACTTTTGTATTGTACTTTGACATGATTATGATTTTATATATATATATATATATATATATATATATATATATATATATATATATCATTTTATTTTATATATATATATATATTTTCGAATGTATATTAAGTTGCGACGATAAACTAACATTCACAACAAACCAACAAAACTGATTTTAAGAAAAATAAAGTTCTGGTATTTTTTCGGATGTGCAGATCTGGTGAAGCTTTCCGGATATGCACATCCAGAAAAAAATCAACATTTTGTAAAAAAGTGGTGTGTCCGGATGTGCACATCCGAAAACTGGGGGTATAAAAAGAAGTTTGCAAGGTGCCATAGAAACCCATGGGGTGTATTAAGAAATGCTTTACTATAAATGCAAGTAAAAAATAAGTTTCAGCCTATGATATCGCCTATATTCATAATTCACATACAATACAATTATCATGATAAAATATGTATTTATTTGATAAAATATGTATTTATTTTGTATTAATTTGTATTCATTTTTGTATTTATTTATGATTATAATTTTATATGTAATTATATCAAATTGGATCAAAATAAATACATATTAATAAAAAAATATGTACATATTCTATCAATCATATGCACATAATTCATAATTTCATATCATAACTTTAACATATATCTTTATTATCACATACATAAAATACATAACATAACCTAATATACATATAAAATAACGTAGATGCAACATAACATTAATTTGACATTTCATAACCAATAGATGGGTCATGATGTTTCATTATCAATAAAACATTGTAAGTTGATCTCATAAGTGTCGCACCCACCTTGGTTGGATCTTGTAGTTGAGTAATAATGAAACATATTTCATATAACACTTACATTTGCATCGTTCTTCGGCTCAAGAGAGATGGTGTAATAATACCCAGTCTTAGTCAGTTTTCGATTGTCAATGTAGTGTAAAATACTCTTTAGTTTGGATTTCAGATCTACAAAAGAGGTATTCTCTGTGACCCTAAATTCAAAAAGAGACCCCACGTCGTTGAAGTAAGCAGATACAATATACTAATATTGATTCATTTTTGAGAGTTTGTTAAAAACTTATTATGCATATTTATATAAGTTTTAGACCATTATGAACCATACAACTGTAATATTGTTTCAGGGGGTTAGTCTTGAGATTAATATTCTGATTCACCCAAATTTTATCATGCATGAAGCATACACAAATATGCTTCACCCAAGAGTTTCTCCAGAGACTGAAATCCAAATTTACATCTTTTTGATCATGTACGAAGCGAGCATTTACCTTGACACCCCCACTTGAACCTAACACCTCCCATTTTGTATGAAAAGACAATAATGCCCCTACAAAAAAAATTCACTCATTTTCAAAATTCACAATTGCGACGCGTAAATTTGATTTCTTGGGGGGATACCGAATTTGTTTTCTATGAAGGTGGCACCAGATCAACATCACGCTCTGGAAGTGGAACAAGACTATCCTGACGAGACTCGTGGGAGGGCGGGGTCTGTGATGAACCCTCAGTAGTATCACGATGCCTTCATGATGAAGAAGTGAATGATGTGGTGGGAGACGAGGTCGAGGGAGTGTATTGTGCATGTGATGAAGACGACTTAGTAGTAGGTTGTGTAAGATCAAAGTGCGCCTAAGAGGGGGGTGAATTAGGTGTTATCAAATTTTTCTTGATTCTTTTTCTTTGATGGATGGATTTTTCTTTTTATGGTTTATGACATGAAAATGAAAAAGCAAGAAATAAAAAGTGACACGGATATTTATCCTGGTTCCCTTCACAATCCGAAGGTACATCCAGTCCCCTTTCAACACGAAAGAGATTTCTACTAGTTTTTAGAAACGTACAACCTATCACACCTTCAATGGTGAGGCCTACTTTCTAACAAACTAAACAACCTAGTGTGCAAGAACAATCCTCTTGCAACACTAACCCTTATGTCCAAACAATCCTTGGAACACAAGTCACAATAGAAAATCTTTCTATAATTTTTGTAGTTTGAGTGAGTAATACAATGATTGGTATCAATAAAAATTGATCTTCTCCTATATTCAAAATTCACTACTCAAAAATTCAATACAAGTGTTCAAATGAAATATGAAATATGATGAACAATGAACACTTTTTGAAGTATGAAAAATATTTGAATTTTAGTGATTTTGATTGTATGATAATATTTGAAAAGTTCTTGGAGGTGTTTATGAATTTGAAAATTTAAGAATTTATAAGAGTCAAAACACCTTTTCAAAAAGGTATGAAAATTTATGAAATAAATTAATGAAGAGGTATAACATTTAAAAAATATTTGAATTGAAAGGAAACAATTTTTCAGAAAAACCTTCAGTGTTAACCGGTTAACCATATGGGTTAATCGGTTAACGTGCTGAAACGTTACCAAAGAATTAAAATTTAGGGACCGTTAACCGGTTAACCCATATGGTTAACCGGTTAACACTGTTAAAACTCAGAAAAATATTTGATTTTAAAGTGTTAAACCAGTTCCGATTTATTTCAAAATATGTATATGCAATGAATTATCATGATAAATTATTTTGAACACTTGTATATCATTTTAAGGAGTGTGTTTTGATATACCTAAGCCTTGTGTCCAAGTCTTGAAAAGTTTGCACAATACCTTGATTCGAACGATAGCATTCCATTGATGATGCATAGCCATAATCTTGACCTTGGTTGACATCTCGACTTTTTGCAATACGGAATGAGCTTGAATATTGTTGATGTCATCAAAACATTGAGCTTGAAGTATGCTTCTACATTCTCCCCCTTTTTGATGATGACAACCAAAAGAATTTTGCGCACAAGCTTTGATCGATCGATGTTTTGTTCTAGGCTTGCTTTTCCCCCTATGTCCAGCAACTCCCCCTATCTAAACAGAGGCAAAATTCTGCACAGAGAGATATTAGAAACCAAGCTCTTCTCCCCCTTTGGCATTAGCAAAAAGGAAGAGAGAATCAAGCATAATCATGAAAATATGCAAGTAATTTCAGCATGATTCAATTTAACATTTAAACGAAAAACATACACGATAGCACAAATATAACACAAACATAATTGGATTAAAACGGGAAAAGAGTACGGAAACAAACAACCGAAATGAAATCAAAAATGCCTAACAAACTTAGGACTTGTAACAGAATTTATAAAACTAATTAAAAACAATAAAACAACAAGAACAACAAGACATGCATGTTCATTCATCATCCGACATTTCATCACTTTCATCTTCACCATCTTCACCATCTTCACTACCGGCTTCACTTTCATCATCCTCGGTTTGGTTGTGAGAACCGATAATAAGTTTTTGAAGACTTTTGAGAGTTCGTTGGGTTTCACGGTGGTTTTGTTGGGCTTCACGGTGGTGTGTCATGATGGTGGTGTAGAGGAAGTCATTGGTTATGCCACCTTCGGGAATAGGAAATGATGGAGCGGAGAAACCATCGACATATTCAAAAGAGCCATCATTGCGTTGAACAATTCTGGTATTCTTCACAATTGTAATATCATTAATCTCATTCGCCGTAGCCTTCATGGCGATAAATGGTTCCCTACCAATAACCAAGTCGGTTTGCTCAATGATCCGAGAAATGAGCCTAGCATACGGAAGTCTTGTTTTGAGCGAGAGTTGTTGCTTCAAATGATACATCATTGTGAGCATCCAATTAATCTTCACCTTTTTCTTGATAGCAAACAACACTTGCATCTCTAAGTCATTGATTTGAGAGTGGTTTGAATCCTTGGGCAGCAGCACATAACAAATGATATAGTGTAACAACCGATCATCAACCGTCAAATTTTTCGCATAACATAGTGTCCTTGAAGTGCGCTGTCCCGATGTCACAACATCCTTCGGAAAACGGCAGATTGAGTAATAATACTCCATTTTATTATAGCTGGACCAAATATCATCAATGTGGTTCACGCCTTTGCGGAGAAACACACCGGAAAAGGGAATGTTCAGCGACGCAACCAAAGCACCTAAATCCTCCTTAATTTCACAATTTCTAACAAGAGTATGCAGCTTATGTTTACCATGCCTATCCAAGTTGAGTGAGAAGTTATGCATGAAAGATTGGACCAAATCCGGGTAAACTTTCCCGTTGTCAGCAACAAAGTCACTCATTCCTTAAAATTCTAGCAATGCAGGAAACTTAAAAGTTGGAGGTTTGAAGGATTTCAGAAGAACATATTTACCCTTAACCAATGGTCTGACGCTGACTTTGAAATCTAGTTTCCTCTTCTTGGTGGATTCCAATGGAGTTTCTGTAACTGGAGCTTCTTCTAACACTGAGGCAGGTTCCTTTCCTTTCCTTTGGGGTGCCATGAACAAATGATGGAGTTAGGGCTTGGAGGAGATAAGATTTTCGGATTTGATGTTGGGTGAGTTGAATGAGGTTTGAAGAGTTTTTATAAAGATGAGGAGATAGTGGGTTTTAATGGGGGTTTGATTTGTTGAAGGATGGAAGTTGGAAGAAGATGATAAATAGTGTTTATTGTAGTCAATGGTTGAAGAGTCAAAGTTTGAATGTGAATGAACAACACATGTAATGCAATGTACTTGAAACATGTATTAAAGACATAGTAAAAACAAAATAAAAAAACAAAAAAAACATAAGTTCTGAAACTTGCGCTGGAAATCCAAATTTTGGATGTGTTAACCGGTTAACCTATTACGTTAACCGGTTAACCGTTAAAAATTTTGAATTTTTTGAAAAATCCAGCAGCATGTTTTAGAGCAAATAAAAAAAGTTTTCATAAAGTGTTAGCACTTATCAAAATGCAACTTTCGATCAAAAAAAATTTTGAAATCGATTATTTCCGGGTATACGAAAGTGAGAAAAACGAAAACCGGCGAAATGGAAGTGCTAGCATTTTATGACACAAAAGTGAACAAACATACATATAATGCAATAAAAACATACAACAAACAATTTTTAAGTCAAGGTAGATGTCACCTTCATTGAGAATACCAAGTTCTCGTCGAATCTTGAAAAATTGCTCTTTAGCCAACGGTTTAGTGAATATATCAGCGAGTTGATTGTGTGTGTCCACGAACGTAACATCGACATCTCCATTTAGAACATGATCTCGAAGGAAGTGATGTCGGATATCTATGTGCTTTGTTCTTGAATGCATGACCGGGTTCTTCGTGATATTAATGGAACTTGTGTTGTCACACCGGAGAGGGATACAACCGAGGTCTATACCGAAATCGAGGAGTTGTTGTTTAAGCCACAAGATTTGTGCACAACAACTTCCTGCTGCGATGTACTCCGCTTCGACCGTGCTAAGTGCAACGCATGCTTGCTTCTTACATGCCCACGACACTAGCGCATTCCCGAGAATGTGACAAGTACCACTTGTACTTTTTCTATCGGTCTTACATCCTGCATAATCAGTGTCAGAATAACCAATTAAAGAACAAGTACTACCTTTAGGATACCATAATCTGACGTGCGTCATTCCTTTGAGATACTTCATGATCCTCTTCACGGCGGTGAGATGTGATTCTTTCAGATTAGCTTGAAAGTGTGCACACAAACAAACACTAAACATAATGTCAAGACGGCTTGCCGTCAAATATAAATGTGAACTGATCATACCTTGATACTTTGTAATATCTATTGAAGTGCCAGATAGATCTTGATCAACATACATTCCAGATCCCATTGGGGTGGACATTTCTTTGCAATTGTCCATATCAAATCTTTTCAGTAATTCCTTGCAATACTTGGATTGGTTGATGAAGATTCCATCCTTTGTTTGCTTGATTTGTAATCCAAGGAAGTAGTTCATCTTTCCCATCATGGACATCTCGAATTCGCCTTGCATCATAAGAGATAATTCTTCGCAAAGATCTTTGTTTATTGAACCAAAGATGATGTCGTCGACATAGACTTGAACTAGTAAGGTGTTTCCCTTGAAATTCTTGATGAACAAAGTCTTGTCAACCTTTCCTTTCGTAAAACCCTTCTCACATAGGAAGTTGTTAAGACGGTCATACCATGCCCTTGGTGCTTGCTTTAAGCTATAAAGAGCCTTCTTCAACTTGTAGACATGAGAGGGATTCTTGAAATCTTCAAATCCCGGAGGTTGTTTGACATAGACTTCTTCATTGATGTAACCATTTAGGAAAGCGCTTTTGACATCCATCTGGTACAACTGAAAATTCATTGAACAAGTGTAAGCAAGTAATAATATAATTGCTTCTAACCTTTCTACCGGAGCGAATGTTTCATTAAAGTCAATTCCTTCTTCTTGGTTGTAGCCTTGTGCGACCAATCTTGCTTTATTACGAACTATGATTCCATTCTCGTCAAGTTTGTTTTTGAACACCCATCTTGTACCTATGATATGTTTGTTGTCTGGTCTTGGTACAAGAGTCCAAACTTGGTTCCTTTCTAATTGGTTGAGTTCTTCTTGCATAGCTATTATCCATTGATCGTCACCTAAGGCTTCATCGATTTTTGTTGGTTCAATTTGAGATACGAACGCCATGTTGAGACAAGCATCCTTGAGATTTAGTCGAGTTGCAATGCCTTGGCTAATATCACCAATAACTTTATCTATCGGGTGATCTCTATGAGTTCTCCATTCTTTAGGAAGATCTTGATGTTCTTCAATGGTTGGTGAGTCATCTTCTTGTGATATTGCTTGTTCTTTTGATGTCTCCTTTTGTTGTTGCGATAGATCTACTGCATCATCATCATCATCCACAATAATATTATCCTCTTTCGAGGGGTTAGTCTCATCAAACGAAACATGAATAAATTCTTCAATAGTAAGTGTTCGTTTATTTAAAATTCTAAAAGCTTTAATTTGAGAGAGAATAACCAAGAAATATACCTTCGTCGGACTTCTCATCAAACTTACCAAGGTTGTCCTTGCCGTTGTTGAGAATGAAGCATTTGCATCCGAATATGTGGAAAAAAGATATGTTGGGTTTCCTACCCTTGAACAACTCATATGGAGTCTTATTGAGAATTGGTCGAATATTGACACGGTTACTTACAAAACAAGTCGTGCTAACCGCATCCGCCCAAAAATATTTAGGAAGATTTGACTCGCTAAGCATTGTCCTTGCAAGTTCCACTAATGCCCTATTCTTCCTTTCTACGACACCATTTTGTTGAGGAGTCCTTGGTGCGAAAAAATTGTGAGAGATTCCATGCTCTTCACAAAACTCTTCAAATGATGAATTTTGAAACTCGCCACCATGGTCGCTTCTAATGGAGACTATTGAGAGTGAATTCTCGTTTTGAATTTGCTTGGCATACTTCTTGAATGCTTTGAAGGCATCACTTTTCTGCACTAAAAACAAAGTCCATGTGTATCTAGAGAAATCATCAACAATAACTAAGGCATAAACGTTACCTCCAAAGATTTGTGTTCTTGATGGACCGAAGAGATCCATAAGTAACAATTGTAGTGGTCTTGAAGTAGATATCACTTTCTTGGTCTTTGTAGATGTTTAGAATTGGCAGAATTTTTGACCAACAAGAAATATTGAATTCAGTTCAGAATGTCCTATCAGATGTTGGGACATTATCAAACAGAGTATAAGAACTTAATTCAGGATGTCACACCAGATGTTGGGACATTGTGTAAATGATTTAAGTTCAGTTTTTCAGGATGTCCCAACAAATGTTGAGACATCTCAAACCTGCTATCAGAATTAATTAATGACTAACTGATCTGAGAAGTTTAAGGAGAGTTATCTGGAATTAATTATGGATGGACAAAAACAGATTAAGGCGCATCTGTAGAGAGTTTTGTTATGAGTGTAACACGGTGGGAGAACTGACTTTAAGTTATGTTGCGGATAGCAAGAGTCGCCACCGACTTTTATTTTATCCAAAATGAAAGGGTATAAAAGAACAGGAAAGACCTTAAGAGAATATTTTGGGTCCGGGGGGTAAGTTATGTAAAGGGAAGGTGTTAGCACCCTTTACATCCATGGTTATCCATGGGCTCTTAGTTACTTAGCTCACTTTAAATTGTTTTTGAAAGTGTAGTGTGTGAATAGAAAAATTTTCAGAATAGTTAATAATAATCCATGTACGGATGTGTAAAAACTTGTTTTTTGAAAATTTGTTTGAAATTGTGAAGAGTTTGAAAATTTTTTGAAGTGAGCAAGTACATAAGAGGAACCTACCCTAATGTTTAAAGTCTTTCTTGTTCTTTATCCTTTCATTGGTAAGACTATCCCTACTATTAAGGAGTAGGTAGTCATTACCTTGGATGTAAGGGACATAAGAGGGACATTCTGTTTTATGAAGGCAACTGTGGGGTGTAATAAGCATATAGGAGGGACTATCATCATTTATTCGAAGGGACTTGATTCGTAAAGGCAACCATGAGGGACTTGATGATTTTTCTTTTTAAAAGGACTTGCTTTATACACCCCACTTGACCTTATGATTTAGGCAACTTGAGGGATAACCTTAGAAAGTGAGACGGCGATTAAAATCGACTTACGTGTGTGAGTGTTTAATTTAATTATTTTATGATTAAAGTGATCTAATTCATTTTAAATAAAATACATATTTTTCACTCCCTAATTACTAACCATAGCAAAAGTAATTATTAAAATATTACAAAATTTACATCCAAGAAGCAATTACAAAATTATAATAAGCAAAATAAATAGCAAAATAAATAATAAATAAATAAGCAATAAATAATAAGTAAATAATAGGGGTTAGTGATAATAATAATTAAAAAATAAAGGTTAGTAGAAATAAATAATTAAATTTAGTGAAATAATAATAATTAGAAAAAAAAGAAACATGGTTAGAGAAATAATAGAAAAAAATATAAGATATAAATAATATGGTTAATAATAATAGAAATCAAAATAAATGGAATTAATAAAAATATTGTTAGGACATTAAAATAATAAATAAAAGTTTTAATATGAACAACTAAATAATTATAGCATTTTAATTTATGTATAAATTATTAATTTATTTTTAGACATATTATAATTACAAAATTATTTACATATATATATATTAAAAGAATGAAAATTTATTGACAATTTATAATTACCTAAAGAAAAAGTTTGATTATATTTATATTTATTATAATTAATTATACTAAAATAAATATGCACAAAAATTTAGAAAATAAAAATTAAGTTTTTAATAATTCTATAGAAAATAAATTAGGGCTTTTTTACAAAATTAGGGTTTTGTTAGAAAAATATTTTTTAGGGTTTGATAACAATTCATTTAATTAAATAGGGCATATATACAATTTTTAGAATATTAAGATAATGGCATATACAATTTAGTATTTTTTAAGAAAAGAAAACAAAAATGAGTTTAACCTAATATCAATATATTATTTTGAATTTTTTTTGGATTTTTTCTTTAAAATAAAATATTAATCAAAACAATAATAAGAAAAAATGAGGAAATAGAAAAAAAAACCTGTTGGGATTTGATCCCAAGACCTCACACTTGCAAGCAACAGCAATAACCACCAGGCTACTATACACACAGGTGAAAGAGAATGAAGGCTAATTGGTTTTTGTGCTTTATCCAGAAAATTCAAAAAAAAATAATGAGAACAAAAGGCCTGGGGTGGGAATCGAACCCAGGACCTCTTGATCATTCGTACGCGTGCCTTACCGCCTGGCTGGGAGAGCCTATATGAAAGTATAATGGCAAGAAACAATAATATATTAAGTTTGCCTTTAACCTGAAAAAATAGACAAAATAATGTATGAAACCAAGATTCGAACTCAGGTCTCATAGGTTATATACGCGCCACTTCCACCACTGGACCAAACATGTTTTGGTGAATAATATCAGGAATAATACAATAAAATATTACAACCAATATTCAAATTTCCAGAAACGCGCGAACAGCTTCATCTTCTTCCTTATACCTGCACTTTTTCCTGCGAAAATTGCTGGCAATTTACCTGCGAATTTTCCTATGTTCAAAACCTGCAAATTTCAATCATCACGAATACACAACCATTCATTAAATTAAGCATAGGGTTATGATCCCCATGTCACATACAATCAATCCATGGTCTTAAAACTAATTTAGGAGTCCTAAATCGAAGAACCCCAAAAATCACTCAAGAACCCTAGTTATGGCCGTTTATGATTTACGCACTTATTCTTCAATCCAATTGCCCAGGAAGCATCTATGCATCATTACAAACACACATACATCGTTAGATTTCATTGTTAATGCATAGTTAGTTCAAACCGAAAAAATTTGTAAGAGGTATAAAATGCATTCGGGTTGAGCAATGGGGTGCATATGGGATGCATATGAATGATGATTTAGCTTCAACAATGTCCCAGGAACATCTCTACGTTCTTAGTTTACCTTGAAACCTCTTGGATTGAAGAATCCGAATCTCACTTTTTGCTTGAATTTTGAGTTTTTGAACTTACCTATGGGCTGCTGGAATTCCTGTCCTGAGGCTAGGGTTGTGTTTGCTACTTATATGAGAATGAATTAGGTCAGAAATATGGATTGGTTGTGTGAAGATTTGATCCAAAAAATATTGAAAAAGATCATGGTGTAAAAGTTCAAATATTTGATCATGAAGACTTGCTATTCTTGGACTAATCACATGATTCCTTTCTCTTTCGAATTCAATCAACAATTAAGAATTTCTAGAGGCATTATCTTCCTCCAAAAATAGATTTTCATATTTTATATTTATTTAAAATGATTTTTATGAATTAAATAAATAATAAATAAAAATAAAATAATAAAAATGCTGAATTTTGGTCAATTGGGTCGTGCATAATGATATGAGGTGGATTGGATCACAACTTAGCAAGCCCATTTGGAAAGAATTACTTTTAGGCCTCCATTTTCAACATAAATCATCACAAAATTTCCCAACTTTGCAAGGGCACATCTCCCTCAATTTTAAAGGCATGAGGGTGTTCTTGGACTTTTTGGAAAGCTTGAAGAGTCCTCTAAACAACCCCATTGGTTTCAGGTCCATATCATTTACCAATCTCAAGTTATGCCCTTTTGAAGTTGTTGACTTTTTGTTGACTTTTGAAATGACCTATAATGTCTTAGATCATATCTTTCAAATGAAGCATTTTTGGGCTTAACTTTCAACATCAAAGTTGTAGAGAATTCAATTTCCTTCAAAATGAGCTTTGGATGGAGACTTGGTGATGAAGTATGTGAAAGTTAAGGCTGGTCAAAGTTCAGTTGACTTTTACTAAGGAAACCCTAATTTAGAAACTCCTGATTCTTGATGATCTGAAATCTCCTTGATGAATCATGATAAACCCTTGATCAAATGATGAATTTTACTTCATATACTTGATGTTGGCAAAAAATCATGAAGTTTGACTTTGGTTTGACCACAGTTGACCTCAGTTTGACTTTTTAACTGCATTGACTGATTTTGACTTATCTGATCATCTGACTAAGCAAACTTCTGAGAAAAGTCTTGAAACTTGTCATGGGGGTTCTTACACACATATAAGGTGTTATGAAACTCACTTGAGGTATTGGAAGTCCACTTAGCCTGATTAAAGTTAAAACCCTAGTTTTGGATGCACTGCTTAGGAGGTGCATTGTCTGAGGAAATTGTCAACTCTTATGGCCACTTGTGAACTTTATGAACCTTGTGAATCTTCATAAAGTGTCTTGTGATACTCATGGGAGGTATTGTGAAGCTTGTGAACCTTGTGAACCTCATGAAGTGGCTTTGTAGACCTCATGAACCCCAAGAAAGCTTTGTAACCATTGTGAATCTTGTGAACCTTGTGAACCTTCAAGAAGTAACTTGTAGACTTCATGAACCTCATGAAAGGTATTTGAAAGTATTGTGGGACTTGTGAACTTTGTGAACCTTCTTAGAACACAAAGTCTTGTATTGTGAGGGCAAATTTTGGGGTGCAACAGCTGCCCCTGTTCAATTTTCTGAAACCTGAGGGGTTAGATTGGTATATTTGCCAGTCGTAACCTGGAAGGTTGAAGGGGATTGAACACCAAAGCCCAAAAATTTGCACTCACCAGTGCATAGAGTGATATTGATGGTTGGTTGAATATGATTGAGTGGGCTTAAAGATGCCACTAGGGGAAAGTTCTTCGGATATATTTCTTGGAAGATAAAGCAGTCCAAAATATGGAGGTATAATGAAAGCTGTCAGGAGTCTGGAGCAGTCCTGAGGTATTAATGATATGCGTTCAGGATATTGGAGTAATACTGATGTAACAGCATGTCTTCATGAGGATAGAGCAATCAATAATGATGACCCTAAAGCAGTCTTGAAGTAATGATTTCAAGAGGATAGAGCCAAATGATAACTCTAAAGCAGTCTTGAAGTAGTAATATGATTTCAGGAGGATAGAGCAATCAATAGCTCTAAAGCAGTCTTGAAATAATAATGTGATTTCAGGAGGATAGAGCAATCAATAGCTATAAAGCAGTCTTGAAGTAATGATTTCAGGAGGATAGAGCCATCAATAATGATAACTCTAAAGCAGTCTTGAAATAATAATGTGATTTCAGGAGGATAGAGCAATCAATAATGATAACTCTAAAGCAGTCTTGAAGTCATGAGAATTTATCAGGAGGATAAAGTAACCCTGAGGTGACAATAAAGCAGTCCTAAAGTAATAAGAAGCTTATCAGGAGGATAAAGTAACCCTGAGGTTACGATAAAGCAGTCCCAAAGTAATAAGAAGCTTATCAGGAGGATAAAGTAACCCTGAGGTTACGATAAAGCAGTCCCAAAGTAATAAGAAGCTTATCAGGAGGATAAAGTAACCCTGAGGTTACGATAAAGCAGTCCCAAAGTAATAAGAAGCTTATCAGGAGAATAAAGTAACCCTGAGGTTACGATAAAGCAGTCCCGAAGATCATAAGTTTGTTTGTTGGATAATTAACCTGAAAACAAGGTAGCATTCTGTATAATAACATTAGTTTATGCTTTATGTATGCATGTATAACATGATGTGCTCAAGTAATGTACTATATGTTTATGGATATATGTGCTATGGTATGATGTAAATGATGTATGCATGATATGATACTGCCGGAAGCGTCTGGATATCTTTGTATAACAACTGCTGGCCAGGGAAAATAAATCCCGATTCGTTGTTGAAGAATATATAACCCTCTGTCTGCTGGGGATAACAGGGTATAGATAACTTCCCGTATGCTGGGGATAGTAAGGATAGATATCACCTCCCGTATGCTGGGAATAATAAGGTATATATAACCTTCGTCTTCGTTTGATGGTAGGGTAAATATAACTTCCCGTCTTCGTTCGTCGCACTCTTATTGGAAAGTAAATTCCCGTATATCCGTATGAGGATAAAAGAGATGGATATAAATTCCAGGGGAGATAAGACTTTATGGAGATGGATTCGTCCTACTGAGGGTTTGTAACTGTCCTGTAAAGGTGAACTGGCGAAGCTTCGTTGAAATCCTCCCCCCGTTCGTCCTTAGTAAATACTATTACTGCATTTTCATGCATTTCTGGTAAACATCAATCATATTAAGCATTCATGTATTTTTGGTAAACATTAATCATATTCAAAAGCATACATACATTCAAACACAACCAATGGACGTTTCGCTTATGTAAATAGGGTAAAAGTAAATCTGGATTCAAAAGATGGAATTTATTTATATCAAGAAGTGACCCATACACGGGTAAGTTTGTACAAGGAGACATAAACCCTAGTAAGAGGATTTTGTCATGAAGTTTTACAAAAGAAAAGAAAATCAGCTATGTGGGAAACAGTCCTATTGAGTTTCAATCCTACTATTGCCCTTCAAGTATCTCATCTTCTTGCTGTTGAGACGGAAATGATTGGATTGAGCTTTATCTGTTCGAGCTTGAGTAAGTAGTACAACTGGTTGCAGTTTCATGGGTGATCCAAACGAGACATAGTCATACGCTTTAATCCCTAACTTTTGCCTGGATTGCCTTTTCAGGTTTTCAATCCACCGGGATACCCTTTTTTGCCCAAGCCACATTTTCAGGTTTTCGACTTGCCGGGTGTACATCTTTTTATATATATCCCTAATTTTTGCCCAAACCCTTTTGGTTTGCCGGGATGCCCTTATTTTTGCCTAGGCCTGTCAACCTAGCGGGTCTCTTTTTATGCGTAGTATTTTTTAACTATGTCTGCGTTTACAGGCTGTGGGAAGTCTTCACCATCCATTGTAGTCAGTATCATGGCACCTCCTGAGAATACTGTCTTGACTACAAATGGTCCTTCATATGTCGGAGTCCACTTGCCCCTAGGATCACCCTGTGGTAATATGATACGCTTGATTACCAAGTCACCAGCCTGATATACCTTTGGCTTAACCTTCTTGTTAAAAGCTTTGATCATTCGTTTTTGGTACATCTGGCCATGACAAACTGCTGCTAACCTCTTCTCATCAATCAAATTTATCTGGTCCAGTCGAGTTTGAATCCACTCATCTTCATCCAAGCCTGCATCCTTCATAATTCTTAAGGAGGGAATCTGAACTTCAATGGGCAGAACTGCTTCCATACCATAGACTAAGGAGAATGGGGTTGCCCCTGTTGAAGTACGTATGGTAGTACGATAACCATGAAGAGCAAATGGTAACATCTCATGCCAATCCTTGTAAGTAACAGTCATCTTCTGTACAATCTTCTTAATGTTCTTATTAGCAGCTTCAACTGCCCCATTCATCTTTGGACGATAAGGAGAAGAGTTGTGGTGCTTAATCTTGAACTGCATGCAGAGATCAGTAATCATAGTGTTGTTCAGATTAGAGCCATTGTCGGTGATAATCCTCTCAGGGATGCCATACCTACATATGAGATTATTCTTAATGAACCGAGCCACAACATTCTTAGTCACAGATGCAAATGAAGCTGCCTCTACCCACTTCGTGAAGTAATCAATAGCAACCAGAATGAAACGATGCCCATTAGAAGCAGTAGGCTTGATCTCACCAATCATATCAATGCCCCACATGGCAAAGGGCCAAGGAGCAGTCAACACATTCAGTGGTGATGGAGGTACATGTACTTTATCAGCATAGATTTGACATTTGTGACACGTTCTGGAGTGTTGGTAGCAATCAGCTTCCATGGTAGACCAATAGTAACCTGCTCTCAATATCTTCTTTGCCATAGTATGACCACTGGAATGAGTGCCAAAGGTACCATCATGCATCTCTTCCATAATCTCAGTTGCTTCCTTCTTATCCACACAACGAAGCATAGTTGAATCATGATTACGCTTGTACAGAATCCCATTACTCAAAAAGAACTTAGCAGCAAACCTCTTCAGGAACTTCCTATCTTTGACAGATGCCCCTTCAGGGAACTCCTGAGCTTCGAGATATCTTTTCACTTCATAGAACCAAGGCTTCTCCTCTGCCCCTTCAGTATCAATCTCATTGCAGTATGCAGGCTTCTCAAATTTATCAATAGTAATCTTGGGAGCTTCATCATCCCAGCTGATCTCAAACATAGATGCCATGGTGGCTAATGCATCTGCCAACTGATTCTCTCTTCGTGGAATGTGCTCAAAGGTAATCTCTTTAAAATGTGGGATCAAAGACAAAACATGCTCTCTGTAAGGAATGAGATTATCATGCTTGGTATCCCAATCTCCTTTAATTTGACTTACTACCAGGGCTGAATCTCCATACACATCAAGGAACTGAATCTTCATATCAATAGCAGTTTTAATACCCAGGATACATGCCTCATACTCAGCCATGTTATTGGTACAATAGAAACAAAGTCTGGCAGTAATCGGGGTATGACAACCTTCAGGGGAAATAATCACAACACCAACACCATTACCAAGTGCATTAGAGGCACCATCAAAAACCATAGTCCATCGGGATCCTTGTTCAGGTCCGTCATATTGTCCAGGTTCTTTGGTAATAATCATAATGTCTTCATCAGGGAACTCAAAATTCATTGACTGATAATCATCCACTGCTTGATGAGCCAAATGATCAGCAACAACACTTCCTTTAATGGCCTTCTGAGTAGTATACTGTATATCATATTCTGTCAAGATCATTTGCCATCTTGCAATTCTTCCGGAGAGAGCAGGTTTCTCAAATATGTACTTGATTGGATCCATCTTCGAAATCAATAAGGTAGTATGGGTCAACATATACTGTCTTAGTCGGCGAGCAGCCCATGCCAAAGCGCAGCAAGTTTTCTCGAGCAGTGAGTATCTTGTTTCACAGTCGGTAAACTTTTTGCTAAGGTAGTATATTGCCTGCTCTTTTCGACCAGACTCGTCATGTTGCCCCAACACACACCCCATTGAGTTGTCTAGCACTGTTAAGTACATAATCAAGGGTCTTCCATCAACTGGTGGCATCAAAATTGGTGGCTCTAGCAGATATCTCTTAATTTCATCAAAGGCAGTCTGGCACTCATCATTCCATTCCATCACCTGATCTTTCTTCAATAACTTGAAAATTGGCTCACAAATGGTAGTTAATTGGGAAATAAATCTTGCAATGTAGTTCAATCGTCCCAAGAAACCTCTAACCTCCTTCTCAGTACGGGGAGCTGGCATCTCTCGTATAGCTTTCACTTTTGCAGGATCCACTTCAATACCTTTTCCACTGACAATGAAACCCAGGAGCTTTCCAGATCTAACTCCAAAAGTACACTTGTTTGGGTTCAATCTTAACTTATATTTCTTCAACCTCTCAAACAACTTGTGCAGATGATCAAGATGTTGCTCTTCATTCTGAGATCTGGCTATCATATCATCCACATATACCTCTATCTCATGATGGATCATATCATGAAATAAAGCCACCATAGCACGCTGATATGTTGCCCCTGCATTCTTCAAACCAAATGGCATCACCTTATAGCAAAAGGTGTCCCACTGTGTCACAAATGTTGTCTTCTCCATATCTTCAGGTGCCATCTTGATTTGATTGTAACCAGAGAAACCGTCCATGAAAGAGAATACCTTATGCTGAGCAGTGTTGTCTACCAGAATATCAATATGAGGAAGTGGAAAGTCATCTTTGGGGCTAGCTTTGTTTAAATCTCTGTAGTCCACGCACATACGTACCTTACCATCCTTCTTAGGAACTGGTACCACATTTGCAACCCACTGAGGATAAGAAGTCACTGCTAAGAACCCTGCATTGAACTGTTTCATTACCTCTGCCTTGATCTTTTCTGACATTTCAGGACGCATACGACGAACCTTCTGCTTCTTTGGACGACAATCTTCTTTCACTGGTAAACGGTGAACCACAATGTCTGTATCCAACCCTGGCATATCTTCATAAGACCAAGCAAAGATCTCCACATAGTCACGTAACATCTGAATCAACCTGCTCTTGACACCGTCCTCTAAATCAGCCCCTATCTTGACCTCTTTTCTGTTTTCTTCAGTTCCCAAATTCACAACTTCGACTGGTTCTTCATGTGGTTGTATAGCTTTCTCTTCTTGTTGTAACAACCTAGCAAGCTCTACAGGTATTTCACAATCGTCCTCATTTCCGTCTTCAGTTTGATAGATCGGATTCTCGAAATTATAATTGGCAATAGTAGAACTGTTATCAACAGGATCCAAAGTGGATGAGGATCTGCATTTAGTGATGTGGGTGTGTGTAAGAACACATAGCTGATAAAACGAAAATAAAAGAAAAGAAAGACAAGGAACACAATATTTACGAAAACGAAACGTTCACTGATTTTATTGAATGAAGTATGCAAATGAAATGACAACCCGTAACAAGCGCACCATTGTGCCCCGGGTAAGGCACATGGCTTGAAAGTTTTATTGTTCCAGAAATTACAAATTTAAAAACATAACACAGTAATAGTATTTACTCCTGACTAAAGGAGATAGGGATAACATCTTCAGCTTTCCAATTATTGAGTCCAGCACCCACAGTAGGAAAAATCCATGCATCCAAGTTGTAGTCTTCATTTTGATCTCCCACAACATTAATCTGGTCCTTCACAACCCCTTGATTAGTGATACGGGCAGCACGAACACGACGAACAGCCTTCTGGGACTCTGCAGTGAAACCCAAACCAAACTTGTCAGACTTGTAAGGAATATCAGGAAGCTGACCCCAAATAGTACAACCACCTTCATCCACCACAGCTCTAGCATCATTGAGGGAGGCCATGGCCATTGTTGGAGGCTTTCTGGTGACCACAGGAACTTTCTTCACAACAGGAGGAGCTACATAATCATTAACAACCCAGGGGACTACTTCAAATGTCTGACACGGAGTTTCAATGTATTCACCCTCCATTTCCAGATACTTGAAAGTGTTTACATGGCTGACAAAGTATTCTTCCTCTCCAAAGACAGTAACAACTTTTCCATTCACCGGATATCTCAACTTTTGGTGCAATGTAGAGGTCACAGCATCTGCCCCATGGATCCAGGGACGACCAAGCAGACAAGAATATGAAGGACGAATATCCATCACATAAAATGTAGCAGTAAACACCTGAGAACCAACTTTGATTGGAAGATCAATTTCCCCATGCACTACTCTTCTAGAACCATCAAAAGCCTTTACCACAATATTACTGGGCTTCAGCACAGCATCTTCAGGACTCAACTTATTCAGGACTTCCTTGGGCAACACATTCAGAGAGGAACCATTGTCTATCAGCACATGTGACAGGGTAGTGCCCCTGCATTCAATTGAAATATGCAAGGCCCTGTTATGATCCCTCTTGGCAGGGGTCAAGTCAGCATCAGAAAATCCTAACCCATTGTCATAGGTCAGGTGGGCAACACAGTTCTCAAATTGGTCAATAGAAATAGCATTGGGCACATGAGCAGACTTCAGAAACTTGATCAAGGACTTGGCATGAGCCTCAGAACACAGCAACAAGGACAACATAGAAATCTTTGAGGGAGTATGCCCCAATTGATCAACAATTTCATAATCACTCTTGCGAATGATTTTCAATACTTCTTCCATCTGCTTAGAGAGATCATCAGCAGCTGGCACATCAGTAGATACCGGCTCAATAACAGGACCTTTGCCCCGAGCATCAGTGGTGGAGGTAGCAGCAGGAGTAACTGCATTCTTAGAAGCAACTGGAGGAGAGAAGACTCTTCCACTACGAGTGATCTTGCTAGATCCAGCAATATTATCAATGTCAACAGGCACATCAGCTACAGGTTCTTGCTTAACACCATGGATGTAAACATCAGACCCATAGTGCCAAGGCACAGCTTTGTCAGACGTATACGGGATAGGACCAGGAGTAGTAATGACCACAGGAGCTACTCTGGCTTCAGCAACAACTTTCACAGGACCTTCAGCAATAATCTTGATTGGACCCTGATGAGTGATTTTAATGGGACCCTTTGAAGTGATTTTTATTGGTACTTTGTCAACCATGTCAACCTCTTCAATCTTCCTACCCTGGGTCAGATGATCCACCATACTTTCTACAGACGATGGTCTTCTTTCAAACACTATAGTATACTTATCCATGAGACGTTGAATTCCATCTCTCAATATGAAGCAACTATCCGGCTTATAGGTACAATACAAACAATCTTCACGACAACCTGGAAAGATCCCAGCTTGTACTAACCTCTTTTTGATAACAGACAGTGGTGTACTCAACTCCATTACTGAATAGACGTGCAGGTCTTCCTCAATGGCATTGACAGTTTTCTCGTGATTTGGCATTGGAGCTGTAATCACATTTGGAGTACCTGGTGGATCAAACTCAATTTCTCCAGCATCAATCATATCTTGAATTTTGTTCTTCAAGACCCAGCAGTTATTAGTATCATGTCCTGGACAGTTTGAATGATATGCACATCGTGCATTGGGATTGTACTTGGGAGAGGTAACATTGGGATTCTGAGGAGCCTCCCTCAGGGTAATAAGTTCAGCCTTCAACAAGTGTTGCAATGCCTGAGCCATTGACATGTTGATCTTCGTGAACTGTCTTCTAACCCTCTGTTGGTTGCCTTGAGGCTGCTCTGTTGTCGCAGGAGTTGGATTTGAAATATGAACTGCACTAACAGACTGATGCCTTCGGTTACGATCAGGTTGACCATAAACAGCATTGGATTCTTTCTTCCCAGTGGGAGGCTTCTTTGCAGCACCTGATGAAGAAGTGCCCACTTGGATCTTACCACTCTTGATACCATTCTCTACCCGCTCTCCTGTCATGATCAACTCAGTGAAGCCAGATGATGAGCTTCCAATGAGATGACTGTAAAACGGACCATTCAGCGTACACATGAACATATCAACCAGCTCCCTTTCAGTCAAAGGGGGTTGAACTCTTCCAGCTAAATCTCTCCACTTCTGAGCATACTCCTTAAAACTTTCTTTGGCACCCATAGACATGCTCTGAAGCTGCATGCGAGTGGGGGCTAAGTCAGCATTGTATTGATACTGTTTATAAAAAGCTTCAGCAAGATCATTCCAGTCTCTGATATTGACACTCTCCAACTGATAATACCACTCCAACTGAGCTCCAGATAAACTCTCTTGAAAGAAATGGATCCACAACTTTTTATCAGCAGTGTGGGGTTGAATTCTTCTGACATAGGACCTCAGATGCAGTTTGGGACAAGAGACCCCATCATAGACAAAAAATGTAGGAACTTTGAACCCAATGGGTATGACTACCCCAGATATCAGACTCAAATCCTCAAAATCCAGCCCAGATGATTTCTGCAACTCCATAGCATCCATCCTATCCACCAACATCTTGAATTTGTCTTCATTAGGCTCATGGTAGTAGTTAGCCTCAGAATCGGAGTCCCCCATCGAATGGTGGAGACTGCCTACCTCCTGCTCAGATTCTTCAGATTCATAGTCCTCAGCTGGTTCCTTGGTCTTGGCAAGACCTTTGAACCTTCTTCCCATGTTGAGCAACCCAGCAGACCTTCTAGTCTTCTTAGTCTTCTTGGCCAGCAGTGTCTTCAATTCATCCTGCCCCTTGGATAGGTTCAGGATCAGCTCTTGGAACTGTGCATTCTGTGCCTGAAGATCCTTAACTGATTGTTCAAGAGCCATTGCTGAAATAAACAGCGAGAAGATGAGAAACCTGTGCACAATTATAAACCTGTGATGCAATGAAATGATATGGTAATGCATATGCAATGTTTTCAAGGACCGCAGGATTTAAATTTGCTTAGACAAACAAGAAAGTAACTTTTTATTAGTAATAACTTGTTTTGCCTTTTAGGCTTACAAAAAATGAAAGTAAAATAAGTACAAAAGATGGGGTTTTAAGTCTCCCATGGACGTTTCCTCTTTATGTTGAGGTATGAGTTGAGGTTCCGTTCCTCGTGAAGCTGCTTTGTTAGCTCTAGGATCCTTGCTTGGCTTGCTTTGTAATGAGCCTCGAAAGTATCCCTTTGCTCCTTCAGTTGGATCCATGATCTCTGCAAGTCTTCCATAACAGTAGGCATGTCTGGGTGAAGGATGGTATAAGCAGTGTCTCCTTCAGCAACAGGTTCCATGGTAACTGGTAGGACGGCAGGATATGGCATCATGAGTGTCTGAGCACGAGATCGTACCCATCTGAGATAAGCCTCCATAGGAATAGTGTACTTAGGCTCCAGTGTCTTGCTGTCAATCCTGTTTACCTTTCCCCAAGCTCGTATGAATCTCTGACGGTAACCCTGAAGATCATTGTCGTAATCAAACACAATGCCCTGAATCAACATGTCATGTGGACCATCGCTCCGGGCGTAACCAAACTGTCGTAAAGCTAGAGAGGGGTTGTAGGTGATGCCTCCTCTTATGCCTAGAAGTGGCACATTAGGAAACTCCCCACAACGGTCAATGATGGTGACATTCTCCATAGATCTGGAGCACCAATGGATGTCTGAGTGAGAAAGTGACATAATCCTCTTGGACCATCTGAACCCCTGCTCATTCTTCATTACTGAGCGAGGAAGGTGAGAAATAAACCACCTGGATAGTAAAGGTATGCAGCACATCAAAGTTCCTCTTGCCCTTGTAGTACGGGTGTGAAGAGAATGTAGGATGTCTCCAAGCAATGTAGGCACTGGATTGTGACTCAGGAAAATGTTGATTGCATGAACATCTATGAACTGATATGGATTGGGGAACAATACTAAGCCATATATCAGCAAGGCTAAGATCTCCTCAAAAGCATCATAGCTCATGGCCTTCAAGAACAACTGAGCTTTATCCATTAATACCTAAGCAAGAATACCCTTGACTCCACTTCTCGTCTCTAGAACAATGTCAGACTTCTTCAGATGTAGAGCTGCAGCAATAACTTCTGGTTTAAGCTCCTTCTCTAAGCCTGTGAAGGGTCTTTGATCAAGAACAGGTATACCCAGAAGTTTAGAGAACTCCTCCATGGTTGGAACCAGCTGATAGTCGGGGAATGTGAAGCAATGGTGCTTAGGGTCAAAGAACTGAAACAGCACACTCATCATGTCTTCACTGAACCCTGAAGTAACTAGATCCAATAAGTGACCATGTCTCTTGTTGAACTGGGAATGATCAGGCACTTGGGAAACCAACTCTTTGAGTTTGGGAGGTATCCCTACAAAGTTGATCCTGATGGTGTTTCTACGAGCAGAAGCCATGACCTGCAACAAAGAACAAAAATAAATCCCTTGGTCCTTGAAATGGTTAGGGAAAATGATATGCTCATGATGCATGATGATGTCATGATGTTATGCTCAATCACAAACATGTGGCACACACAAACAAGTCACACCATAGCCCTAGGTTTAAAGGCTTGCATGAGGTTTAATGGTAAGTACCCTCCCCTGAAGTTAGATGGTTCATCCTGTCCTACAAAAGTAACCGGGTTCTAAGGGATCTCAATATCATTGATCCTTCACAAGGGTGGTTGTTCAGAAGGCAACTTACTTGCCAACCAAAACCCTCCAAGTTTAGAATCTCAATGAGCGTAGTATCGAGTGTCAACCAACTTCAGTTTGCACCAAAGTCGGTTACCTCACTACCTTCTAAAGGCCAAGATGAGTTAACTAGGGTTCTAAAAGTTAGTTAATGCATTGACAACATATGGCAGCCTCATATTATCCTCAACTTGACTTAAGGAACATAAGCACCAACCAAGAAGTCGCACTTAACTATGGCCACCAGATCAACCGTATCGATATACGTCGTACAGTTTCCTTGGTCTATTGCCATTTACCTAAGGTACACTAGATCCGGGTTAGGACCTTTCACACATAAGAGCATCCCAACAAGATAATATAAAGCAGACAAGGCAAACAATTTAAAGTGATCTAATTCCTAAGGGTACCCCTCTTAAATTTAAATCCCCAGCAGAGTCGCCAGTTCTGTAACACGGTGGGAGAACTGACTTTAAGTTATGTTGCGGATAGCAAGAGTCGCCACCGACTTTTATTTTATCCAAAAGGAAAAGGTATAAAAGAACAGGAAAGACCTTAAGAGAATATTTTGGGTCCGGGGGGTAAGTTATGTAAAGGGAAGGTGTTAGCACCCTTTACATCCATGGTTATCCATGGGCTCTTAGTTACTTAGCTCACTTTAAATTGTTTTTGAAAGTGTAGTGTGTGAATAGAAAAATTTTCAGAATAGTTAATAATAATCCATGTACGGATGTGTAAAAACTTGTTTTTTTGAAAATTTGTTTGAAATTGTGAAGAGTTTGAAAAATTTTTGAAGTGAGCAAGTACATAAGAGGAACCTACCCTAATGTTTAAAGTCTTTCTTGTTCTTTATCCTTTCATTGGTAAGACTATCCCTACTATTAAGGAGTAGGTAGTCATTACCTTGGATGTAAGGGACATAAGAGGGACATTCTGTTTTATGAAGGCAACTGTGGGGTGTAATAAGCATATAGGAGGGACTATCATCATTTATTCGAAGGGACTTGATTCGTAAAGGCAACCATGAGGGACTTGATGATTTTTCTTTTTAAAAGGACTTGCTTTATACACCCCACTTGACCTTATGATTTAGGCAACTTGAGGGATAACCTTAGAAAGTGAGACGGCGATTAAAATCGACTTACGTGTGTGAGTGTTTAATTTAATTATTTTATGATTAAAGTGATCTAATTCATTTTAAATAAAATACATATTTTTCACTCCCTAATTACTAACCATAGCAAAAGTAATTATTAAAATATTACAAAATTTACATCCAAGAAGCAATTACAAAATTATAATAAGCAAAATAAATAGCAAAATAAATAATAAATAAATAAGCAATAAATAATAAGTAAATAATAGGGGTTAGTGATAATAATAATTAAAAAATAAAGGTTAGTAGAAATAAATAATTAAATTTAGTGAAATAATAATAATTAGAAAAAAAAGAAACATGGTTAGAGAAATAATAGAAAAAAATATAAGATATAAATAATATGGTTAATAATAATAGAAATCAAAATAAATGGAATTAATAAAAATATTGTTAGGACATTAAAATAATAAATAAAAGTTTTAATATGAACAACTAAATAATTATAGCATTTTAATTTATGTATAAATTATTAATTTATTTTTAGACATATTATAATTACAAAATTATTTACATATATATATATATATTAAAAGAATGAAAATTTATTGACAATTTATAATTACCTAAAGAAAAAGTTTGATTATATTTATATTTATTATAATTAATTATACTAAAATAAATATGCACAAAAATTTAGAAAAAAAAAATTAAGTTTTTAATAATTCTATAGAAAATAAATTAGGGCTTTTTTACAAAATTAGGGTTTTGTTAGAAAAATATTTTTTAGGGTTTGATAACAATTCATTTAATTAAATAGGGCATATATACAATTTTTAGAATATTAAGATAATGGCATATACAATTTAGTATTTTTTAAGAAAAGAAAACAAAAATGAGTTTAACCTAATATCAATATATTATTTTGAATTTTTTTTGGATTTTTTCTTTAAAATAAAATATTAATCAAAACAATAATAAGAAAAAATGAGGAAATAGAAAAAAAAAACCTGCTGGGATTTGATCCCAAGACCTCACACTTGCAAGCAACAGCAATAACCACCAGGCTACTATACACACAGGTGAAAGAGAATGAAGGCTAATTGGTTTTGTGCTTTATCCAGAAAATTCAAAAAAAAAATAATGAGAACAAAAGGCCTGGGGTGGGAATCGAACCCAGGACCTCTTGATCATTCGTACGCGTGCCTTACCGCCTGGCTGGGAGAGCCTATCTGAAAGTATAATGGCAAGAAACAATAATATATTAAGTTTGCCTTTAACCTGAAAAAATAGACAAAATAATGTATGAAACCAAGATTCGAACTCAGGTCTCATAGGTTATATACGCGCCACTTCCACCACTGGACCAAACATGTTTTGGTGAATAATATCAGGAATAATACAATAAAATATTACAACCAATATTCAAATTTCCAGAAACGCGCGAACAGCTTCATCTTCTTCCTTATACCTGCACTTTTTCCTGCGAAAATTGCTGGCAATTTACCTGCGAACTTTCCTATGTTCAAAACCTGCAAATTTCAATCATCACGAATACACAACCATTCATTAAATTAAGCATAGGGTTATGATCCCCATGTCACATACAATCAATCCATGGTCTTAAAACTAATTTAGGAGTCCTAAATCGAAGAACCCCAAAAATCACTCAAGAACCCTAGCTATGGCCGTTTACGATTTACGCACTTATTCTTCAATCCAATTGCCCAGGAAGCATCTATGCATCATTACAAACACACATACATCGTTAGATTTCATTGTTAATGCATAGTTAGTTCAAACCGAAAAAATTTGTAAGAGGTATAAAATGCATTCGGGTTGAGCAATGGGGTGCATATGGGATGCATATGAATGATGATTTAGCTTCAACAATGTCCCAGGAACATCTCTACGTTCTTAGTTTACCTTGAAACCTCTTGGATTGAAGAATCCGAATCTCACTTTTTGCTTGAATTTTGAGTTTTTGAACTTACCTATGGGCTGCTGGAATTCCTGTCCTGAGGCTAGGGTTGTGTTTGCTACTTATATGAGAATGAATTAGGTCAGAAATATGGATTGGTTGTGTGAAGATTTGATCCAAAAAATATTGAAAAATATCATGGTGTAAAAGTTCAAATATTTGATCATGAAGACTTGCTATTCTTGGACTAATCACATGATTCCTTTCTCTTTCGAATTCAATCAACAATTAAGAATTTCTAGAGGCATTATCTTCCTCCAAAAATAGATTTTCATATTTTATATTTATTTAAAATGATTTTTATGAATTAAATCAATAATAAATAAAAATAAAATAATAAAAATGCTGAATTTTGGTCAATTGGGTCGTGCATAATGATATGAGGTGGATTGGATCACAACTTAGCAAGCCCATTTGGAAAGAATTACTTTTAGGCCTCCATTTTCAACATAAATCATCACAAAATTTCCCAACTTTGCAAGGGCACATCTCCCTCAATTTTAAAGGTATGAGGGTGTTCTTGGACTTTTTGGAAATCTTGAAGAGTCCTCTAAACAACCCCATTGGTTTCAGGTCCATATCATTTACCAATCTCAAGTTATGCCCTTTTGAAGTTGTTGACTTTTTGTTGACTTTTGAAATGACCTATAATGTCTTAGATCATATCTTTCAAATGAAGCATTTTTGGGCTTAACTTTCAACATCAAAGTTGTAGAGAATTCAATTTCCTTCAAAATGAGCTTTGGATGGAGACTTGGTGATGAAGTATGTGAAAGTTAAGGCTGGTCAAAGTTCAGTTGACTTTTACTAAGGAAACCCTAATTTAGAAACTCCTGATTCTTGATGATCTGAAATCTCCTTGATGAATCATGATCAACCCTTGATCAAATGATGAATTATACTTCATATACTTGATGTTGGCAAAAAAAATCATGAAGTTTGACTTTGGTTTGACCACAGTTGACCTCAGTTTGACTTTTTAACTGCATTGACTGATTTTGACTTATCTGATCATCTGACTAAGCAAACTTCTGAGAAAAGTCTTGAAACTTGTCATGGGGGTTCTTACACACATATAAGGTGTTATGAAACTCACTTGAGGTATTGGAAGTCCACTTAGCCTGATTAAAGTTAAAACCCTAGTTTTGGATGCACTGCTTAGGAGGTGCATTGTCTGAGGAAATTGTCAACTCTTATGGACACTTGTGAACTTTATGAACCTTGTGAATCTTCATAAAGTGTCTTGTGATACTCATGGGAGGTATTGTGAAGCTTGTGAACCTTGTGAACCTCATGAAGTGGCTTTGTAGACCTCATGAACCCCAGGAAAGCTTTGTAACCATTGTGAATCTTGTGAACCTTGTGAACCTTCAAGAAGTAACTTGTAGACTTCATGAACCTCATGAAAGGTATTTGAAAGTATTGTGGGACTTGTGAACTTTGTGAACCTTCTTAGAACACAAAGTCTTGTATTGTGAGGGCAAATTTTGGGGTGCAACAGCTGCCCCTGTTCAATTTTCTGAAACCTGAGGGGTTAGATTGGTATATTTGCCAGTCGTAACCTGGAAGGTTGAAGGGGATTGAACACCAAAGCCCAAAAATTTGCACTCACCAGTGCATAGAGTGATATTGATGGTTGGTTGAATATGATTGAGTGGGCTTAAAGATGCCACTAGGGGAAAGTTCTTCGGATATATTTCTTGGAAGATAAAGCAGTCCAAAATATGGAGGTATAATGAAAGCTGTCAGGAGTCTGGAGCAGTCCTGAGGTATTAATGATATGCGTTCAGGATATTGGAGTAATACTGATGTAACAGCATGTCTTCATGAGGATAGAGCAATCAATAATGATGACCCTAAAGCAGTCTTGAAGTAATGATTTCAGGAGGATAGAGCCAAATGATAACTCTAAAGCAGTCTTGAAGTAGTAATATGATTTCAGGAGGATAGAGCAATCAATAGCTCTAAAGCAGTCTTGAAATAATAATGTGATTTCAGGAGGATAGAGCAATCAATAGCTATAAAGCAGTCTTGAAGTAATGATTTCAGGAGGATAGAGCCATCAATAATGATAACTCTAAAGCAGTCTTGAAATAATAATGTGATTTCAGGAGGATAGAGCAATCAATAATGATAACTCTAAAGCAGTCTTGAAGTCATGAGAATTTATCAGGAGGATAAAGTAACCCTGAGGTGACAATAAAGCAGTCCTAAAGTAATAAGAAGCTTATCAGGAGGATAAAGTAACCCTGAGGTTACGATAAAGCAGTCCCAAAGTAATAAGAAGCTTATCAGGAGGATAAAGTAACCCTGAGGTTACGATAAAGCAGTCCCAAAGTAATAAGAAGCTTATCAGGAGGATAAAGTAACCCTGAGGTTACGATAAAGCAGTTCCAAAGTAATAAGAAGCTTATCAGGAGAATAAAGTAACCCTGAGGTTACGATAAAGCAGTCCCGAAGATCATAAGTTTGTTTGTTGGATAATTAACCTGAAAACAAGGTAGCATTCTGTATAATAACATTAGTTTATGCTTTATGTATGCATGTATAACATGATGTGCTCAAGTAATGTACTATATGTTTATGGATATATGTGTTATGGTATGATGTAAATGATGTATGCATGATATGATACTGCCGGAAGCGTCTGGATATCTTTGTATAACAACTGCTGGCCAGGGAAAATAAATCCCGATTCGTTGTTGAAGAATATATAACCCTCTGTCTGCTGGGGATAACAGGGTATAGATAACTTCCCGTATGCTGGGGATAGTAAGGATAGATATCACCTCCCGTATGCTGGGAATAATAAGGTATATATAACCTTCGTCTTCGTTTGATGGTAGGGTAAATATAACTTCCCGTCTTCGTTCGTCGCACTCTTATTGGAAAGTAAATTCCCGTATATCCGTATGAGGATAAAAGAGATGGATATAAATTCCAGGGGAGATAAGACTTTATGGAGATGGATTCGTCCTACTGAGGGTTTGTAACTGTCCTGTAAAGGTGAACTGGCGAAGCTTCGTTGAAATCCTCCCCCCGTTCGTCCTTAGTAAATACTATTACTGCATTTTCATGCATTTCTGGTAAACATCAATCATATTAAGCATTCATGTATTTTTGGTAAACATTAATCATATTCAAAAGCATACATACATTCAAACACAACCAATGGACGTTTCGCTTATGTAAATAGGGTAAAAGTAAATCTGGATTCAAAAGATGGAATTTATTTATATCAAGAAGTGACCCATACACGGGTAAGTTTGTACAAGGAGACATAAACCCTAGTAAGAGGATTTTGTCATGAAGTTTTACAAAAGAAAAGAAAATCAGCTATGTGGGAAACAGTCCTATTGAGTTTCAATCCTACTATTGCCCTTCAAGTATCTCATCTTCTTGCTGTTGAGACGGAAATGATTGGATTGAGCTTTATCTGTTCGAGCTTGAGTAAGTAGTACAACTGGTTGCAGTTTCATGGGTGATCCAAACGAGACATAGTCATACGCTTTAATCCCTAACTTTTGCCTGGATTGCCTTTTCAGGTTTTCAATCCACCGGGATACCCTTTTTTGCCCAAGCCACCTTTTCAGGTTTTCGACTTGCCGGGTGTACATCTTTTTATATATATCCCTAATTTTTGCCCAAACCCTTTTGGTTTGCCGGGATGCCCTTATTTTTGCCTAGGCCTGTCAACCTAGCGGGTCTCTTTTTATGCGTAGTATTTTTTAACTATGTCTGCGTTTACAGGCTGTGGGAAGTCTTCACCATCCATTGTAGTCAGTATCATGGCACCTCCTGAGAATACTGTCTTGACTACAAATGGTCCTTCATATGTCGGAGTCCACTTGCCCCTAGGATCACCCTGTGGTAATATGATACGCTTGATTACCAAGTCACCAGCCTGATATACCTTTGGCTTAACCTTCTTGTTAAAAGCTTTGATCATTCGTTTTTGGTACATCTGGCCATGACAAACTGCTGCTAACCTCTTCTCATCAATCAAATTTATCTGGTCCAGTCGAGTTTGAATCCACTCATCTTCATCCAAGCCTGCATCCTTCATAATTCTTAAGGAGGGAATCTGAACTTCAATGGGCAGAACTGCTTCCATACCATAGACTAAGGAGAATGGGGTTGCCCCTGTTGAAGTACGTATGGTAGTACGATAACCATGAAGAGCAAATGGTAACATCTCATGCCAATCCTTGTAAGTAACAGTCATCTTCTGTACAATCTTCTTAATGTTCTTATTAGCAGCTTCAACTGCCCCATTCATCTTTGGACGATAAGGAGAAGAGTTGTGGTGCTTAATCATGAACTGCGTGCAGAGATCAGTAATCATAGTGTTGTTCAGATTAGAGCCATTGTCGGTGATAATCCTCTCAGGGATGCCATACCTACATATGAGATTATTCTTAATGAACCGAGCCACAACATTCTTAGTCACAGATGCAAATGAAGCTGCCTCTACCCACTTCGTGAAGTAATCAATAGCAACCAGAATGAAACGATGCCCATTAGAAGCAGTAGGCTTGATCTCACCAATCATATCAATGCCCCACATGGCAAAGGGCCAAGGAGCAGTCAACACATTCAGTGGTGATGGAGGTACATGTACTTTATCAGCATAGATTTGACATTTGTGACACGTTCTGGAGTGTTGGTAGCAATCAGCTTCCATGGTAGACCAATAGTAACCTGCTCTCAATATCTTCTTTGCCATAGTATGACCACTGGAATGAGTGCCAAAGGTACCATCATGCATCTCTTCCATAATCTCAGTTGCTTCCTTCTTATCCACACAACGAAGCATAGTTGAATCATGATTACGCTTGTACAGAATCCCATTACTCAAAAAGAACTTAGCAGCAAACCTCTTCAGGAACTTCCTATCTTTGACAGATGCCCCTTCAGGGAACTCCTGAGCTTCGAGATATCTTTTCACTTCATAGAACCAAGCCTTCTCCTCTGCCCCTTCAGTATCAATCTCATTGCAGTATGCTGGCTTCTCAAATTTATCAATAGTAATCTTGGGAGCTTCATCATCCCAGCTGATCTCAAACATAGATGCCATGGTGGCTAATGCATCTGCCAACTGATTCTCTCTTCGTGGAATGTGCTCAAAGGTAATCTCTTTAAAATGTGGGATCAAAGACAAAACATGCTCTCTGTAAGGAATGAGATTATCATGCTTGGTATCCCAATCTCCTTTAATTTGACTTACTACCAGGGCTGAATCTCCATACACATCAAGGAACTGAATCTTCATATCAATAGCAGTTTTAATACCCAGGATACATGCCTCATACTCAGCCATGTTATTGGTACAATAGAAACAAAGTCTAGCAGTAATCGGGGTATGACAACCTTCAGGGGAAATAATCACAACACCAACACCATTACCAAGTGCATTAGAGGCACCATCAAAAACCATAGTCCATCGGGATCCTTGTTCAGGTCCGTCATATTGTCCAGGTTCTTTGGTAATAATCATAATGTCTTCATCAGGGAACTCAAAATTCATTGACTGATAATCATCCACTGCTTGATGAGCCAAATGATCAGCAACAACACTTCCTTTAATGGCCTTCTGAGTAGTATACTGTATATCATATTCTGTCAAGATCATTTGCCATCTTGCAATTCTTCCGGAGAGAGCAGGTTTCTCAAATATGTACTTGATTGGATCCATCTTCGAAATCAATAAGGTAGTATGGGTCAACATATACTGTCTTAGTCGGCGAGCAGCCCATGCCAAAGCGCAGCAAGTTTTCTCGAGCAGTGAGTATCTTGTTTCACAGTCGGTAAACTTTTTGCTAAGGTAGTATATTGCCTGCTCTTTTCGACCAGACTCGTCATGTTGCCCCAACACACACCCCATTGAGTTGTCTAGCACTGTTAAGTACATAATCAAGGGTCTTCCATCAACTGGTGGCATCAAAATTGGTGGCTCTAGCAGATATCTCTTAATTTCATCAAAGGCAGTCTGGCACTCATCATTCCATTCCATCACCTGATCTTTCTTCAATAACTTGAAAATTGGCTCACAAATGGTAGTTAATTGGAAAATAAATCTTGCAATGTATTTCAATCGTCCCAAGAAACCTCTAACCTCCTTCTCAGTACGGGGAGCTGGCATCTCTCGTATAGCTTTCACTTTTGTAGATGTTTAAGAATTGGCAGAATTTTTGACCAAACAAGGAATGTTAAATTCAGTTCAGAATGTCCTATCAGATGTTGGGACATTATCAAACAGAGTATATGAACTTATTTCAGGATGTCTCATCAGATGTTGGGACATTGTGTAAATAACTTCAGTTCAGTTTTTCAGGATGTCCCAACAGATGTTGAGACATCTCAGACCTGCTACCAGAATTAATTATTGATTAACTGATCAGAGATATTTAAGGAGAATTATCTGGAATTAATTAATGATGGATAAAAACAGAACAAGGCGCATCTGTAGGGAGTTTTATATTGAAGATTCAGATTAAAACAGAAGACCTAATGCACCTAGAATCTAGGAAGTAACAAACCCTAAATTCAAGGTGGAAGCTGCTGCACATTATGGCTGGACCATTCTACAGAAAGCCCAAAATTCAGATACCTATTTAAGCAACATAAACTCATAGAATTGAGTACGAATTTCAGAAGACCAAATAGGGTGTCTAGTGTTCTTAATAGCAGGTTGTTTTTATGTACCACTTTATGAGCTTTTAAGCAAAAGTGCATTTGTGACTTGATTGAAACTGTGAAGTAAGATCAAGCTGTATTGTTTGAAGGATGTCTTCAATTTCTGTAAACTTGTAAACTTGATCACTGTGTGATTGAGGGGGAGTGAGTAGGGTACTCTTATCTAAGTGTGTCTTAGGTAGAAATTGCATTGGGTAAGTATTAAGTGATAGATTAAACAGGGTGGTTTAAGTCTAGAATTAATATTACTAATAGTGGATTTCCTCCTGGCTTGGTAGCCTCCAGATGTAGGTGTGGTTATACACTGAACTAGGTTAACAAACTTCTGTGTTGTTTACTTTTCTTGCTGTTTAAGTTTTGGTTAAATTTGTCAAATGTCCTATTAAGTGTTGGGACATCTCTTAGGACATCTCATACCTGATCACAGAATTTCAATTGGCATCAGAGCAGGCACCCTGCCTGTTTATACTGGGTGAGATCTAGGGAATACAAATTCTGTAACATGGACAAAGATTTAGGGTCAGTAACTAGACCACCTATTCTGGATGGATCTAATTATGACTACTGGAAGCCAAGAATGATTGCATTCTTAAGGTCACTTGACAACAGGGCATGGAGAGCAGTTAATGTTGGATGGGATCATCCTATCCAAGACACCAAAGATGGATCGAAAGTGCTGAAACCTGAAGAAGAATGGAGTAAGGAGGAAGAAGACTCAGCACTAGGCAACTCAAAAGCCTTAAATGCCTTATTCAATGGCATTGATAGGAACATTTTCAGACTTGTACATCATTGTGAGCTGGCCAAAGATGTTTGGGATACTCTCAAAACAACTCATGAAGGAACATCAAAAGTAAAAATGTCAAGACTTCAACTTCTCACTACCAAGTTTGAAAACTTGAGAATGAAGGAAGATGAATCAATTCATGAGTTCTATATGAACATCTTGGATATAGCCAATACTTCTGGAGCCTTGGGAGAAAAGATGACTGATGAAAAGCTTGTAAGAAAGATTCTCAGATCTTTGCCAAAAAGATTTGACATGAAAGTCACTGCAATAGAAGAAGCTCAAGACATATGCTCCATGAAAGTTGAAGAACTCATTGGTTCCCTTCAAACTTTTGAAATGGGAATGAATGACACAAATGTCAAAAAGAACAAAAGCATAGCCTTGGTGTCAAATACAGATGAAGAAGAAGATGATGAATCAGCAAATGATAAAAGCTTATCAGAAAACCTTGCCTTGCTTGGAAGACAAGTCAAACAAATTCTCAGAGGAATGGAAGGCAAATCCAAACCTAGTGGAAGAAACACAAGCTCTGAGAACAGAAGACCTTATGATGCTAACAAAAGATTAAAGTATGCTGAAAAGACCAGTCAAGATAAAGGAGTCAAATGCCATGAATGTGAAGGATATGGACACATCAAGGTTGAATGTCCTACCTACTTAAAGAGGCAAAATAAAGGACTCTCTGTGACCTGGTCTGATGAAGACTCAGGAGATTCAGAAGAAGAATCAGCTAAGCATATTACTGCTTTAGCTGGACTGTGTGAATATGACAGTGATTCCAGTTGTGGAGAACTTACTTATGAAGAACTTGAGCAAGCATTCAAAGATCTATACAAAAGAAGCTCTGAAATATGCAGTGAGGTTATAAAGCTAAAGAAGCAGAATGAGGTATTAGAAGATGAAAAAACAAGTGATCAAGTAATCATTGATACCTTGAAAAGTGAAGTAACTCTTCTCAACTCTAAGTTGGAACATATGTCAAAATCTGTTAAAATGTTGAACAGTAGCTCAAATACACTGGATGTTATTCTCAACAATAATAAACATTCAGGGGACAAAAGTGGACTGGGATATAACAGAGATGAAGCCAGCTCTAGCAAAGCTACTGCAAAAACTACACAGTCAAACAAGATGTCCCAACAGATGCTCCAACATCAGAACACAAAGACAAACATAATGTTCCAACAGATGTCTCAACATTCTGGAAAGAACAAAATGAAGAAGAAGTATCAAAGATGGAGATGCCATCACTGTGGAAGATTTGGGCATATCAAACCTCACTGTTATAAGCTACATGGATATCCAAATCAGATATATCAGCAACCTTCCAAACAGAAAGTAGAGGGTACCAAGAAAGTGCTGCATAGTCATCAAAGAAATCAGCAACCTCCTAAGCAGAAGGCAGAGGTCATCAAGAAGGTTTGGAGACCAAAAGCTGACATTCAGACTGATCAAATCCACATACCCAAGAACCAGATCAACAATCAAGCTTGGAGATCAGCTGAACAACACACAGGGCAGAGGCATCAAAAGAAATCTCAACTCATCTGGTCAAAGAAAAGTACTGCATACATAGCACATACATCACTGAGAGTATCAGCTAAAGAAGACTGGTACTTTGATAGTGGATGTTCAAGACACATGACTGGATTGAAGAATTTACTAGTAAACTTAAAATCACATTCATCCAGGTATGTGACCTTTGGAGATGGAGCTAAAGGAGAAATCAAGGGAGTTGGAACCTTGGACTGTCAAGATGTTCCAAGACTAGATGATCTGCTGCTTGTTAAAGGTTTAACTGCTAACCTGATCAGTATAAGTCAGTTATGTGATCAAGGGTACAGTGTAAACTTTACCAAATCTGAATGTATAGTGACTAACAAAGAACAAGAGGTTGTCATGAAAGGAGCCAGATCTAAAGACAACTGTTACATGTGGGAATCCCAAAATCTCAGTCTCACTTCAACCTGCTCTCTAGCTAAAGAAGAAGAAGTGAAACTGTGGCATCAAAGACTAGGTCATCTTCATTTCAGAGGCATAAAGAAGATCATATTTATGGATGCTGTAAGAGGTATTCCTAAACTGAAGATTGATGATGGCAAAAAATGTGGTGAATGTCAAATAGGCAAGCAAACCAAGATGTCCCATCCAAAGCTTCAACATCTGACAACTTCCAAAGTTTTGGAACTTCTACATATGGATCTTATGGGACCTATGCAGGTTGAAAGTCTTGGTGGTAAGAGGTATGCCTATGTTGTGGTTGATGATTTTTCAAGATATACATGGATAAACTTCATCAAAGAAAAGTCAGATGTATTTGATGTATTCAAAGAATTATGTCAAAGATTGCAAAGGGAAAAATCCAGCTGTGTGATCAGAATAAGAAGTGATCATGGAAAAGAATTTGAGAATCAAAAGTTCTTAGATTGCTGCTCTTCAGAAGGAATCAATCATGAGTATTCTTCACCTATCACTCCTCAACAATCAGCAAGAGCTATGATCCATGCTAAAAAGTTACCTCTGTATTTCTGGGCTGAAGCTATGAACACTGCCTGCTACATCCATAACAGAGTTACTTTGAGAAAAGGAACCCTGTCCACAATATATGAAGTCTGGAAGGGCAGAAAACCCACTGTGAAGTACTTTCATGTGTTTGGAAGTAAATGCTATATTCTGGCAGATAGGGAGCAAAGGAGAAAAATGGATCCTAAAAGTGATGAAGGGATTTTCCTTGGATACTCTATAAACAGCAGAGCATATAGAGTATTTAATTACAGAACAAAGGTTATCATGGAGTCCATAAATGTGGTAATTGATGATGTTTCTACAGATGTCCCAGAAGATGTTGGAACATCTGCTGATATCAAGATTGAAGCTGAAGAAAAGAATGATCAATATATCTTTACTCAAACTGATACAAGGACAGAAGAATCAAGCAAACCTCCCTCCATCAGAATACAGAAGGATCATCCCAAAGATTTAATAATTGGTGATCCCAACAGAGGTGTAAGCACTAGATCAAGAGAAGTGATTTCAGGTTCTTGTTTTGTTTCCAAAATAGAACCTAAAAATGTCAAGGAAGCTCTCACTGATGAATACTGGATTTGTGCTATGCAAGAGGAATTAGGTCAATTCACAAGGAATGAAGTGTGGAATCTTGTACCTAGACCTGATGACATAAATGTGATTGGTACAAAATGGGTGTATAAGAACAAGTCAAATGAACAAGGAATTGTTACAAAGAACAAAGCTAGACTTGTGGCTCAAGGATACACTCAAATTGAAGGAGTAGACTTTGATGAAACCTTTGCACCAGTAGCAAGGCTTGAATCAATAAGACTACTGTTGGGAATTGCTTACATCTTGAAGTTCAAGCTATTTCAAATGGATGTGAAAAGTGCCTTTCTTAATGGTTATCTCAATGAAGAGGTATATGTAGAACAGCCTAAAGGATTTGTTGATCCAAGCTGTCCAAATCATGTATACAAATTAAAGAAAGCACTGTATGGTCTGAAGCAAGCTCCAAGGGCATGGTATGAAAGACTGACCACATTTCTTATCAAGCAAGGATATAGAAAAGGTGGAATTGTTTGTTAAAGATGAAGAAGGAAATGTCATGATTGCACAAATATATGTTGATGACATTGTGTTTGGTGGGATGTCTAATAAGATGGTCAAACATTTTGTCAAGCAGATGGAATCTGAATTTGAAATGAGTCTAGTAGGTGAATTAACCTACTTTCTTGGTCTGCAAGTAAAGCAAATGGAAGACTCAATGTTTATTTCCCAAAGTAAGTACTCCAAGAACATAGTGAAGAAATTTGGAATGGAAAATGCTTCTCATAAAAGAACTCCTGCTCCCACACATTTAAAGCTGACTAAAGATAAAAAGGGTGAGAATGTAGATCAAAGTTTATATAGAAGCATGATTGGAAGCTTGTTATACTTGACTGCTAGCAGACCAGACATTGCATTTGCAGTAGGAGTTTGTGCAAGATATCAAGCTGATCCAAAAGTCAGTCATCTCAATCAAGTCAAGAGAATCCTTAAATATGTTAATGGTACTTGTGACTATGGCATAATGTACTTTCATGGTTGCAAACCAATTCTCACTGGCTTCTGTGATGCTGATTGGGCAGGAAGTGCTGATGACAGAAAAAGCACTTCAGGAGGATGCTTCTTTCTAGGAAACAATCTGATTTCTTGGTTCAGTAAGAAACAGAATTGTGTATCCTTATCTACAGCTGAAGCTGAGTATATAGCAGCAGGTAGCAGTTGTTCTCAGTTGGTTTGGATGAAGCAGATGCTCACTGAGTACAATGTCCCACAGGATGTCATGACATTGTACTGTGACAACTTAAGTGCAATCAACATATCTAAGAATTCTATCCAACACAGCAGGACTAAGCATATTGATATCAGACATCACTTCATCAGAGATCTTGTAGAAGAAAAGGTGATTTCATTGGAGCATGTAGCTACAGATTTGCAATTAGCTGATATCTTTACCAAAGCATTGGATGCTACTCAATTTGAGAATTTAAGGGGTAAACTTGGAATCTGTTTATGTGATATTTAGCAGTTAATGAGATGTGCCAACATGTCATATGACATTGCATGGCATAAGTTCCAGATGGCAAAGCTAGTCTGGTCTAGATCCTTGGGAATTCCATCCCTAATCATTTGGACTGTAACGGCTACATATTTAGTAACTACTTATAAGAAGCTATCAAGATTCTCATCATACCATCACAAGCGAATCACATTAACTCTCAATCCTTCAGAAATCATAAACCCTAAAGCTGTTCATCCATCTTCTCAACAATGTCTCAAAACCCTAAAACAGCTGAGGAAATTCTCAACAAGGAAGACGTGGTTCATGCCACTCCAATCTCTGTTGTGCCAATGCCATCAACACCATTGGACGAGCTCAGGGGAAGCGCCTCTCACACTAAAAAGGCAAGAACACCAAAGAGAGGTAAAGATCAAATCAGAAGCAAAGCTAAAGGCATTCCCTCTCCTACTAACATGTCCTCAAAATACTCCAAATATGTTGATGATTCCATCAAGGAGATTGTCAACCAAGTTTTTTCTGAACAAAAAGTGGTGAAAGGGATCTCTGTTCCTTTGAACACCATTCCTGCACCTCAAGAAGAACCAGCTCAAGATACAGAGGACACTGCTGCAGAACAAGATGTCCCAACAAATGTTGGAACATCTGAAGATAAGAAAAAGAACTCATCTGATGTTGATCTGGAACAAACTGAGGACAAAGCCTCAAATGAAAATGATGAAGAGGTCTCTGAAGAACAGGCTCAAGGCTCAAATGAAGATCAAATCCCTGCTGATCAACCAGCTGAAGAGGAGGCTGCCCAATCTCCTCCAGTGGTCAATCTGGAGCAGGACTCTGATGCAGAGATCATAGCATCTGTGAAACCCAGCATTGCTAAAAGACTCAGGTCCAGGAAGGGCAAGCTGCAAGCTGAAGCAGCAATTCCTGAAAAGAAGAAAGCCTCTCCAAAGAAAGGGAAGGCTAAAGTCACTTTTGGGCCATCAAAACAATGGAGTAAAGTCCAAACTCAGAAAAGGAAAGCTGCCACATCATCAGATTCAGATGTTGGATCAGATGTCCCAACATCTCCTCCCAAGAAGAGACCAGCAACATCCAGAGCTTCAACTGCTGTACCAGAAGTTCCCTTGGACAACATATCATTTCACCATGTCTCTAGTGTGAACAGGTGGAAATATGTGTACCAAAGAAGGGTAGCCCTGGAAAGAGAACTGAGCAGCAATGCACTTGAGTGCACAGAACTGATAGACCTCATCTCTGCTGCAGGACTATTCAAGACAGTATCAGATCTCTCTCCCTGCTATGAACTTCTTGTCAAAGAGTTCATTGTGAATCTTCAGGAGGATTGCTCCAATGGTAAGTCCTCTGAGTTTCAAAAAGTTTATGTTAGAGGTAAATGTGTAGAGTTTTCTCCCCAAATCATAAATGAATACCTAGGAAGAGAAACAGATGGACCCAATGAGCTAGGTAAAACAGATAATCAAGTATGCAAGGTGATCACTGCAAACCAGGTCAAGGCATGGTCTGTGAAGGGAAAGCTTTCTGTGAGCATGCTTACCAGAAAGTATGCCATGCTGAACAGAATTGGTACTGCTAACTGGGTGCCTACCAACCACACTTCCTCAATCTCAACTGGTCTAGCCAGGTTTATATATGCTGTGGGAACTCAAACCAAGATGGACTATGGAGCTTTCATCTTTGATCAAACCATGAAGCATGCCAGCTCTTCTGCAACAAAGCTACCAATAGCTTTTCCTTCATTGCTATGTGGTATAATATTAAGCCAATATCCTGGGATTTTAACTGAGAAGGACACAGTCTGCAAGAGAGAAAGCCCCCTGGCTTTTCACTACAAATTATTTCTCAGTCACCATGCTGCAGATGTTGAAGCACCTTCTGGGACATCTGCTGGTCCCTCAACTGCTAAGAATCCCATCTCCAAGAAGGCTTTAATTGCTGAACTCAAAAGCACCTGCAAAGAGCTTGAAGCTAGAAAGCAGAAGCTTGAGGAAATCATTCAAAGGTTGGAGAATGAAGAAGACCAGAAAGCAAACTCTGATGAAGACAGTGATGTTGATGATGAAACAGAAGCTGATGAAGAAACAGAAGTTGAGGAAGCAACTGAGAGTGATGAATCTGAGTGATCAATGTATGTGAGGCAAATGTAATGACAGCAATGTAATGACAGTAATAGTGTCTTTGGCCCCTAATTTTGTGTCTACCAAGGGGGAGAACAACATCAAATGTAATTGTTGTTTAAGTATGAATGAAAAAATCTGTTTGTTTGCTTCTGAACTGAATAGTGTTTTTCTGTTGCAACAAGATTGGATACATATATGTTTGAGGGGGAGTAATCTCAAATAAGAATCAACAGAAAAGTAATGCTATACTCTGATAAAAAGAACTTCTGCTGCACTCTGAAAACCAGAAAAGATGTTAGCCAAAAATTAGCCAAAGGGGGAGTTTGTAGATGTTTAAGAATTGGCAGAATTTTTGACCAAACAAGGAATGTTAAATTCAGTTCAGAATGTCCTATCAGATGTTGGGACATTATCAAACAGAGTATATGAACTTATTTCAGGATGTCTCATCAGATGTTGGGACATTGTGTAAATAACTTCAGTTCAGTTTTTCAGGATGTCCCAACAGATGTTGAGACATCTCAGACCTGCTACCAGAATTAATTATTGATTAACTGATCAGAGATATTTAAGGAGAATTATCTGGAATTAATTAATGATGGATAAAAACAGAACAAGGCGCATCTGTAGGGAGTTTTATATTGAAGATTCAGATTAAAACAGAAGACCTAATGCACCTAGAATCTAGGAAGTAACAAACCCTAAATTCAAGGTGGAAGCTGCTGCACATTAGGGCTGGACCATTCTACAGAAAGCCCAAAATTCAGATACCTATTTAAGCAACATAAACTCATAGAATTGAGTACGAATTTCAGAAGACCAAATAGGGTGTCTAGTGTTCTTAATAGCAGGTTGTTTTTATGTACCACTTTATGAGCTTTTAAGCAAAAGTGCATTTGTGACTTGATTGAAACTGTGAAGTAAGATCAAGCTGTATTGTTTGAAGGATGTCTTCAATTTCTGTAAACTTGTAAACTTGATCACTGTGTGATTGAGGGGGAGTGAGTAGGGTACTCTTATCTAAGTGTGTCTTAGGTAGAAATTGCATTGGGTAAGTATTAAGTGATAGATTAAACAGGGTGGTTTAAGTCTAGAATTAATATTACTAATAGTGGATTTCCTCCTGGCTTGGTAGCCTCCAGATGTAGGTGTGGTTATACACTGAACTAGGTTAACAAACTTCTGTGTTGTTTACTTTTCTTGCTGTTTAAGTTTTGGTTAAATTTGTCAAATGTCCTATTAAGTGTTGGGACATCTCTTAGGACATCTCATACCTGATCACAGAATTTCAACTTTTGCAGGATCCACTTCAATACCTTTTCCACTGACAATGAAACCCAGGAGCTTTCCAGATCTAACTCCAAAAGTACACTTGTTTGGGTTCAATCTTAACTTATATTTCTTCAACCTCTCAAACAACTTGTGCAGATGATCAAGATGTTTCTCTTCATTCTGAGATCTGGCTATCATATCATCCACATATACCTCTATCTCATGATGGATCATATCATGAAATAAAGCCACCATAGCACGCTGATATGTTGCCCCTGCATTCTTCAAACCAAATGGCATCACCTTATAGCAAAAGGTGCCCCACTGTGTCACAAATGTTGTCTTCTCCATATCTTCAGGTGCCATCTTGATTTGATTGTAACCAGAGAAACCGTCCATGAAAGAGAATACCTTATGCTGAGCAGTGTTGTCTACCAGAATATCAATATGAGGAAGTGGAAAGTCATCTTTGGGGCTAGCTTTGTTTAAATCTCTGTAGTCCACGCACATACGTACCTTACCATCCTTCTTAGGAACTGGTACCACATTTGCAACCCACTGAGGATAAGAAGTCACTGCTAAGAACCCTGCATTGAACTGTTTCATTACCTCTGCCTTGATCTTTTCTGACATTTCAGGACGCATACGACGAACCTTCTGCTTCTTTGGATGACAATCTTCTTTCACTGGTAAACGGTGAACCACAATGTCTGTATCCAACCCTGGCATATCTTCATAAGACCAAGCAAAGATCTCCACATAGTCACGTAACATCTGAATCAACCTGCTCTTGACACCGTCCTCTAAATCAGCCCCTATCTTGACCTCTTTTCTGTTTTCTTCAGTTCCCAAATTCACAACTTCGACTGGTTCTTCATGTGGCTGTATAGCTTTCTCTTCTTGTTGTAACAACCTAGCAAGCTCTACAGGTATTTCACAATCGTCCTCATTTCCGTCTTCAGTTTGATAGATCGGATTCTCGAAATTATAATTGGCAATAGTAGAACTGTTATCAACAGGATCCAGAGTGGATGAGGATCTGCATTTAGTGATGTGGGTGTGTGTAAGAACACATAGCTGATAAAACGAAAATAAAAGAAAAGAAAGACAAGGAACACAATATTTACGAAAACGAAACGTTCACTGATTTTATTGAATGAAGTATGCAAATGAAATGATAACCCGTAACAAGCGCACCATTGTGCCCCGGGTAAGGCACATGGCTTGAAAGTTTTATTGTTCCAGAAATTACAAATTTAAAAACATAACACAGTAATAGTATTTACTCCTGACTAAAGGAGATAGGGATAACATCTTCAGCTTTCCAATTATTGAGTCCAGCACCCACAGTAGGAAAAATCCATGCATCCAAGTTGTAGTCTTCATTTTGATCTCCCACAACATTAATCTGGTCCTTCACAACCCCTTGATTAGTGATACGGGCAGCACGAACACGACGAACAGCCTTCTGGGACTCTGCAGTGAAACCCAAACCAAACTTGTCAGACTTGTAAGGAATATCAGGAAGCTGACCCCAAATAGTACAACCACCTTCATCCACCACAGCTCTAGCATCATTGAGGGAGGCCATGGCCATTGTTGGAGGCTTTCTGGTGACCACAGGAACTTTCTTCACAACAGGAGGAGCTACATAATCATTAACAACCCAGGGGACTACTTCAAATGTCTGACACGGAGTTTCAATGTATTCACCCTCCATTTCCAGATACTTGAAAGTGTTTACATGGCTGACAAAGTATTCTTCCTCTCCAAAGACAGTAACAACTTTTCCATTCACCGGATATCTCAACTTTTGGTGCAATGTAGAGGTCACAGCATCTGCCCCATGGATCCAGGGACGACCAAGCAGACAAGAATATGAAGGACGAATATCCATCACATAAAATGTAGCAGTAAACACCTGAGAACCAACTTTGATTGGAAGATCAATTTCCCCATGCACTACTCTTCTAGAACCATCAAAAGCCTTTACCACAATATTACTGGGCTTCAGCACAGCATCTTCAGGACTCAACTTATTCAGGACTTCCTTGGGCAACACATTCAGAGAGGAACCATTGTCTATCAGCACATGTGACAGGGTAGTGCCCCTGCATTCAATTGAAATATGCAAGGCCCTGTTATGATCCCTCTTGGCAGGGGTCAAGTCAGCATCAGAAAATCCTAACCCATTGTCATAGGTCAGGTGGGCAACACAGTTCTCAAATTGGTCAACAGAAATAGCATTGGGCACATGAGCAGACTTCAGAAACTTGATCAAGGACTTGGCATGAGCCTCAGAACACAGCAACAAGGACAACATAGAAATCTTTGAGGGAGTATGCCCCAATTGATCAACAATTTCATAATCACTCTTGCGAATGATTTTCAATACTTCTTCCATCTGCTTAGAGAGATCATCAGCAGCTGGCACATCAGTAGATACCGGCTCAATAACAGGACCTTTGCCCCGAGCATCAGTGGTGGAGGTAGCAGCAGGAGTAACTGCATTCTTAGAAGCAACTGGAGGAGAGAAGACTCTTCCACTACGAGTGATCTTGCTAGATCCAGCAATATTATCAATGTCAACAGGCACATCAGCTACAGGTTCTTGCTTAACACCATGGATGTAAACATCAGACCCATAGTGCCAAGGCACAGCTTTGTCAGACGTATACGGGATAGGACCAGGAGTAGTAATGACCACAGGAGCTACTCTGGCTTCAGCAACAACTTTCACAGGACCTTCAGCAATAATCTTGATTGGACCCTGATGAGTGATTTTAATGGGACCCTTTGAAGTGATTTTTATTGGTACTTTGTCAACCATGTCAACCTCTTCAATCTTCCTACCCTGGGTCAGATGATCCACCATACTTTCTACAGACGATGGTCTTCTTTCAAACACTATAGTATACTTATCCATGAGACGTTAAATTCCATCTCTCAATATGAAGCAACTATCCGGCTTATAGGTACAATACAAACAATCTTCACGACAACCTGGAAAGATCCCAGCTTGTACTAACCTCTTTTTGATAACAGACAGTGGTGTACTCAACTCCATTACTGAATAGACGTGCAGGTCTTCCTCAATGGCATTGACAGTCTTCTCGTGATTTGGCATTGGAGCTGTAATCACATTTGGAGTACCTGGTGGATCAAACTCAATTTCTCCAGCATCAATCATATCTTGAATTTTGTTCTTCAAGACCCAGCAGTTATTAGTATCATGTCCTGGACAGTTTGAATGATATGCACATCGTGCATTGGGATTGTACTTGGGAGAGGTAACATTGGGATTCTGAGGAGCCTCCCTCAGGGTAATAAGTTCAGCCTTCAACAAGTGTTGCAATGCCTGAGCCATTGACATGTTGATCTTCGTGAACTGTCTTCTAACCCTCTGTTGGTTGCCTTGAGGCTGCTCTGTTGTCGCAGGAGTTGGATTTGAAATATGAACTGCACTAACAGACTGATGCCTTCGGTTACGATCAGGTTGACCATAAACAGCATTGGATTCTTTCTTCCCAGTGGGGGGCTTCTTTGCAGCACCTGATGAAGAAGTGCCCACTTGGATCTTACCACTCTTGATACCATTCTCTACCCGCTCTCCTGTCATGATCAACTCAGTGAAGCCAGATGATGAGCTTCCAATGAGATGACTGTAAAACGGACCATTCAGCGTACACATGAACATATCAACCAGCTCCCTGTCAGTCAAAGGGGGTTGAACTCTTCCAGCTAAATCTCTCCACTTCTGAGCATACTCCTTAAAACTTTCTTTGGCACCCATAGACATGCTCTGAAGCTGCATGCGAGTGGGGGCTAAGTCAGCATTGTATTGATACTGTTTATAAAAAGCTTCAGCAAGATCATTCCAGTCTCTGATATTGACACTCTCCAACTGATAATACCACTCCAACTGAGCTCCAGATAAACTCTCTTGAAAGAAATGGATCCACAACTTTTTATCAGCAGTGTGGGGTTGAATTCTTCTGACATAGGACCTCAGATGCAGTTTGGGACAAGAGACCCCATCATAGACAACAAATGTAGGAACTTTGAACCCAATGGGTATGACTACCCCAGATATCAGACTCAAATCCTCAAAATCCAGCCCAGATGATTTCTGCAACTCCATAGCATCCATCCTATCCACCAGCATCTTGAATTTGTCTTCATTAGGCTCATGGTAGTAGTTAGCCTCAGAATCGGAGTCCCCCATCGAATGGTGGAGACTGCCTACCTCCTGCTTAGATTCTTCAGATTCATAGTCCTCAGCTGGTTCCTTGGTCTTGGCAAGACCTTTGAACCTTCTTCCCATGTTGAGCAACCCAGCAGACCTTCTAGTCTTCTTAGTCTTCTTGGCCAGCAGTGTCTTCAATTCATCCTGCCCCTTGGATAGGTTCAGGATCAGCTCTTGGAACTGTGCATTCTGTGCCTGAAGATCCTTAACTGATTGTTCAAGAGCCATTGCTGAAATAAACAGCGAGAAGATGAGAAACCTGTGCACAATTATAAACCTGTGATGCAATGAAATGATATGGTAATGCATATGCAATGTTTTCAAGGACCGCAGGATTTAAATTTGCTTAGACAAACAAGAAAGTAACTTTTTATTAGTAATAACTTGTTTTGCCTTTTAGGCTTACAAAAAATGAAAGTAAAATAAGTACAAAAGATGGGGTTTTAAGTCTCCCATGGACGTTTCCTCTTTATGTTGAGGTATGAGTTGAGGTTCCGTTCCTCGTGAAGCTGCTTTGTTAGCTCTAGGATCCTTGCTTGGCTTGCTTTGTAATGAGCCTCGAAAGTATCCCTTTGCTCCTTCAGTTGGATCCATGATCTCTGCAAGTCTTCCATATCAGTAGGCATGTCTGGGTGAAGGATGGTATAAGCAGTGTCTCCTTCAGCAACAGGTTCCATGGTAACTGGTAGGACGGCAGGATATGGCATCATGAGTGTCTGAGCACGAGATCGTACCCATCTGAGATAAGCCTCCATAGGAATAGTGTACTTAGGCTCCAGTGTCTTGCTGTCAATCCTGTTTACCTTTCCCCAAGCTCATATGAATCTCTGACGGTAACCCTGAAGATCATTGTCGTAATCAAACACAATGCCCTGAATCAACATGTCATGTGGACCATCGCTCCGGGCGTAACCAAACTGTCGTAAAGCTAGAGAGGGGTTGTAGGTGATGCCTCCTCTTATGCCTAGAAGTGGCACATTAGGAAACTCCCCACAACGGTCAATGATGGTGACATTCTCCATAGATCTGGAGCACCAATGGATGTCTGAGTGAGAAAGTGACATAATCCTCTTGGACCATCTGAACCCCTGCTCATTCTTCATTACTGAGCGAGGAAGGTGAGAAATAAACCACCTGGATAGTAAAGGTATGCAGCACATCAAAGTTCCTCTTGCCCTTGTAGTACGGGTGTGAAGAGAATGTAGGATGTCTCCAAGCAATGTAGGCACTGGATTGTGACTCAGGAAAATGTTGATTGCATGAACATCTATGAACTGATCTGGATTGGGGAACAATACTAAGCCATATATCATCAAGGCTAAGATCTCCTCAAAAGCATCATAGCTCATGGCCTTCAAGAACAACTGAGCTTTATCCATTAATACCTTAGCAAGAATACCCTTGACTCCACTTCTCGTCTCTAGAACAATGTCAGACTTCTTCAGATGTAGAGCTGCAACAATAACTTCTGGTTTAAGCTCCTTCTCTAAGCCTGTGAAGGGTCTTTGATCAAGAACAGGTATACCCAGAAGTTTAGAGAACTCCTCCATGGTTGGAACCAGCTGATAGTCGGGGAATGTGAAGCAATGGTGCTTAGGGTCAAAGAACTGAAACAGCACACTCATCATGTCTTCACTGAACCCTGAAGTAACTAGATCCAATAAGTGACCATGTCTCTTGTTGAACTGGGAATGATCAGGCACTTGGGAAACCAACTCTTTGAGTTTGGGAGGTATCCCTACAAAGTTGATCCTGATGGTGTTTCTACGAGCAGAAGCCATGACCTGCAACAAAGAACAAAAATAAATCCCTTGGTCCTTGAAATGGTTAGGGAAAATGATATGCTCATGATGCATGATGATGTCATGATGTTATGCTCAATCACAAACATGTGGCACACACAAACAAGTCACACCATAGCCCTAGGTTTAAAGGCTTGCATGAGGTTTAATGGTAAGTACCCTCCCCTGAAGTTAGATGGTTCATCCTGTCCTACAAAAGTAACCGGGTTCTAAGGGATCTCAATATCATTGATCCTTCACAAGGGTGGTTGTTCAGAAGGCAACTTATTTGCCAACCAAAACCCTCCAAGTTTAGAATCTCAATGAGCGTAGTATCGAGTGTCAACCAACTTCAGTTTGCACCAAAGTCGGTTACCTCACTACCTTCTAAAGGCCAAGATGAGTTAACTAGGGTTCTAAAAGTTAGTTAATGCATTGACAACATATGGCAGCCTCATATTATCCTCAACTTGACTTAAGGAACATAAGCACCAACCAAGAAGTCGCACTTAACTATGGCCACCAGATCAACCGTATCGATATACGTCGTACAGTTTCCTTGGTCTATTGCCATTTACCTAAGGTACACTAGATCCGGGTTAGGACCTTTCACACATAATAGCATCCCAACAAGATAATATAAAGCAGACAAGGCAAACAATTTAAAGTGATCTAATTCCTAAGGGTACCCCTCTTAAATTTAAATCCCCAGCAGAGTCGCCAGTTCTGTAACACGGTGGGAGAACTGACTTTAAGTTATGTTGCGGATAGCAAGAGTCGCCACCGACTTTTATTTTATCCAAAAGGAAAAGGTATAAAAGAACAGGAAAGACCTTAAGAGAATATTTTGGGTCCGGGGGGTAAGTTATGTAAAGGGAAGGTGTTAGCACCCTTTACATCCATGGTTATCCATGGGCTCTTAGTTACTTAGCTCACTTTAAATTGTTTTTGAAAGTGTAGTGTGTGAATAGAAAAATTTTCAGAATAGTTAATAATAATCCATGTACGGATGTGTAAAAACTTGTTTTTTTGAAAATTTGTTTGAAATTGTGAAGAGTTTGAAAAATTTTTGAAGTGAGCAAGTACATAAGAGGAACCTACCCTAATGTTTAAAGTCTTTCTTGTTCTTTATCCTTTCATTGGTAAGACTATCCCTACTATTAAGGAGTAGGTAGTCATTACCTTGGATGTAAGGGACATAAGAGGGACATTCTGTTTTATGAAGGCAACTGTGGGGTGTAATAAGCATATAGGAGGGACTATCATCATTTATTCGAAGGGACTTGATTCGTAAAGGCAACCATGAGGGACTTGATGATTTTTCTTTTTAAAAGGACTTGCTTTATACACCCCACTTGACCTTATGATTTAGGCAACTTGAGGGATAACCTTAGAAAGTGAGACGGCGATTAAAATCGACTTACGTGTGTGAGTGTTTAATTTAATTATTTTATGATTAAAGTGATCTAATTCATTTTAAATAAAATACATATTTTTCACTCCCTAATTACTAACCATAGCAAAATTAATTATTAAAATATTACAAAATTTACATCCAAGAAACAATTACAAAATTATAATAAGCAAAATAAATAGCAAAATAAATAATAAATAAATAAGCAATAAATAATAAGTAAATAATAGGGGTTAGTGATAATAATAATTAAAAAATAAAGGTTAGTAGAAATAAATAATTAAATTTAGTGAAATAATAATAATTAGAAAAAAAAGAAACATGGTTAGAGAAATAATAGAAAAAAATATAAGATATAAATAATATGGTTAATAATAATAGAAATCAAAATAAATGGAATTAATAAAAATATTGTTAGGACATTAAAATAATAAATAAAAGTTTTAATATGAACAACTAAATAATTATAGCATTTTAATTTATGTATAAATTATTAATTTATTTTTAGACATATTATAATTACAAAATTATTTACATATATATATATATTAAAAGAATGAAAATTTATTGACAATTTATAATTACCTAAAGAAAAAGTTTGATTATATTTATATTTATTATAATTAATTATACTAAAATAAATATGCACAAAAATTTAGAAAAAAAAAATTAAGTTTTTAATAATTCTATAGAAAATAAATTAGGGCTTTTTTACAAAATTAGGGTTTTGTTAGAAAAATATTTTTTAGGGTTTGATAACAATTCATTTAATTAAATAGGGCATATATACAATTTTTAGAATATTAAGATAATGGCATATACAATTTAGTATTTTTTAAGAAAAGAAAACAAAAATGAGTTTAACCTAATATCAATATATTATTTTGAATTTTTTTTGGATTTTTTCTTTAAAATAAAATATTAATCAAAACAATAATAAGAAAAAATGAGGAAATAGAAAAAAAAACCTGCTGGGATTTGATCCCAAGACCTCACACTTGCAAGCAACAGCAATAACCACCAGGCTACTATACACACAGGTGAAAGAGAATGAAGGCTAATTGGTTTTGTGCTTTATCCAGAAAATTCAAAAAAAAAATAATGAGAACAAAAGGCCTGGGGTGGGAATCGAACCCAGGACCTCTTGATCATTCGTACGCGTGCCTTACCGCCTGGCTGGGAGAGCCTATCTGAAAGTATAATGGCAAGAAACAATAATATATTAAGTTTGCCTTTAACCTGAAAAAATAGACAAAATAATGTATGAAACCAAGATTCGAACTCAGGTCTCATAGGTTATATACGCGCCACTTCCACCACTGGACCAAACATGTTTTGGTGAATAATATCAGGAATAATACAATAAAATATTACAACCAATATTCAAATTTCCAGAAACGCGCGAACAGCTTCATCTTCTTCCTTATACCTGCACTTTTTCCTGCGAAAATTGCTGGCAATTTACCTGCGAATTTTCCTATGTTCAAAACCTGCAAATTTCAATCATCACGAATACACAACCATTCATTAAATTAAGCATAGGGTTATGATCCCCATGTCACATACAATCAATCCATGGTCTTAAAACTAATTTAGGAGTCCTAAATCGAAGAACCCCAAAAATCACTCAAGAACCCTAGCTATGGCCGTTTACGATTTACGCACTTATTCTTCAATCCAATTGCCCAGGAAGCATCTATGCATCATTACAAACACACATACATCGTTAGATTTCATTGTTAATGCATAGTTAGTTCAAACCGAAAAAATTTGTAAGAGGTATAAAATGCATTCGGGTTGAGCAATGGGGTGCATATGGGATGCATATGAATGATGATTTAGCTTCAACAATGTCCCAGGAACATCTCTACGTTCTTAGTTTACCTTGAAACCTCTTGGATTGAAGAATCCGAATCTCACTTTTTGCTTGAATTTTGAGTTTTTGAACTTACCTATGGGCTGCTGGAATTCCTGTCCTGAGGCTAGGGTTGTGTTTGCTACCTATATGAGAATGAATTAGGTCAGAAATATGGATTGGTTGTGTGAAGATTTGATCCAAAAATTTTTGAAAAAGATCATGGTGTAAAAGTTCAAATATTTGATCATGAAGACTTGCTATTCTTGGACTAATCACATGATTCCTTTCTCTTTCGAATTCAATCAACAATTAAGAATTTCTAGAGGCATTATCTTCCTCCAAAAATAGATTTTCATATTTTATATTTATTTAAAATGATTTTTATGAATTAAATCAATAATAAATAAAAATAAAATAATAAAAATGCTGAATTTTGGTCAATTGGGTCGTGCATAATGATATGAGGTGGATTGGATCACAACTTAGCAAGCCCATTTGGAAAGAATTACTTTTAGGCCTCCATTTTCAACATAAATCATCACAAAATTTCCCAACTTTGCAAGGGCACATCTCCCTCAATTTTAAAGGTATGAGGGTGTTCTTGGACTTTTTGGAAATCTTGAAGAGTCCTCTAAAAAACCCCATTGGTTTCAGGTCCATATCATTTACCAATCTCAAGTTATGCCCTTTTGAAGTTGTTGACTTTTTGTTGACTTTTGAAATGACCTATAATGTCTTAGATCATATCTTTCAAATGAAGCATTTTTGGGCTTAACTTTCAACATCAAAGTTGTAGAGAATTAAATTTCCTTCAAAATGAGCTTTGGATGGAGACTTGGTGATGAAGTATGTGAAAGTTAAGGCTGGTCAAAGTTCAGTTGACTTTTACTAAGGAAACCCTAATTTAGAAACTCCTGATTCTTGATGATCTGAAATCTCCTTGATGAATCATGATCAACCCTTGATCAAATGATGAATTTTACTTCATATACTTGATGTTGGCAAAAAATCATGAAGTTTGACTTTGGTTTGACCACAGTTGACCTCAGTTTGACTTTTTAACTGCATTGACTGATTTTGACTTATCTGATCATCTGACTAAGCAAACTTCTGAGAAAAGTCTTGAAACTTGTCATGGGGGTTCTTACACACATATAAGGTGTTATGAAACTCACTTGAGGTATTGGAAGTCCACTTAGCCTGATTAAAGTTAAAACCCTAGTTTTGGATGCACTGCTTAGGAGGTGCATTGTCTGAGGAAATTGTCAACTCTTATGGCCACTTGTGAACTTTATGAACCTTGTGAATCTTCATAAAGTGTCTTGTGATACTCATGGGAGGTATTGTGAAGCTTGTGAACCTTGTGAACCTCATGAAGTGGCTTTGTAGACCTCATGAACCCCAGGAAAGCTTTGTAACCATTGTGAATCTTGTGAACCTTGTGAACCTTCAAGAAGTAACTTGTAGACTTCATGAACCTCATGAAAGGTATTTGAAAGTATTGTGGGACTTGTGAACTTTGTGAACCTTCTTAGAACACAAAGTCTTGTATTGTGAGGGCAAATTTTGGGGTGCAACAATGAGGCTTCAGCATAATCAGAAGAACTAAATCACCTAGAATCTAGGAAGTAACAAACCCTAATTCAAGGTGGAAGCTGCATGCGTTTTAGGACTGGATTAACTTACAGAAAGCCCAAAATACAAACACCTATTTAAGCAACAGAATACCTCAGAATTGAGTACGAATTTAACAAGACAAAATAGGGTGTTAAGTGTTTTAATAGCAGGTTGTTTTTATTGTACCACTTTATGAGCTTTTAAGCAAAAGTGTATTTGTGACTTGATTGAAACTGTGAAGTAAGATCAAGCTGTTTTGTTTGAAGTATGACTTCAATTTTATTAAACTTGTAAACAAGATCACTGTGTGATTGAGGGGGAGTGAGTTGGTACTCATATCTAAGTAGTGTCTTAGGTAGAAATTGCATTGGGTAGATATTAAGTGAAAGATTAAATTGGGTGGTTTAAGTCTAGAATTAATATTACTTATAGTGGATTTCCTCCTGGCTTGGTAGCCTCCAGATGTAAGTGTGGTTATACACTGAACTGGGTTAACAAACTTCTGTGTTGTTTAATTTTCTTGCACTTTAAGTTTTGGTTAAATCTGTCAAGTGTTGGAACATCTCATAGGACATCTCATACCTGATCACAGAATTTCAATTGGCATCAGAGCAGGCACCCTACCTGTTTATACTGGGTGAGATCTAGGGAATACAAATTCTGGAAACATGGACAGAGATATAGGATCAGTAAATAGACCACCTATACTGGATGGATCTAATTATGACTACTGGAAACCAAGAATGATTGCATTCTTAAGATCACTTGACAACAGGGCCTGGAGAGCAGTCAACATTGGATGGGAACATCCTGTCCAAGACACCAAAGATGGATCAAAAGTGTTGAAACCTGAAGAAGAATGGAGTAAGGAGGAAGAAGATTCAGCACTAGGCAACTCCAAGGCCTTAAATGCTTTATTCAATGGCATTGATAGGAACATCTTTAGACTTGTGCATCACTGTGAGCTGGCCAAAGATGTGTGGGACACTCTCAAAACAACTCATGAAGGAACATCAAAGGTAAAGATGTCAAGACTTCAACTTCTCACCACCAAGTTTGAAAACTTGAGAATGAAGGAAGATGAGACAGTTCATGAATTCTACATGAACATCTTAGAAATAGCCAATACTTCTGGAGCCTTGGGAGAAAAGATGACTGATGAAAAGCTTGTAAGAAAGATTCTCAGATCTTTGCCAAAAAGATTTGACATGAAAGTCACAGCAATAGAAGAAGCTCAAGACATATGCACAATGAAAGTTGAAGAGCTCATTGGTTCCCTTCAAACATTTGAGATGGGAATGAATGACACAAATGTTAAGAAGAACAAAAGCATAGCCTTGGTGACAAATACTGATGAAGAAGAAGATGATGAATCAGAAACTGGTGAAAGCTTATCAGACAACATTGCTATGCTTGGAAGACAATTCAAAAAGATTCTCAGAAATATGGAAAACAAGTCCAGACCAAGTGGAAGATACACAAACTCTTCTGAGAACAAAAGACCTAATGATAGAAGGTCAACTTATGATGAAAAGATCAATCAAGAAAAAGGAATTAAATGCCATGGATGTGAAGGATATGGACACATCAGGAATGAATGTCCTACCTACTTAAAAAGGAAAAAGAAAGGACTCTCTGTAACCTGGTCTGATGAAGACTCAGGAGGTGATTCAGAAGAAGAATCAGCTAAGCATATCACTGCTCTAGCTGGATTATATGAATCTGAAAGTGAATCCAGTGATGGGGAGCTTACTTTTGAAGAACTTGAGCAAGCATACAAAGACCTATTCAAAAGAAGCACTGAAATATGCAGTGAGGTTATAAAGCTAAAGAAGCAGAATGAGGCACTGAAGAATGAAAAAGCAAGTGATCAAGAGATCATTGACACCTTGAAAAGTGAAGTAAGTCTTCTCAACTCCAAGTTGGAACACATGTCCAAATCTGTTAGAATGCTGAACAGTAGCTCAAGTACACTGGATGTTATTCTCAACAACAATAAGCATTCAGGGGATAAATGTGGACTGGGATTTAACAGAGTTCATAAGGATGAAGCTAGCTCTAGCAAAACTACTTCAAAGTCCATACAGTCAAACAAAATGTCCCAACAGATGCTTCAACATCATGAAAAGAACACAAAGTCAAACATAATGTTCCAACAGATGTCTCAACATTCTAAAAAGAACATAATGAAGAAGAAATATCAAAGATGGAGATGTCATCATTGTGGAAGATTTGGACATATCAAACCTCATTGCTATAAGTTGCATGGATATCCAAATCAGATGTATCAGCAACCTCCTAAGCAGAAGATAGAAGTTACCGAGAAAGTGCTGCATAGACATCAAAGAGATCAGCAACCTCCTAAGCTTAAGACAGAGGTCATCAAGAAGGTATGGAGACCAAAAGCTAGTCTTCATGCTGATCAAAGCTACATACCCAAGAACAAGATCAACAAACAACCTTGGAGCTCTACTGATGAACAATACACAGGGCAGAGGTATCAAAAGAAGTCTCAACTCAAATGGTCAAAGAAAGGTGTTGCATATATAGCACATACATCACTAAGAGTATCAGCCAAAGAAGACTGGTACTTTGACAGTGGATGTTCAAGACACATGACTGGATTGAAGAATTTGCTAGTAGACTTAAAGTCACATTCATCCAGATATGTAACCTTTGGTGATGGAGCTAAAGGAGAAATCAAGGGAGTTGGGACCTTGGACTGTCAAGATGTACCAAGACTAAATGATGTGCTGCTGGTCAAAGGTTTAACTACTAACCTGATCAGCATAAGTCAATTATGTGATCAAGGGTACAGTGTAAACTTTACCAAAACTGAATGCATAGTGTCTAACAAAGAACAAGAGGTTGTCATAAGAGGAGCCAGATCTAAAGACAACTGTTACATGTGGGAACCTCAAGATTCCAGTCTCACTTCAACTTGCTCTTTAGCTAAAGAAGAAGAAGTGAAACTATGGCACCAAAGACTAGGTCATCTTCATTTCAGAGGCATAAAGAAAATCATATCTATGGATGCTGTGAGAGGTATTCCTAAACTGAAGATTGATGATGGCAAAATATGTGTTGAATGTCAAATAGGCAAGCAAACCAAGATGTCCCATCCAAAGCTCTAACATCTGACAACTTCCAAAGTTTTGGAACTATTGCATATGGATCTTATGGGACCTATGTAGGTTGAGAGCCTTGGTGGTAAGAGGTATGCCTATGTAGTGGTTGATGATTTTTCAAGGTATACATGGATAAATTTCATCAAAGAAAAGTCTGATGTATTTGATGTATTCAAAGACTTATGCCAAAGAATACAAAGGGAGAAAGCCAACTGTGTGGTCAGAATAAGAAGTGATCATGGAAAAGAATTTGAGAATCAAAAATTCTTAGATTTCTGTTCTTCAGAAGGAATCAATCATGAATACTCTTCACCAATCACTCCTCAACAGAATGGGATTGTTGAGAGGAAGAATAGAACTATTCAAGAATCAGCAAGAGCTATGATCCATGCTAAAAAGTTACCTTTGTACTTCTGGGCTGAAGCTATGAACACAGCTTGTTACATCCATAACAGAGTTACTCTAAGAAAAGGAACTTTGTCCACAATCTATGAAGTCTGGAAGGGCAGAAAACCCATAGTTAAGTACTTCCATGTGTTTGGAAGTAACTGTTATATTCTGGCAGATAGGGAGCAAAGAAGAAAAATGGATCCTAAAAGTGATGAAGGGATTTTTCTTGGATACTCTATAAACAGCAGAGCATATAGAGTATTTAATTCTAGAACCAAGGTTATCATGGAGTCCATAAATGTGATAATTGATGATGCTCCTACAGATGTCCTAGAAGATGTTGGAACATCTGCTGATATCAAGACTGAAGCTGAAGAAAAGAGTGATCATTATGATTTCACTCAAACTGATGCAAGGACAGAACAATCCAGCAAACCTCCCTCCATCAGAATCCAGAAGGATCATCCCAAAGATTTGATAATTGGTGATCCCAACAGAGGTGTAAGCACTAGATCAAGAGAAGTGATTTCAGGTTCCTGTTTTGTTTCTAAAATAGAACCTAAAAACATCAAGGAAGCTCTTACTGATGAATACTGGATTTGTGCTATGCAAGAGGAATTAGGTCAATTCACAAGGAATGAAGTGTGGAACCTTGTTCCTAGACCTGATGACATAAATGTAATTGGAACTAAATGGGTGTATAAGAACAAGTCAAATGAGCAAGGAGTTGTTACAAAGAACAAAGCTAGACTTGTAGCTCAAGGATACACACAAATTGAAGGAGTAGACTTTGATGAAACCTTTGCACCAGTAGCAAGGCTTGAATCAATCAGACTACTTTTGGGAATTGCTTGTATCTTAAAGTTCAAGCTATTTCAAATGGATGTGAAAAGTGCCTTTTTAAATGGTTATCTTAATGAAGAGGTATATGTAGAACAACCTAAAGGATTTGTTGATCCAAGCTGTCCAAATCATGTATACAAACTAAAGAAGGCTCTTTATGGTCTGAAGCAAGCTCCAAGAGCTTGGTATGAAAGGCTGACTACTTTTCTTATCAAGCAAGGGTACAGGAAAGGTGGAATTGACAAAACCTTGTTTGTTAAAGATGAAGAAGGAAATGTCATGATTGCTCAAATATATGTAGATGACATTGTCTTTGGTGGGATGTCAGACAGGATGGTCAAACATTTTGTCAACCAGATGGAATCTGAATTTGAAATGAGCCTAGTGTAAACACCCCAAATTTGCCCTCACCCATTCACACCATGGATTGTGATCATTTCATGTGCATAAATCCAATCATACCATCTCATAGTACATTTTTGATTCACTGCATTGGTTCAAAGTCATCTGCATCTAGGGTTTGTGATTTGAACAATCCAAGAGCTTCTTGAGCCACTCCAAAGGTCATCAATCACTTCAAAGGGGTACATGTATGTTCAAGCATCATAATATATCCTCTCAAAGTCAAAAATGTCAATGAATCACAAGAACTGAGAATGGCATGGAAGCAGAGCCAGGTTTAACTGCACAAATGACCTGAAATTAGGGTTTTGGTTTCAGAGGCCATAACTCCAAATTTTTTGGTCATTCTTGTTTCTATTGGTCTCTATATGGTATAAGGAGTATGCATATCAATTTTCATGAAGAAATTCAATGTGGAAGTCATCTGATCAAGAGTTGACTTTTCAAGCAAGTCAGTGCAAAATCAAGGCATCTGAGGCCCCCAATGACCCAACCAAAGGGTGTTCTTCATCATTTTGATTGTATATGATCTTTATTTGATCATAGAAGAAGTTGGAAGTTCACAAAATTGAAGAATTTCAAGTCTTTTGCAAAGTTGACCTTTTGGGAAAGTTTGACTTTTAATGAAATTGCCATTTTAGGAAACTTTTTCAACCCTTACTTTTTTATTCAAAAATGCTTCAAATGGAAAAACTTTGGTCATGAAAGTTGTAGAATGGATCATTCCCTTTTCAAAAAGTACAAGAACATGAACTAATTCATTTTGGATCAAAAGTTATGGATTGTCAAAGTTGGCTAAAATCACAAAATTTGAAGTTTTCTACCAAAGGGACATTTTGCAAAATGGTTTGTTCAAGTGTTCTAAAGGCCTCAAATGTGTATCATTTCCACACAACATGATCATGTGACCTCTAATGTTCAGAATAGGCCAAGGGATCACACATTTTTATGGCTTATGGAGCAAGATTTTTCATAAGAAGCAAAAGTGAACCAACTTGCAAAACTCATCATAAGTTACAATCCACTTGCTTGCTGACTTGCTGATCAATCCTAGGGTTCTCCCCACATCATGCTGCGCAGGACACACCTTTTGTCCTTGGCTATCAAGTAGCCCATGCTTCTCTTACACAACTTTGACATTTTGGCAACTTGAGCCATACCTATCACAAAAGCACACATCACCTCATCTGACCTATCACAATTGTTTATGCAAATCAAAAGCAAGCCAAAGCATATAAAACACAGGCCTGAAACCATCCATAAGACAGCATTCCCATTTCCATACCATTTTGCAAAAGCTTTCGAAACTGCTTGCACAAGCCACAAACACAAAAACTAACTTCACAAATCAACTCAACACACTTCCCTGATCACAAACCACCCCTCACCATAGCCTAAAACTCAAAGAATCAAAAACACGATCACCACCTGCCATTGAACAGAACTTCTGCCATCCCTCAAACCAGCCATTGCAAACTTCAAACAAGCCTTGAAAGCTTCTCAGGAGGTCCAGGGGAGTTGATTGCAAGCAAGACATCAGCCAGAAAGTGCCAGGAACTAAAGCTTCAGTTCAGGTAGCCATCTCAAACTTTTTTCCAGAAACTCCATTTTAAGTTCTTAAAAGCTTCTATGCACTTCCCTGATCATGAATATGTGTTTACTTTTGAAAATGGTTGAGAAACCAGGATGTATGAATGTTCTGAATTTTTTTGCCCTAGAAACGTTTTGCTTCGATTTGGCTGATTGATGAATGAAAAATGATGTTTGAATGGGGTTTTGATCTAGTTTGGCATGTGGATGATTTCTAGGTAGTTAGTTTTCGTTTTCATGAAGTTTTGAAGATTTTGGCAACTTTCAGGTGAGGGTCTTGCCGGAGAAGACGACCGGAAGTCTTCTCCGGCCACCTGAAAGTAATTAGGGCTAATCCCTGTAATTAATGAGAGTTTGAATTCTGAGCGTAGGATTGGTTGACTTTGTTTGACTGGCGCGTGTTTGGATGGTCCAGATCCACTCACTTGACCCTAATCCAGTCATTTACTTAATTAATTAGGATTAATTTATTTCAAACCTCAGAATGAATCCTGGCCTTCCAATCTCGCGCGCGTCAATTCCCTCTCTTTTTATTCAAATCCTGTCCATTGGATGCGTTGACTTCTCCATAAATCCATTTTATTTTTCATTTTTATTCATTTAATTTGTACATTTAATTTAAAATAGCAAAACAATTTTAAAAATTCTGAAAATTTTTGTACAAACTTTTATTAATTTTCAGAAACCAAAAACATTTTTATTTTTATTTTTTGCATTAAAAAATATTTTTTAAATCATTTAAAAGTTTATTTTTAATTAATTAATGAGAATTAATTAATTAAAAATACTTTTAGGTATTTAAAAATCACCAAAAAATTCATGAAACCTTTAAAATCATTTAGAAACATTGTCCAACACTCAAACCAAATTTCTTTTTTGATTTTGATGACTTTTGATAAATTTTCATGGAATTAAAATCATTTCAAGGCAATATTTTGATCCAAACTTAAAAAAATCATTTATGCCCATCCATTGAGAGTTGGACTTTGATTCTTTTTGCATTGTGTCTTGCATATCATGTAGTTTGTAGGATTAAATCGGCATGATTTGATCTTGCATTTTCAATTTGTTTGATATTTTTCTTGTCAAGGTACCCTAAAACCCTAGAAATCTTAGGAAATTCATAACCCTAATTAGGTTAAGAGTTAGAACCCCTCCTTTGGGCAGTGAGTTTGTGTAGGGCTAGGGTTCCCTTGAATGCATTTTCAATTTTTTATCATGATGTTTGCTTCTGGTTTTGGTTTTGTTTGGTGCATTGATCATAAACCCTAATTTGGGCTTTCTTTTGCATTCATCTTGCATTTGCTTGCATACCATGACTTGCCATAGCATTTTGTGCATCCATTTGATTCATTAGACATCTTAAGACATATTAGAAGCATGTTTGATCATTGCATCTTTCATTTGCCATGTTGTATGTCATTTGCATTTCATAACTTTTCATGTGTGATCTTGGTTCTAAGTATGCTTCTCTTGCATCCATATGTTCATATGATCATCCTCATGCCTTGATTCATGTTTGCATCATCTCATAGCATCAATAGCATCATATGTATGCTTCTGGTTTTGATTTGCATCATGTCATTTCATCTCATTTTGCATTGCATTGCATTCCTTTCACTAACTTTTCAGGTGGTAAGTCACTTTGAGAAGTGAATTTGCCTTCACTTCTCACAACTTCTTTTCATCTCCTCTTATGCATCCTTGCTGCATTTTGTTTTGTGTTTGAGATTGAGCTTGCTCTTTCTTCTTCATCTTACTTTCTTTCCTCAAGTGACTTGTCTTCTTAAAAGAAGCAAGTTACTTTGCTTCTCCTTTGCTCCTTTCATCTGTTTCCTGGTGTTTCCTTTGAAGATCTTTCTTGTAAACCTCACAAACCTTAGGAACAACCAAGCATGACAATGATTAGGGTTTTGATTAGTCCCCCACTTAGTTTTACCTTTGTGTCTCTTTTGAGTCTTCTCTTCTCATCTCATAATCAGGGACTAAACCCTAAAGGTTTTAAGGCTTTGTGATTAAGCTTATGCCTGCATCCTTCTATTAGGATGGAGTGTATAACTTTAATCCTAAGTGTTAAACCCTTAATGTGTTTAACTCCTTTAATCAATCCACTTAATAATCATCAAGACATCAAGCTTGTAACTTGGGCCTTGCATTAGGGTTCTAATTCTTCCTTAATTGGTTAAGAAGGACTAACCCTAGTGTTAATGGACAAGTCCCCCTCAAGTTGTCTTACAAATCATAAAACTCATTTCTTAATCATATCATTATTTAAAATCCACTTAATAAAGGCTTTGTTTTGTCATGAGGTTAATCCCTAATCATGGATTAAGTTGAGGAGCTTTCCTCAGCTTAAACACTCTCATCTATTATCCTTCTATTAGGATGGTGTAATGAGTCTGTTTAATCCCTGATTATGGCTTAATCTCATTACTCAACACTAAACAAAAACCACAAAAACATCTAAATAATCACAAGTAGGTTAATGATCTTAATCCTGCATCAAAGGTGATTAAGTGTGAGAAGCTGACTTCACACTTAAGGTATTCTCATTACCCCTAATCAGAGGGAAGATGTGATGAGTTTACTAACCCATTGGTTTAGGCTTAAGCTCATTAACTTATGACAAACTTTCAAAAGCAATAAAAGACTGAAAACTCAAAAACAAACAATAATCGTCTCCTCCGGGATTCTTTTCTCATCTCATTCACTCATAAACGAGAACTTGCTTCTTCCGTCTAATGCAAGACAGTTTGCACCTGAGCAAGACAGGTCATACACTTGAGCATAGACAAGTAAGCAGTTCACAAGTCAATTCATCTTTCAGTCTCTTTGGGTCGAACTACGGTGTTCTGACTTCCTCATTGCATGAGAGGATACGTAGGCATAACTTAACGGTTATCGAACAAAAGTCTCTGTATATTCCCCCTCCTTCTAGCATCATTCTTTAAGCCTCATGATCTTGAGCATTTCACCCTTATTCTTACACTGACACTTCACTTGTACACTTCACACTTCTTTTACACTGACACTTGCATTCTTTCCAGCTCTTTTATACACAAATTGCACTGACACTACCCCTTTAAAACACAAATCTTTTAAGCGTGGATCCCGTCGAGTACGACGGACAATCTGGGTGCTAATACCTTCCCAGGTTGTAACCAACCCCCTTTCTCAGTCTCTCTGGTTCGCAACCGTCTTATCCATATCTTTCTAGGTCTATGCAGCATTACCTTTCCTTCGGGATAAAAATGCCTAGCTGGCGACTCTTTTCATCCCCTGTGAGTTCACTCCTGTGTGTTCTCACACCCTCCTTTCGCCGACCGTTCGCGTCTGTACCCTATTTGACCCGGCTTCATTTAGTGGGAGCGACAGCTTGGCGACTCTGCTGGGGACCCTTATACTGTAACCAGGGCTTCTGGTTCTTTTTGTGGGTTCCTCCTAGCGCTTGTTTGATTTGTGGGGTGTTATGTGTTATTTGTGTTGTATATTTATTTTGTTTATGTACAGTTGTTTATCTGCTTTCTTTACAGCTTTACGTATATCATACTGTCATACTGTGCTGGCTGGATCTGGTTTTGTGCTTTGGTGGGTGGGTGTTCTATTGAGAGTTGAGGTCCTATACCTGGGACCTGAGTGACACCTAGGCTAGAGTGGTTCATGTTCTTTCCCATTCCATTTCAGTCTGGTGTGGGAATATGAAACACGGTTCAGATATGGGTTTCTTCTTGAGAACTCTGTGCTACAGATTTCCTGTAGTGCTAGGGCTATCTGGGAAGCCTGCTAAGTCTGGATGACCTTTAGTATTGACCTTCAGAAACTGAGGTGAATTAGAGGAGGACTTTTTATGGTTATTGTAAACACTGTACCTCTGGGTTAGAAGTGTTTACACTTCTCATAACTGATCCAAGTCTGAGGATCCTTGTTTTAGAACATCACCTGTGAGGGGGTTGGGCTATTTACAAGTTTGCAGGTACCCTTGACCTCAGCATACCCTGTTACTTTGTTTTGATTAAGAGTACTCCATTTTGGAACAGTTCTTGTGATTTTAACCCTGGACATGTGACTCTTTATTTGAGTCCCCCTGTAACACGGTGGGAGAACTGACTTTAGTTATGTTGCGGATAGCAAGAGTCGCCACCGACTTTTATTTTATCCAAAGGAAAGGCATAAAAGAACAGGAAAGACCTTTTAAAAGATTTTTGGGTCCGGGGGGTAGGTTATGTAAAGGGAAGGTGTTAGCACCCTTTACATCCATGGTTATCCATGGGCTCTTAGTTACTTAGCTCACTTTGAATTGTTTTTTGAAAATGTGAAGTGTGTGAATAGAAATTTTCATAAGAGTTTGATAATGATCCATGTACGGATGCGTAAAAAACTTGTGTTTGAAAATTGTTTGAAATTTGTGAAGTATTTGAAATTTGAAATAGTGAGCAAGTAACTATGAGGAACCTACCCTAAAGTTTAAGTCTTTCTGTTCTTTATCCTTTAAATGGTAAGACTATCCCTATTATTAAGGAATAGGTAGTCATTACCTTGGATGTGAGGGACATATGAGGGACATCTGTTTAATGAAGGCAACTGTGGGGTGTATTAAGCATTTGGAGGGACTGTCATCATTATTCGAAAGGGACAAGATCATATTGAAAGGCAACCATTAAGGGACTTGATCTTTGATTATTTAAGGGACTAGATGACTTTTCTTTTAAAGGGACTTTGCTTTATACACCCCACTTAACCTTATAATTAGGCAACATTGAGAGGTAGCCCTAGAAAGTGAGATGGCGATTAAAAATCGACTTACGTGTGTGAGTGTTTAATTTAATTTATCTTTTAATTAAATGATCTAAATTCAATTTTTAAATAGCATACATGTTTACACTCCCTATTTTACTAACCATAGCATGAAAATTAAATAATTTAAATATTTACAAAAAATTACACCACGGAGCATTTACATAATAATAATAAGCAATTAATAATAAATAGCAAGAATAAATAAATAAGCAAAATATAAATAATTAAGCAAAATAAATAAGCAATAATAATTATAATAGGGGTTAGTAATAATAATTAAAAAATAAATAAGGTTAGTGAAATAATAATAATAAGCATAATTAAAAAATAATGGATTAGTAATAAACATGATTAGTAACAATAATAATAAGCAAAATAAAATTTTAATGGCTTAATAGAAAAATAAGAACAATTATATTAATTAATCATAAAATTTAAAGTTATAAACAAATTAAATAAATTATGAACATATTATAAGAAATTATTAAATTTGCAATTTTAGAAATTATTTACATATATAATTAATTATAAACAATGATAGAATATTTATATATTAAAATGAGATTAATTATAATTTAGTTATATTAAATAAAATATATACATAATAATTATATTTACAAAAAAAATTAGAAATTTAAATCATAAGATAAGATTAGTTTGTTTTTTTTAATTATTTAGAAAATAAATTAGGGTTTACAAAATTAGGATTGTAGAAAATATTTTTTAGGGTTTATAATCTAATATACTAAATTATTTTAATAAATATGTACATAGTATAATCTAAATAAAAATACTTTTTGAATTAAGAAAAATAGTTTCTTAGAACTTTAGAAAATATAAGTGTTATTTTAGAATTATTTAAATATATATACATGCTTGATTATTTTTTAATTAATAATAAGAAAACAATTAAACAAATTAATTAAATAAATTAAAACAGAAAAAAAAAAAGTGGTAAAAAGAACTTACCTGGGTGGGATTTGAACCCAGGTCACCATGTTTACCAGCAGCAAAACCCACCACCAAGCCACCACACGCGCAGGCAATAAGCAAGGGGATAGAATTGGTTTTATTCCTTGTCATGAAAAATCCAGAAAAATAAAAGAAAGCAAAAGGCCTGGGGGAGAATCGACCCCAGGACCTTTTAAACAAACACAAGTACACATTGTCAATCCTGCTGGGTGAGCGCATCTGTCAATTATCCAACAACAATTGATAATATATTATGATGGATAAATGGCTGGAAAAATAGGCAAAAAAGGGTGGAAGCCAGGATTCGATCCCCTGCCTTCTCATAATACGCGCGCTGATCTTTCCACTGGGCCAAACAACCTGTTGTGATAATGAACCAACAATATAACATAAAATATTTTAAATAAAATTTGAATTTTTCTGAACGCGCGCAGGGTCATCTTCAACCTCCAGACCTGCCATTTTTCTTGCGAATTTTGCTTCCATTTTTCCTGCGATTTCTAAACTGCAGCAATACCTACGAAAATCAATAACCAACAAAACCATACAATTTCATAAAATTGAACCTATCAATGTGATCCAGACATTCATGCGAATCATTCTATGGTTTTAGAATCCATTTATATTCCACAAATCAGAAAACCCTAATTCTTGGTCCAAACCCTAATAATGGCCGATTGTGATTCAAGCCATGAAACTTTGGTTTAATTGTCCAGAAACGATCTATACAACATCACAAACATGATTGCACAAACAAAATTTGTTAGAATGCACTGAATTAGTATAATCGGAAAAAAAATATTCAAGAACAAGCTAGGTTCGGTTTATGCATTATGGCATGGTTTTGATGCATATGAGTATTGGTTTTGCTTCAAGGATGCCCAAGGAACATTGCTATGTCTTTAGATTACCTTCAAACACCTTGTATCAATGAATCCGAATGTGAGTTTTGAGAGGTTTTTTTTGTGATATGCAAACTTACACTTGGGGCTGTCAAAATTCGTGAATTGCATTAGGATTATGTTAAGTACTTATAGGAGAGTGAATTAGGTCAATAAGATTGATTACTTGTGTGGAGAATTTGATATGAAAAGATTCAAAATGATCATGCCTTTAAAAATCAAATATTCATGCATAAACCCTTGCTATTTTTGGCTAATCCTCATGATTTCTTTCCTCTTTAATTCAAATCAAATTTATGATTTTCTAGAAGCTTGATCCAAATCAAATCTTACATTTTCATATTTTATTTTTATTTAAAATGATTTTTAATGAATTAAATCAAAATAAATAAAAATAAAATAATAAAAAATATGATTTTTAATGGTTTGGGTCGTGCATGAAGTTATTGTATGGATTGGGTCATCATTTGGCAAGCCCATTTGGAAGAAATTAGTTTTAGACCTCCATTTTCATCATAAACCAACCCAAAATTTCCCAACTTTGCAAGGGCACATATCCTTCAATTTTAATGGTATGAGGGTGTTCTTGGACATTTTGGAAATCTTGAAGAGTCCTCTAACCAACCCCACTGGTTTCATGTCCATATAATTTACCAATCTCAAGTTATGCCCTTTTGAAGTTGTTGACTTTTTGTTGACTTTCAAAAGGACCTATAATGTCTTAGCTCATACCTTCCAAATGAAGCATTTTTGGGCTTGGATTGTGAGACACAAAGTTGTAGAGAATTCAATTTCCTTCAAAATGAGCTTTGGATGGAGACTTGGTGATGAAGCATGTGAAAGTTATGACTGGTCAAAGTTCAGTTGACTTTTACTAAGGAAACCCTAATTTAGAAACTCCTGATTCTTGATGATCTGGAATCTCCTTGATGAATCATGATCAACCCTTGATCAAATGATGAATTTTACTTCATATACTTGATGTTGGCAAAAAATCATGAAGTTTGACTTTGGTTTGACCACAGTTGACCTCAGTTTGACTTTTTAACTGCTTTGACTGATTTTGACCTATCTGATCATCTGACTGAGCAAACCTTTGAGAAAAGTCTTGAAACTTGTCATGAGGGTTCTTATACACATATAAGATGTTATGAAGCTCACTTTAAGTCTTGGAAGTCCATTTAGCCTGATTAAAGTCAAAACCCTAATTTCAGATGCACTGCTTAGGAGGTGCATTGTCTGAGGGAATTGTCAACTCTTCTGACCAATTGTGAACTTTGTGAACCTTGTGAACCATCATAAAATGTCTTGTGATACTCATGGGAGGTATTGTGAACCTTGTGAACCTTGTGAACCTCATAAAGTGACTTGTAGACTTCATGAATCTCATGAAAAGGCCTTGTAAAACATTGTGAATCTTGTGAACCTTATGAACCTTCATGAAGTGACTTGTAGACTTCATGAACCTCATGAAAGGTCTTGTAAGTGTTGTGAAACTTGTGAACCTTGTGAACCTTCTTAGTACACAAAGTCTTGTATTGTGAGGGCAAATTTTGGGGTGCAACAGCTGCCCCTGTTCAATTTTCTGAAACCTGAGGGGTTAGATTGGTATATTTGTCAGTCGTGACCTGGAAGGTTGAAGGGGATTGAACACGAAAGCCCAAAAATTTGCACTCACCAGTGCATAAAGTGATACAGATGGCTTGTTGAATATGCTTGAGTGGGCTTAAAGATGCCACTTGGAGAAAAAATTCTTCAGATACATTTTCTTGGAGGATAAAGCAGCCCAAAATATGAAGATATAATGATAACCTTCAGGAGGATAGAGCAGTCCTGATGAGATAATAAGCTTTCAGGAGGATAAAGCAGTCCTGAGATGCAATAAGCTGTCAGGAGGATAAAGCAGTCCTGAGGTAATAATAATCTTTCAGGAGGATGGAGCAATCCTGAGGTATTGAAGTTGTCAGGAGGATAAAGCAATCCTGAGGTAGTGATATGATTTCAAGAGGATGAAGCAGTCTTGAGAGATAATAAGTTTTCAGGAGGATAAAGCAGTCCTGAGGTAATAATATAATTTCAGGAGGATAAAGCAGTCCTGATGTATAATGTTTTCAGGAGGATAAAGCAGTCCCGAAGTACTAGAAGTTTTCAGGAGGATGAAGCAGTCCTGATGGATGATATGCTTTCAGGATGATAAAGCAATCCTGAGGGATGATAACTTTCAGGAGGATAAAGCAATCCTGATAATCATAAGTCTGTTTGCTGGATTATTAACCTGAAAACAAGGTAGCATTCTGTATAATAGTATTAGTTTATGCATTATGTATGCATGTATGATATGATGCACCTGAGCAATGTATTATGTATCTATGGATATGTATGTTATGGTATGATGTAAATGATGTATGTATGATATGATGTTGCTGGAAGCGTCTGGATATCTTCGCATAACAACTGCTGACCAGGGAAACTAAATCCCGATTCGTTGTTGAAGAATATGAGGAACTCATTCCCGTCTTGTGTGATAATATATCATACATAACCTTCCGTATGCTGGGGATAGCAAGGTATAGATAACCTCCCGTATGCTGGGGATAGTAAGGTATACATAACCTTCGTCTTCGTTTGATAGTAGGGCAGATACAACCTCCCGTCTTCGTTCGTCGTACCCTTATTGGAAAGTAAATTCCCGTATATCCGTATGAGGATAAAAGAGATGGATATAAATTCCAGGGGAGATGAGACTTTATGAAGATGGATTCGTCCTACTGAGGGTTTGTAGCTGCTTTGTGGAGATGAACCGGTGAAGCTTCGTTGAAATCCTTCCCTCGTTCGTCCCTAGTAAATACTATTACTGCATTTTCATGCATTTCTGGTAAACATCAATCATATTAAGCATACATGCATTTCTGGTAAACATCAATCATATTCAAAAGCATACATACATTCAAACACAACCAATGGACGTTTCGCTTAGGTAAATAGGGTAAAAGTAAATCAGGATTCAAAAATGGATTTTTATTTATATCAAAGAGTGACCCATTCATGGGTAAGTTTGTACAAGGAGGCATAAACCCTAGTAAGAGGATTTTGTCATAAAGTTTTACAAAACAAAGAAGATCAGCTATGTGGGAAATAATCCTATTGAGTTTCAATTCTACTATTGCCATTATCTTCAAGTATCTCATCTTCTGCTGTTGAGACGGAAACGATTGAATTGAGCTTTATCTGTTCGAACTTGAGTAAGTAATACAACTGGTTGCAGTTTCATGGGTTATCCAAACGAGACATAGTCATACGCTTTAATCCCTAACTTTTGCCTGGATTGCCCTTTCAGGTTTTCAATCCACCGGGATACCCTTTTTTGCCCAAGCCGCCTTTTCAGGTTTTCGACTTGCCGGGTGTACATCTTTTTATATATATCCCTAATTTTTGCCCAAACCCTTTTGGTTTGCCGGGATGCCCTTATTTTTGCCTAGGCCTATCAACCTAGCGGGTCTCTTTTTATGCGTAGTATTTTTTAACTATGTCTGCGTTTACAGGCTGTGGGAAGTCTTCACCATCCATAGTAGTAAGTATCATGGCACCTCCTGAGAACACTGTCTTGACTACAAATGGTCCTTCATATGTTGGAGTCCACTTGCCCCTAGGATCACCCTGTGGTAATATGATACGCTTGACTACCAAATCACCAGCCTGATATACCTTTGGCTTAACCTTCTTGTTAAAGGCTTTGATCATTCGTTCCTGGTACATCTGGCCATGACAAACTGCTGCTAACCTCTTCTCATCAATCAAATTTATCTGGTCAAGTCGGGTCTGAATCCACTCATCTTCATCCAAGCCTGCATCCTTCATAATTCTCAAGGAGGGAATCTGAACTTCAATGGGCAGAACTGTTTCCATACCATAGACTAAGGAGAATGGGGTTGCCCCTGTTGAAGTACGTATTGTAGTACGATAACCATGAAGAGCAAATGGTAACATCTCATGCCAATCTTTGTAAGTAACAGTCATCTTCTGTACAATCTTCTTAATGTTCTTATTAGCAGCTTCAACTGCCCCATTCATCTTTGGACGATACGGAGAAGAGTTATGATGTTTAATCTTGAACTGCGTGCAGAGATCAGTAATCATAGTGTTGTTCAGATTAGAGCCATTGTCAGTGATAATCCTTTCAGGGATGCCATACCTACATATGAGATTATTCTTAATGAATCGAGCCACAACATTCTTGGTAACAGATGCAAATGAAGCTGCCTCTACCCACTTAGTGAAGTAATCAATTGCAACCAGGATGAAACGATGCCCATTAGAAGCAGTAGGCTTGATCTCACCAATCATATCAATGCCCCACATGGCAAAGGGCCAAGGAGCAGTCAACACATTCAATGGTAATGGAGGTACATGGACTTTATCAGCATAGATTTGTCATTTGTGACATGTTCTGGAGTGTTGATAGCAATCAGCTTCCATGGTAGACCAATAGTAACCTGCTCTCAATATCTTCTTTGCCATGGTATAACCACTAGAATGAGTGCCAAAGATTCCATCATGCATATCTTCCATAATCTCAGTTGCTTCCTTCTTATCCACACAACGAAGCAAAGTTGAATCATGATTGCGCTTTGAAATTCTGTGATCAGGTATGAGATGTCCTAAGAGATGTCCCAACACTTTATAGGACACTTGATAAATTTAGCCAAAACTTAAATAGCAAGAAAAGTAAACAACACAGAAGTTTGTTAACCCAGTTTAGTGTATAACCACACCTACATCTGGAGGCTACCAAGCCAGGAGGAAATCCACTATAAGTAATATTAATTCTAGACTTAAACCACCCTGTTTAATCTATCACTTAATAACTACCTAATGCAATTTCTACCTAAGACACACCTTAGATAAGAGTACCCTACTCACTCCCCCTCAATCACACAGTGATCAAGTTTACAAGTTTACTGAAATTGAAGACATCCTTCAAACAATACAGCTTGATCTTACTTCACAGTTTCAATCAAGTCACAAATGCACTTTTGCTTAAAAGCTCATAAAGTGGTACAATTAAAAACACCTGCTATTAAAAACACTAGACACCCTATTTGATCTTCTGAAATTCTTACTCAATTCTATGAGTTTCTGTTGCTTAAATAGGTATCTGTAATTTGGGCTTTCTGTAGGATGATCCAGCCCTAATGCACATGCAGCTTCCACCTTGAATTTAGGGTTTGTTACTTCCTAGATTCTAGGTGACTTAGGTCTTCTGTTTTAATCTGAATCTTCAATATAAAACTCCCTACAGATGCGCCTTGTTTTGTTTTTAATCCATCATTAATTAATTCCAGATAACTCTCCTTAAATATCTCTGATTAGTTAATCAATAATTAATTCTGGAAGCAGGTTTGAGATGTCTCAACATCTGTTGGGACATCCTGAAAAACTGAACTTAAGTCATTTACACAATGTCCCAACATCTGGTAAGACATCCTGAAATAAGTTCATATACTCTGTTTGATAATGTCCCAACATTTAATAGGACATTCTGAACTGAATTCAATAACTCTTGTTGGTCAAAAATTCTGCCAATTCAAGACATCTACAAAAAATCCCGTTACTCAAAAAGAACTTAGCAGAAAATCTTCTCAGAAATTTCCTATCTTTGACAGATGCCCCTTCAGGGAATTCCTGAGCTTCAAGATATCTTTTTACTTCATAGAACCAAGGCTTCTCTTCTGCCCCTTCAGTGTCAATATCATTGCAGTATGCAGGCTTTTCAAATCTATCAATAGTAATCTTGGGAGCTTCATCATCCCAACTGATCTCAAACATGGATGCCATGGTGGCTAATGCATCTGCCAACTGATTCTCTCTCCGTGGAATATGTCCAAAGGTAATCTCTTTGAAATGTGGGATCAAAGACAATACATGCTCTCTATAAGGAATGAGGTTATCATGCTTGGTATCCCAATCTCCTTTGATCTGACTTACTACCAGGGCTGAATCTCCATACACGTCAAGGCACTGAATCTTCATATCAATAGCAGCTTTAATACCCAGGATACATGCCTCATACTCAGCCATGTTATTGGTACAATAGAAACAAAGTCTGGCAGTAATCGGGGTATGACAACCTTCAGGGGAACTAATCACAACACCAACACCATTACCAAGTGCATTAGAGGCACCATCAAAAACCATAGTCCATCGGGATCCTTGTTCAGGTCCGTCATATTGTCCAGGTTCTTTGGTAATAATCATAATGTCTTCATCGGGGAACTCAAAACTCATTGACTGGTAATCATCCACTGCTTGATGAGCCAAATGATCAGCAACAACACTTCCTTTAATGGCCTTTTGAGTAGTGTACTGTATGTCATATTCTGTCAAGATCATTTGCCATCTTGCAATTCTTCCGGAGAGAGCAGGTTTCTCAAATATGTACTTGATTGGATCCATCTTCGAAATCAACAAGGTAGTATGGGTCAACATATACTGTCTTAATCGGCGAGCAGCCCATGCCAAAGCGCAGCAAGTTTTCTCGAGCAGTGAGTATCTTGTTTCACAGTCGGTAAACTTTTTGCTAAGGTAGTATATTGCCTGCTCTTTTCGACCAGACTCGTCATGTTGCCCCAATACACACCCCCATTGAGTTGTTTAACACAGTTAAATACATAATCAAGGGTCTTCCATCAACTGGTGGCATCAAAATTGGTGGTTCTAGCAGATATCTCTTGATTTCATCAAAAGCAATTTGGCACTCATCATTCCATTCCATCACCTGATCTTTCTTCAACAATTTGAAGATTGGCTCACAGATGGCAGTTAATTGGGAAATAAATCTTGCAATGTAGTTCAATCGTCCCAAGAAACCTCTAACCTCCTTCTCAGTACGGGGAGCTGGCATCTCTCGTATAGCTTTCACTTTTGCAGGATCCACTTCAATACCTTTTCCACTGACAATAAAACCCAGGAGCTTTCTAGATCTAACTCCAAAAGTACATTTGTTTGGGTTCAACCTCAACTTGTATTTCTTTAACCTCTCAAACAATTTATGCAAATGATCAAGATGTTGCTCTTCATTCTGGGATCTGGCTATCATATCATCCACATATACCTCTATCTCGTGATGTATCATATCATGAAACAAAGCCACCATAGCACGCTGATATGTTGCCCCTGCATTCTTTAAACCAAAAGGCATCACCTTATAACAGAAGGTGCCCCACTGTGTAACAAATGTTGTCTTCTCCATATCTTCAGGAGCCATCTTGATTTGATTGTAACCAGAGAAACCATCCATAAAAGAGAATACCTTATGCTGAGCAGTGTTGTCTACCAGAACATCAATATGAGGAAGTGGAAAGTCATCTTTGGGGCTAGCCTTGTTCAAATCTCTGTAGTCCACACACATACGTACCTTACCATCTTTCTTAGGTACCGGCACCACATTTGCAACCCACTGAGGATAAGAAGTCACTGCTAAGAACCCTGCATTGAACTGTTTCATTACCTCTGCTTTGATCTTTTCTGACATCTCAGGACGCATACGACGAACCTTCTGCTTCTTTGGACGACAATCTTCTTTTACTGGTAAACGATGAACCACAATGTTTGTATCTAACCCTGGTATATCTTCATAAGACCAAGCAAAGATCTCTACATAGTCACGTAACATCTGAATCAACCTGCTCTTGACACTGTCCTCTAAATCAGCCCCTATCTTGACCTCTTTCCTGTTTTCTTCAATTCCCAGATTCACAACTTCGACTGGCTCCTCATGTGGCTGTATAGCTTTCTCTTCTTGTTGTAACAACCTAGCAAGCTCTACAGGTACTTCACAATCGTCCTCATTTCCGTCTTCAGTTTGATAGATCGGATTCTCGAAATTATAATTGGCAATAGTAGAACTGTTATCAACAAGATCCAGAGTGGATGAGGATCTGCATTTTAGTGATGTGGGTGTGTGTAAGAACACATAGCTGATAAAACAAAAATAAAAGAAAAGAAAGACAAGGAACACAATATTTACGAAAACGAAACGTCCACTGATTTTATTGAATGAAGTATGCAAATGAAATGACAGCCCGTAACAAGCACACCATTGTGCCCCGGGTAAGGCACAAGGCTTAAGAGTTCAATTGTTCAAGAAATTACAAACTTAAAAGCAACAACACAGTAATAGTATTTACTCCTGACTACAGGAGATAGGGATAACATCTTCAGTTTTCCAATTATTGAGTCCAGCACCCACAGTAGGAAAAATCCAAGCATCTAGATTGTAGTCTTCATCATAGTCTCCCACAGCATTGATCTGATCTTTCATAACCCCTTGATTGGTGATACGAACAGCACGAGCACGACGAACAGCCTTCTGGGACTCTGCAGTGAAACCCAAACCAAACTTGTCAGACTTGTATGGGATATCAGGAAGCTGACCCCAAATAGTACAACCACCTTCATCCACCACAGCTCTAGCATCATTGAGGGAGGCCATTGCCATTGTTGGAGGTTTTCTGGAGACCACGGGAACTTTCTTTGCAACAGGAGGAGCCACATAATCATTAACAACCCAAGGAACCACTTCAAACGTCTGACACGGAGTCTCAATGTATTCACCTTCCATTTCCAGATACTTGAAGGTATTCACATGGCTGACAAAGTATTCTTCTTCTCCATAGACAGTAACAACCTTTCCTTCCACCAGATATCTTAGCTTCTGATGCAATGTAGAGGTTACAGCACCTGCCCCATGGATCCAGGGACGACCCAGCAGACAAGAGTATGAAGGACGAATATCCATCACAAAAAATGTAGCAGTAAAGACCTGTGACCCAACTTTAATTGGAAGATCAATTTCCCCATGCACTACTCTTCTAGAACCATCAAAAGCCTTCACCACAATATTACTGGGCTTCAGCACAGCATCTTCAGGACTCAACTTATTCAGGACTTCCTTGGGCAACACATTCAGAGAGGAACCATTGTCTATTAATACATGTGACAGGGTAGTGCCCCTGCATTCAATTGAGATATGCAGAGCCCTGTTATGATCCCTATTGGCTGGGGTCAAATCAGCATCAGAAAATCCTAACCCATTATCATAGGTCAGGTGGGCAACACAATTCTCAAACTGATCCACAGAAATTGCACTGGGTACATGAGCAGTCTTCAGAAACTTGATCAAAGCATTGGCATGAGCTTCAGAACATAACAACAGAGACAACATAGAAATCTTTGAGGGAGTATGCCCCAACTGATCAACAATGTCATAATCACTCTTGCGAATGATTTTCAATACTTCTTCCATCTGCTTAGCAAGATCATCAGCAGCTGGTACATCAGTAGGTATAGGCTCAATAACAGGACCCTTGCCCCGAGCATCAGTAGTGGAAGTGGTAGCAAGATAACTGCATTCTTGGAAGTAACTGGAGGTGAGAAGACTCTTCCACTACGTGTGATTTTACTAGATCCAGCAATATTGTCAACATCAACAGGCACATCAGCTAAGGGCTCTTGCTTAACACCATGGATGTAAACATCAGATCCATAATGCCAAGGCACAGCTTTGTCAGACGTATACGGGATAGGACCAGGAGTAGTAATGACCATAGGAGCCACCCTGGCTTCAGCAACAACTTTCACAGGACCTTCAGCAGTAATTTTGATTGGACCCTGATGGGTGATTTTAATGGGTCCCTTTGAAGTGATCCTTACTGGTATTTTGTCAACCATGTCAACCTCTTCAGTCTTCTTACCTTGCGTAATATGATCTACCATACTTTCCACGAAAGATGGTCTTCTTTCGAACACTATGGTGTAATTATTCATGAGACGTTGAATTCCATCCTTCAACCTCCAACACTTATCTGGATTATACTCACAATAAACACAATCTTCACGACAACCCGGAAAGAACCCAGCTTGTACTAACTTCTCTCTGATGACAGACAATGGTGTGGTCAACTCCGCAACTGAATGGATATGCAGATCTTCCTCAATGGCATTGACAGTCTTCTCGTGATTTGGCATTGGAGCAGTAATCACATTTGGAGTACCCGGAGGATCAAACTCAATCTCTCCAGCATCAATCATATCTTGTATTTTGTTCTTCAAGACCCAACAATTATTAGTATCATGTCCCTGACAATTTGAATGGTATGCACACCGCGCATTGGGATTGTACATGGGAGAGGTAACATTAGGATTTTGAGGAGCCTCTTTCAAAGTAATAAGTTCAGCCTTCAACAAGTGTTGCAATGCCTGAGCCATTGACATGTTGATCTTCGTGAACTGCCTTCTAGCCCTCTGTTGGTTGCCCTGTGGCTGCTCTGTTGTTGCAGGAATTGGATTTGAAATATGAACTGCACTAACAGACTGATGCCTTCTGTTACGATCAGGTTGACCATAAACAGCATTGGATTCTTTCTTCCCAGTGGGAGGCTTCTTTCCAGCACCTGATGAGGAAGTACCCACTTGGATCTTACCATTCTTTATACCATTTTCTACTCGCTCTCCTGTCATTATCAACTCAGTGAAGCCAGATGATGAGCTTCCAATGAGATGACTGTAAAACGGACCATTCAGCGTACACATGAACATATCAACCAGTTCCCTGTCAGTTAAAGGGGGTTGAACTCTTCCAGCTAAATCTCTCCACTTCTGAGCATACTCTTTAAAACTTTCTTTGGCACCCATGGACATGCTCTGAAGCTGCATGCGAGTGGGGGCTAAGTCAGCATTGTATTGATACTGCTTATAGAAAGCTTCAGCAAGATCATTCCAATCCCTGATGTTGACACTCTCCAACTGATAATACCACTCCAGCTGAGCTCCAGATAAGCTCTCTTGAAAAAAATGGATCCACAATTTCTTATCAGCAGTGTGGGGTTTAATTCTTCTGACATAAGACCTTAGGTGTAGCTTGGGACAAGAGACCCCATCATAAACAACAAAGGTAGGAACCTTGAAACCAATGGGTATGACTACCCCAGATATCAAACTCAAATCCTCAAAATCCAGCCCAGATGACTTCTGCAACTCCATGGCATCCATTCTATCCACCAGCATTTTGAATTTGTCTTCATTAGGATCATGGTAGTAATTAGCCTCAGAATCAGAGTCCCCCATAGTGTTGTGGAGACTGCCTCCCTCTTTTTCAGATTCTTCAGATTCATAGTCTTCAACTGGTTCTTTGGTCTTAGCAAGACCTTTGAACCTTCTTCCCATGTTGATCAAACCAGCTGACCTTCTAGTCTTCTTAGTCTTCTTGGCCAGCAGTGCCTTCAATTCATCCTGCCCCTTGGACAGGTTCAAGATCAGCTCTTGGAACTGTGCATTTTGTGCCTGGAGATCCTTAACTGATTGTTCAAGAGCCATTGCTGAAATAAACAGCGAGAAGATGAGAAACCTGTGCACAATTATAAACCTGTGATGTAATGAAATGATATGGGAATGCATATGCAATGTTTTCAAGGACCGCAGGATTTAAATTTGCTTAAACAAACAAGAAGGTAAACTTTTATTAGTAATAAATTTGTTTTGCCTTTTAGGCTTACAAAAAATGAAATGAAATAAGTACAAAAGATGGGGTTTTAAGTCTCCCATGGACGTTTCCTCTTTGTGTTGAGGTATGAGTTGAGGTTCCGTTCCTCGTGAAGTTGCTTTGTTAGTTCTAGGACTCTTTCTTGGCTTGCTTTGTAATGAGCCTCGAAAGTATCCCTTTGCTCCTTCAGTTGGATCCATGATCTCTGTAAGTCTTCCATATCAGTAGGCATGTCTGGGTGAAGGATGGTATAAGCTGTGTCTCCTTCAGCAACAGGTTCCATGGTAACTAGTAGGACGGCAGGATATGGCATCATGAGAGTCTGAGCACGAGATCGCACCCATATGAGATAAGCTTCCATAGGAATAGTGTACTTAGGCTCCAGTGTCTTGCTATCAACCCTGTTTACTTTTCCCCATGCTCGTATGAATCTCTGACGGTAACCTTGAAGATCGTTGTCGTAATCAAACACAATGCCCTGAATCAACATGTCATGTGGACCATCACTCCGAGCGTAACCAAACTGTCGTAAAGCTAGAGAGGGGTTGTAGGTGATGCCTCCTCTTATGCCTAGAAGTGGCACATTAGGAAACTCCCCACAACGGTCAATGATGGTGACATTCTCCATAGATCTGGAGCACCAATGGATATCTGAGTGAGAAAGTGACATGATCCTCTTGGACCATTTGAACCCTTGCTCATTCTTCATTACTGAGCGAGGAAGGTGAGAAATAAACCACCTAGAAAGCAAAGGTATGCAGCACATCAAAGTTCCTCTTGCCCTTGTAGTACGGGTGTGAAGAGAATGCAGGATGTCTCCGAGTAACGTAGGCACTGGATTGTGACTCAGGAATATGTTGATGGCATGAATGTCTATGAACTGATCTGGATTGGGGAACAATACTAAGCCATATATCAGCAAGGCTAAGATCTCCTCAAAAGCATCATGGCTCATGGCCTTCAAGAACACCTGAGCTTTTTCTATCAACACCTTGGCAAGAATACCCTTGACTCCGCTTCTCGTTTCTAGAACAATGTCAGACTTCTTCAGATGTAGAGCTGCAGCAATAACCTCTGGTTTAAGCTCCTTCTCCAAGCCTGTGAAGGGTCTTTGATCAAGAACATGTATACCCAGAAGTTTAGAGAACTCTTCCATGGTTGGAACTAGCTGGTAGTCGGGGAATGTGAAGCAATGGTGTTTAGGGTCAAAGAACTGAAACAGAACACTCATCATGTCTTCATTGAACCCTGAAGTGACTAGATCCAATAGGTGACCATGTCTCTCGATGAACTGGGAATGATCAGACACTTGAGAAACCAACTCTTTAAGCTTGGCAGGTATGCCCATAAAGTTGATCCTGATGGTATTTCTACGAGCAGAAGCCATGACCTGCAACAAAGAACAAAGATAAATCCTTTGGTCCTTGAAATGGTTAGTGAAAATGCTATGCTTATGATGTCATGATGTTATGATCAATCACAGACATGTGGCACACACAAACAAGTCACACAATAGCCCTAGGTTTAAAGGCTTGCATGAGGTTTAAGGTAAGTACCCTCCCCTGAAGTTAGTTGGTTCATCCTGTCCTACAACAGTAACCAGGTTCTAAGGGATCTCAATATCATTGATCCTTCACAAGGGTGGTTGTTCAGAAGGCAACTTACTTGCCAACCAAAACCCCCCAAGTTTAGAATCTCAATGAGCGTAGTATCGAGTGTCAACCAACTTCAGTCTGCACCAAAGCCGGTTACCTCACTACTTTCTAAAGGCCAAGATGGGATAACTAGGGTTCTAAAAGTTAGTTAGTGCATTGACAACATATGGCAGCCTCATATTATCCTCAAATTGACTTAAGGAACATAAGCACCAACCAAGAAGTCGCACTAACTATGGCCACCAGATCAACCATATCGATATACGTCGTACAGTTTCCTTAGTCTATTGCCATTTACCTAAAGTACACTAGATCCGGGTTAGGATTTTTCACACATAAGAGCACCCAACAAGTAAAGTAAAGCAAATAAAGCAAACAAATTTAAAGTGATCTAATTCCTAAGGGTACCCCTCTTTTATTAAATCCCCAGCAGAGTCGCCAGTTCTGTAACACGGTGGGAGAACTGACTTTAGTTATGTTGCGGATAGCAAGAGTCGCCACCGACTTTTATTTTATCCAAAGGAAAGGCATAAAAGAACAGGAAAGACCTTTTAAAAGATTTTTGGGTCCGGGGGGTAGGTTATGTAAAGGGAAGGTGTTAGCACCCTTTACATCCATGGTTATCCATGGGCTCTTAGTTACTTAGCTCACTTTGAATTGTTTTTTGAAAATGTGAAGTGTGTGAATAGAAATTTTCATAAGAGTTTGATAATGATCCATGTACGGATGCGTAAAAAACTTGTGTTTGAAAATTGTTTGAAATTTGTGAAGTATTTGAAATTTGAAATAGTGAGCAAGTAACTATGAGGAACCTACCCTAAAGTTTAAGTCTTTTTGTTATTTATCCTTTAAATGGTAAGACTATCCCTATTATTAAGGAATAGGTAGTCATTACCTTGGATGTGAGGGACATATGAGGGACATCTGTTAAATGAAGGCAACTGTGGGGTGTATTAAGCATTTGGAGAGACTGTCATCATTATTCGAAAGGGACAAGATCATATTGAAAGGCAACCATTAAGGGACTTGATCTTTGATTATTTAAGGGACTAGATGACTTTTCTTTTAAAGGGACTTTGCTTTATACACCCCACTTGACCTTATAATTAGGTAACATTGAGAGGTAGCCCTAGAAAGTGAGATGGCGATTAAAAATCGACTTACGTGTGTGAGTGTTTAATTTAATTTATCTTTTAATTAAATGATCTAAATTCAATTTTTAAATAGCATACATGTTTACACTCCCTATTTTACTAACCATAGCATGAAAATTAAATAATTTAAATATTTACAAAAAATTACACCACGGAGCATTTACATAATAATAATAAGCAATTAATAATAAATAGCAAGAATAAATAAATAAGCAAAATATAAATAATTAAGCAAAATAAATAAGCAATAATAATTATAATAGGGGTTAGTAATAATAATTAAAAAATAAATAAGGTTAGTGAAATAATAATAATAAGCATAATTAAAAAATAATGGATTAGTAATAAACATGATTAGTAACAATAATAATAAGCAAAATAAAATTTTAATGGCTTAATAGAAAAATAAGAACAATTATATTAATTAATCATAAAATTTAAAGTTATAAACAAATTAAATAAATTATGAACATATTATAAGAAATTATTAAATTTGCAATTTTAGAAATTATTTACATATATAATTAATTATAAACAATGATAGAATATTTATATATTAAAATGAGATTAATTATAATTTAGTTATATTAAATAAAATATATACATAATAATTATATTTACAAAAAAAATTAGAAATTTAAATCATAAGATAAGATTAGTTTGTTTTTTTTTTAATTATTTAGAAAATAAATTAGGGTTTACAAAATTAGGATTGTAGAAAATATTTTTTAGGGTTTATAATCTAATATACTAAATTATTTTAATAAATATGTACATAGTATAATCTAAATAAAAATACTTTTTGAATTAAGAAAAATAGTTTCTTAGAACTTTAGAAAATATAAGTGTTATTTTAGAATTATTTAAATATATATACATGCTTGATTATTTTTTAATTAATAATAAGAAAACAATTAAACAAATTAATTAAATAAATTAAAACAGAAAAAAAAAGTGGTAAAAAGAACTTACCTGGGTGGGATTTGAACCCAGGTCACCATGTTTACCAGCAGCAAAACCCACCACCAAGCCACCACACGCGCAGGCAATAAGCAAGGGGATAGAATTGGTTTTATTCCTTGTCATGAAAAATCCAGAAAAATAAAAGAAAGCAAAAGGCCTGGGGGAGAATCGACCCCAGGACCTTTCAAACAAACACAAGTACACATTGCCAATCCTGCTGGGTGAGCGCATCTGTCAATTATCCAACAACAATTGATAATATATTATGATGGATAAATGGCTGGAAAAATAGGCAAAAAAGGGTGGAAGCCAGGATTCGATCCCCTGCCTTCTCATAATACGCGCGCTGATCTTTCCACTGGGCCAAACAACCTGTTGCGATAATGAACCAACAATATAACATAAAATATTTTAAATAAAATTTGAATTTTTCTGAACGCGCGCAGGGTCATCTTCAACCTCCAGACCTGTCATTTTTCTTGCGAATTTTGCTTCCATTTTTCCTGCGATTTCTAAACTGCAGCAATACCTACGAAAATCAATAACCAACAAAACCATACAATTTCATAAAATTGAACCTACCAATGTGATCCAGACATTCATGCGAATCATTCTATGGTTTTAGAATCCATTTATATTCCACAAATCAGAAAACCCTAATTCTTGGTCCAAACCCTAATAATGGCCGATTGTGATTCAAGCCATGAAACTTTGGTTTAATTGTCCAGAAACGATCTATACAACATCACAAACATGATTGCACAAACAAAATTTGTTAGAATGCACTGAATTAGTATAATCGGAAAAAAAATATTCAAGAACAAGCTAGGTTCGGTTTATGCATTATGGCATGGTTTTGATGCATATGAGTATTGGTTTTGCTTCAAGGATGCCCAAGGAACATTGCTATGTCTTTAGATTACCTTCAAACACCTTGTATCAATGAATCCGAATGTGAGTTTTGAGAGGTTTTTTTTGTGATATGCAAACTTACACTTGGGGCTGTCAAAATTCGTGAATTGCATTAGGATTATGTTAAGTACTTATAGGAGAGTGAATTAGGTCAATAAGATTGATTACTTGTGTGGAGAATTTGATATGAAAAGATTCAAAATGATCATGCCTTTAAAAATCAAATATTCATGCATAAACCCTTGCTATTTTTGGCTAATCCTCATGATTTCTTTCCTCTTTAATTCAAATCAAATTTATGATTTTCTAGAAGCTTGATCCAAATCAAATCTTACATTTTCATATTTTATTTTTATTTAAAATGATTTTTAATGAATTAAATCAAAATAAATAAAAATAAAATAATAAAAAATATGATTTTTAATGGTTTGGGTCGTGCATGAAGTTATTGTATGGATTGGGTCATCATTTGGCAAGCCCATTTGGAAGAAATTAGTTTTAGACCTCCATTTTCATCACAAACCAACCCAAAATTTCCCAACTTTGCAAGGGCACATATCCTTCAATTTTAATGGTATGAGGGTGTTCTTGGACATTTTGGAAATCTTGAAGAGTCCTCTAACCAACCCCACTGGTTTCATGTCCATATAATTTACCAATCTCAAGTTATGCCCTTTTGAAGTTGTTGACTTTTTGTTGACTTTCAAAAGGACCTATAATGTCTTAGCTCATACCTTCCAAATGAAGCATTTTTGGGCTTGGCTTGTGAGACACAAAGTTGTAGAGAATTCAATTTCCTTAAAAATGAGCTTTGGATGGAGACTTGGTGATGAAGCATGTGAAAGTTATGACTGGTCAAAGTTCAGTTGACTTTTACTAAGGAAACCCTAATTTAGAAACTCCTGATTCTTGATGATCTGGAATCTCCTTGATGAATCATGATCAACCCTTGATCAAATGATGAATTTTACTTCATATACTTGATGTTGGCAAAAAAATCATGAAGTTTGACTTTGGTTTGACCACAGTTGACCTCAGTTTGACTTTTTAACTACTTTGACTGATTTTGACCTATCTGATCATCTGACTGAGCAAACCTTTGAGAAAAGTCTTGAAACTTGTCATGAGGGTTCTTATACACATATAAGATGTTATGAAGCTCACTTGAAGTCTTGGAAGTCCATTTAGCCTGATTAAAGTCAAAACCCTAATTTCAGATGCACTGCTTAGGAGGTGCATTGTCTGAGGGAATTGTTAACTCTTCTGACCAATTGTGAACTTTGTGAACCTTGTGAACCATCATAAAATGTCTTGTGATACTCATGGGAGGTATTGTGAACCTTGTGAACCTCATAAAGTGACTTGTAGACTTCATGAATCTCATGAAAAGGCCTTGTAAAGCATTGTGAATCTTGTGAACCTTGTGAACCTTCATGAAGTGACTTGTAGACTTCATGAACCTCATGAAAGGTCTTGTAAGTGTTGTGAAACTTGTGAACCTTGTGAACCTTCTTAGTACACAAAGTCTTGTATTGTGAGGGCAAATTTTGGGGTGCAACACCCCCACCTTGGTTACTGGACTTATGAACCTCCATCTGGATTTCTTGAACATACATGGACTTATATCAGAGCACTTGATCAGATCCATCTTGATCACAAACCCTTGCATATCATTTGCATACATCACCATTGCATCATTTTAACATTTGCTTATTTGTTTTTCAGGGTATCCATCATATATTTTGGCTTGGTTTTGACCCCTACATCTGCATAGACTTATCTTCATCAGTATCTGCTTCAGCTATCCCCATCTGCTACCTGCTTCAGTCACCTGCATCACCAGTCTCAGCCTGTCAGTGGCCCTTCTTCTAGTATCAGTCATCATCAGCATCTGTCTCAGCTTTTCTTCAGCAACATGGCACCCAAGAAGAGTAACATATCCTACCATTTCTTTGAACCTGAGTTGGCTAACATCAGGAAGGTCCAGACCTTGATTACTCCAGACCATATACCACTGTTCAGAGAACATTATGGAGGCATACTTGATGTGGTTATGGATTTGGACCCTTCCCAGAGGAGCTTGATTCATACTTGCCTGCAGTTCTATGATCCCCCCCTGAGGTGCTTCACCTTTCAGGATTTTCAGTTGGGGCCTTTATTAGAGGAGTATTCATCATTGGTTGGTGTACCTGTCAGGGGTGGAGTCCCCTTCAACCCTGAGATGGCTTTTCCTAGTAATGAAGAGGTGGCAAAGGCCCTGTATCTGGAACCAGTTCTGATTGGGCAGAATATGGCTACCAAGGCTGGAATCTCAGGTCTACATTTGGATTTCTTGACTTCTCAGGCCATCCTGAAGGCCTATTTGGGAGAGTGGAAGGCAGTCTGTGCTTTGTTGGCCCTTAGCATATATGGGGTCATACGTTTTGCAGACGAGCCTAAATTTATTAGCAAGAATGCCATTAACCTTTTCATTCTGAGGAACCCAGTGCCCACCTTACTGGGAGATTTCTACTACTCTATCCACCAAAGGAATGAAAAGCAGAGAGGGAGATTGGTGAGATGTTGTGCTCCCCTATTCCATACCTGGCTTCTCAGACACCTGCCCAAGACTGATGCATTCTTGAACCCTCACCAGCAAAAGAATTGGGCTAGAAGACTCATTTCTTTGACCTCAGCTGACATTAGGTGGTGCACTCAGAGCACCAAAGGCAGGGACATCATTACTAGTTGTGGGCAGTTCCCCAATGTACCCCTGATAGGAGTAAAGGGTTGCATCAACTACAACCCTCTGCTATTCAAAAGACAGTTGGGCTATGCATTGGTCCACTCTCCTAGAGCACAAGACTTGGATGAGACCCTTTATTGTGAGATTAAGCCTAATCTAGCTATTGTCAGGAAAGCATCCTGGGCTTGGGACAATGTCCAGACCAAGGGAATGGTTGTTCTTGGAAGATGCAACAATGTGGCCTCAGCTCAGTACAATGAGTGGTCTCATGCCAGGGCACAAATTTCTGGGATGCCCTTCACTATTGAGGATGCACCTGGGCCATCCACAGCACCACCTCCAGCTACTGTCAGCCTGGAGGAGTTTGAGATATTGAAAGAGAGGAATGAGAATTTGACTCAGGCTCTGCAGAAGACCCTCTGGGAGAGGAGTGATGGTCGGCTGGACATTGAAAGGTTGGAAAAGCTAAAGATGGAGCATCTAGCTAGGATTGAGAAGTCAGAGGACTACATTAAGAAGTCAAGGGCTGGAGAGCAGATCTTGAAGAATGCCTGCAAGGAGGCTCAGTTCCAGAAGGCCAGGACTGATTTGTATCTGAAAGAGAGTCAAGCTAGGTGGGTCAGGATCACCGAAGCTCGTACTCAGGAAGATAAGAGGACTCAGGACAAGATTGAGCAGTTGGAAGCTAGTGCAAAGGAGCAACAGGAAGCCCTGCTAGCAGCCCAGAGAGATCTCAGAGTTGAAGATTAGAGCTGGTGTGAAGAGGTCGAAGGACCAGAGTCAACACAAGAAACTAACTGCAGCTTTTGCTACCAGGAATCTCCTCATCAGGAACCTCACAGAGCGTCCAGCTGATCCTGTAACTGAAGCACTTCTAAAGGAAGTTCAGGAGGATGAGTTTGGTCTTGGTGTCTGACTTTTGCTTGTTGTTGCTTTCATTTCATGTACTTTTATTTTCTTATGTTGTATTTTGACCCCTCAGGGGCATGTATTGTAAAAAACAAACTATGTATCATTCCCTTTTTGTAATATACGTATTAGTTTGTTTTTATCTGAGTTTCTTTCAAGCAACATCACAAGCATCTTCCTCAAGGGTCTGGAAAGGTCAAAACCAAGTGCCAAGCCGGATACCTTGGAAACAAATAAGCATACTGCATTGCATACTAACCTTTGTTTGTTTTGTAGGTTTGTTTTGTTTTTGTTACTAACTCTGTTGTGACTTCAGGAACTATTGCTCGACGTCGGGTGTTCCCACTCAACCATCCACACAGATATCCAACCCGCAACAACCTTCCGGGTATACAGATGGACCAGGTGCAACAGGACCTTACAGAGGTCAGGACCCAAATGGCCAATGAGAGATTGGAAATGAGGAATCAGATGACTCAGTTTATGGAGGTGATGAATGGATTGGCACAGAGCCAAGAAAGATTAAGAGCTTTGGTAGAAAGGCAGACTCAGGAAGACCCCCATCTGGGGACTGGTGGGACAAGCAACAATGAGAGGGTTCAGCCTCATATCAACCCACCTGTATTTGGACCCCACCTTCATCCAGAGATCAACATCCCTGCTAATGTACAAGGGAATGCTACTACAGGTAGGGTACTGCAAGAAGACCCCCAGGAAGATCAGTTCACAGTGATGGGAGCTGGGGATGAAGCCTATGACAGAAGGCTAGATGAAATTGCTGAAAAATTAAGGTCCTTGGAGTCTCAAAACTCCTTGGGTTTTGATGTCATGGACATGGGCTTAGTGGACGGGGTCAGGATTCCCCACAAGTTTAAACCTCCGTGCTTTGAGAAGTACAACGGAACCTCCTGTCCACGGACCCACCTGCAATCTTTTCTAGGGAGGCTGAAGGCATACACCATGGATGAAAAGCTATGGATGTTTTATTTTGAGGATAGCTTAACGGGAGCTTCAAGGGAATGGTACTCTCATTTGACTAGAGCAACCATCAGGTGTTGGAAGGATTTGGCTGAGGCCTTCATTAGGCAATACCAGTATAATTTGGATATGGCTCCCAACAGGACCCTCCTGATGGGAATGTCACAATCATCTAGAGAAAGCTTCCGGGAGTACGCCCAGAGGTGGAGACAGATTGCTGCTGCTGTCCAGCCACCCATGTCGGGGAGGGAGATGGCCGACATGTTTATGAACACCCTCAAAGGGACATACATTTGCCTTTTCTTCTACCAGCTTTGCAGATGTAGTTATAGCTGGAGAAAGAATTGAGAGCCTATTAAAGTTGGGCAAAACTTCTGACAACGGTGCTAGCTCATCCAGCAACCCAAGAAAGCCTTTTGTAGGCCCAAGGAGAACTGGTGAGACTAATGCTATCCATACCAGCAGGGGAAGACCCCAGTATGTTCATAGGTCTGTGGCAGCAGTCACCATTCCCGCTCCAATTCATCCTCAACCAGCATACCAACCGCAGCAACCATCTCACTACCAGCAACAAACTCAGTATCCACCTCAGAGAAATTATAACAACAACAACACCAACAACAACAATCAGCAAATACCGTTTCAACAAAGACCATCTCAGGCCAATAGGGTGATCGATCTGATCCCTATGCCTTATGCCACATTACTGCCACAACTCCTGAAACTCAACCTGGTTGAGCTAAGGACATTGGCACCTCCAGATCCTGCTAGTCTGCCCAGAAATTATGACGCCAGCGCTAGATGTGCTTTTCACTCAAATGCACCTGGCCACAGCACAGAGAAATGTAGAGCTTTGCACATGAAAGTACAGGATCTAGTGGATTCCAAAGCTCTAAACTTTGCACCTCCACCAAATGTCAGTAAGAACCCTATGCCAAACCACGGAGGACCCAGAATCAATGCTATTGAGGGAGATAAGCCGTCTTACTTGATAACTAGTGTGGGGCAGATCCGGACACCCTTGGTAGAGATTGAAGCTCAACTCCTTGAATGTCAAATGTTCCCCGGATGTGAGCTAGGATGTGCTTATTGTAACATTTCAGTAAATGGGTGCGATAACTTGAGAGATGGCATAGATGGTCTCATCCAGAATGGCCTGCTTCAGATCACAACGTCAATACCTACCAATCCAGCAATCTCCTTAACAGCAATTCCCGAATCTTCTACAACTGCAACAACAATTGTTCCAAATAACTCTTCAATCTCATCAACAAATGCTTCATCTGTTACTTCAACGGACCAGATATCAACAAACATCCCTTCTACAACTTCAGCACCCCTTCATTCAGAACCTCCTACAACAGCAACACCCATCCAGTCTACAGTGTCTCCTACAACATCAACAGCAAACAATGAAAGTGTCTCAACAGTTACAATTTATTATGATCCTGCAAATGATTCCGCCTACAACTCACAAAATGCCGCTCCTATCAGAACACCGGTTACAATATACTATGATCCACATACTATCATGGTCCCTTCTGCAGCTGCTATCAGTCCAGTCACTATCACAGTGCCTGAGTCAGTACCTTATGAAAGCAGTAATGCCATCCCTTGGCATTACGGCTCCGATCTATACTGCAAAGGACAGAAAATCACTTTGGAATCATCAACTTCTTCACCACAAATAGACAATGTGGGGGGAGGCGGAGGCTTCACTCGAAGCGGACGTCTCTTTGCCCCGCAAATTCCAAGACCCAGTGCCGAATCAGAAGCTGCTGCCAAGGCAAAAGGGAAGAGCATGGTGCAAGAAGAACAAGCTGCTAAAGAAGCTTTGAAAACCCCTTCCGATCAAGAGGTTGATGAATTCATGAGAATCATCAAGAAAAGTGATTACAAGATAGTGGACCAGCTTCACCAGACACCTTCCAAGATCTCCATTTTATCATTGTTAATGTGCTCCGAGGCTCATCGGAACGCACTACTAAAAGTCTTGCACGCAGCTTATGTGCCAGAGGAGATTACCGTCAATCAGTTGGAGGTTGTGGTTGGAAATGTTAATGCTAGTAATGGACTAGGATTTACCAACACCGATTTGACTACGAAAGGTCGCAATCATAACAAGGCTTTGCACATTACCATGGAGTGTAAGGGTGCAGCTCTTTCCCATGTGCTGGTAGACACAGGATCATCCCTCAATGTCTTACCTAAAAACGCCCTTGTGAAGCTAGAGTATGAAGGATTGGCATTACGCCCCAGTAGCTTGGTAGTGAGAGCCTTTGACGGTTCTAAGAGATCAGTTCTGGGAGAAATTGAGTTGCCTATAACGATTGGCCCACAAACTTTCAAAACGACCTTCTACGTGATGGACATTCAGCCGGCCTACAGCTGTTTGTTGGGTAGACCTTGGATTCACGCCGCTGGCGCAGTTACGTCTACCCTTCACCAGAAGTTAAAATTCGAGTGGGAGGGCCAAGTCGTTACTATTTGTGGGGAGGAAGATATCTTTGTTAGCCATCTGGCTACTTACAAATACATTGAGATGGATGGGGAGATCCACGAAACTATGAGTCAAGGGTTTGAGGCCTTGAACATAAATGAAGCATCCGCTGTACCTGGAACCTCAATGACATCTTATCAACAAGCCCGGAAGGTTGTTGAAGAAGGGACTGCCCAAGGCTGGGGCAAGTTGCTGCCCGTAGAGAAGAAGGAGGATAGATTTGGGTTGGGTTACAAACCAACTCAACAAGATCAAGCAGAGGCTGCTAAAAAGCCCAATTTTGTCAGTGGGGGGATGCTCACCCCAGATGCCGTGAACAACTTGGAAGACGAGGATGAAAGCGACCGCAACCTGGAGAGTTGGATCCGTCCAAAGATCCCGGGGAGCAGTATCTCAAACTGGTCTTCCCAGGAAATTATAAGAGTTACTCCTGCAGAGTAATTATTATTTCCTGTATTTTGAGCATGCATCAAGTCTTGCATCTTGCCCAAGATGACAAGACTCATTTTGTAATCGGGCCATCTGTAATTTTGTGCAACAAGATTAATCAATGAAATATTAGACATCTTTTGCAAATGAGTCTTTTTTTCTTTTCCGCTCACTATTTTTCCATTTTTCTTTTTGTACAAAAATAAAATGGCAATGTTTTCAAAATGATAATTTCATTTCACTCTTTCTAAACAAGATTAAAATCAATCACTAAAATGAACAAACTGAACCCTTGCAGAGAGTGCCTTCCAGACCGCACCGACAACAGCACGGCTATGACTTCGTATGACTTTGACAATCCAATCAATCAAGCTGATGAAGGGGTTGAAGAAGAGTATGAGCTTCCTGAAGAGCTAGCCAGGTTGTTGAGACAAGAGGAAAGGGTTATCACTCCTCATCAGGAGGAGGTCGAAACGATTAATCTTGGTACAGATGAAGACGTGAAAGAAGTTAAAATTGGGGCCTGCTTACAAGACTCAATGAAGAAACAACTGATTGACTTGCTTCGAGAATATGTGGATGTGTTTGCTTGGCCTTATCAAGATATGCCAGGGTTGGACACCGACATTGTTATGCACAAGCTGCCTTTAAGAGAAGATTGCCCGCCGGTTAAACAGAAACTGCGCCGTACTCGCCCAGACATGGCAATGAAAATCAAAGAAGAGGTACAAAAGCAGTGGGACGCCGGGTTCCTTGCTGTAACTAGTTATCCGCCGTGGGTTGCTAATATAGTACCTGTGCCTAAGAAAGACGGCAAAGTAAGAATGTGTGTGGACTATCGGGATCTGAACAGAGCCAGCCCAAAAGATGACTTCCCTTTACCTCACATTGATGTATTGGTTGATAATACGGCTCAGTTCTCGGTATTCTCCTTCATGGACGAATTTTCAGGATACAATCAGATCAAAATGTCACCTGAAGACATGGAGAAGACAACCTTCATCACACCCTGGGGCACGTTCTGTTACAAGGTGATGCCATTCGGACTGAAGAATGCTGGTGAAACATATCAACAGGCTATGGTGACGTTATTCCACGATATGATCCATAAAGAAATCGAATGTTATGTGGATGACATGATTGCCAAGTCCCTCACTGAAGAAGACCACCTGGTAAATCTGCTGAAGCTATTCAAGCGTCTGAGGAAGTACCAACTAAAGTTAAACCCCAACAAATGCACATTCGGGGTGCGATCTGGTAAGCTGCTGGGATTTATTGTAAGTGAGAAAGGGATTGAAGTTGACCCTGATAAAGTCAAAGCTATTCAAGAGATGCCTGCACCGAAATCAGAAAAAGAAGTTCGAGGGTTCTTAGGTCGATTGAACTACATTTCACGGTTCATATCTCACCTTACGGCAACCTGTGAGCCCTTGTTCAAACTGCTAAGAAAAGAACAGACGGTCAGGTGGAACGAAGACTGCCAGAAGGCTTTTGACAAGATCAAGGAATACTTACAAGAGCCTCCGATCCTTATGCCTCCAGTTGAAGGAAGACCTCTAATCATGTACTTGACAGTATTAGAAGAGTCGATGGGGTGTGTGTTGGGCCAGCATGACGAGTCTGGTCGAAAAGAGTATGCAATATACTACCTAAGCAAAAAGTTTATCGACTGTGAACAACGTTATTCACTGCTCGAGAAAACTTGCTGTGCTTTAGCGTGGGCTGCTCGCCGACTGAGACAGTATATGTTGACCCACACCACTTTATTGATCTCAAAGATGGATCCAGTCAAGTATATTTTTGAGAAGCCAGCACTTACCGGACGGGTTGCAAGATGGCAAATGATCCTCACAGAATATGACATCCAATACACATCTTAGAAAGCCATCAAGGGCAGTGTATTGTCTGAATATCTTGCTGAGCAACCTATTGATGATTACCAGCCTATGAGATTTGACTTCCCTGATGAAGACATCATGTTCATAAAAGCAAAAGATCATGAGGAGCCTGTTCACACTGAAGGGCCTGACCCGGAGGAAGAATGGACTATGATGTTTGATGGGGCTGTTAACATGAATGGTCGTGGTGTTGGTGCAGTACTCATTACACCTAAAGGGGTTCACATGCCTTTCTCGGCAAAACTCACTTTCAACTGCACAAACAACGAAGCTGAATACGAAGCTTGCATTATGGGTCTTGAGGAAGCCATCAACCTCAGGATCAAGACATTGACCGTATTCGGAGATTCAGCTCTGGTAGTTAATCAAACCAACGGTAAATGGTACACACACCAAGATCACCTGATACCTTACAGGGATTATACAAGGAGGTTACTAACTTTCTTTACGACAGTCAAGCTTGAGTATATCCCTCGGGACGAAAATCAATTTGCAGATGCTCTGGCTACCATTTCATCCATGATCAAAGTGCAAGCTGCCAGCTTTGTACCTCAAATTTCAGTATCCAGACTTGACAGACCAGCATATGTATTTGCAGCAGACGTTGTCAAAGATGATAAGCCTTGGTTCCATGACATCAAGTGTTTCTTGGAGGATCAAACATACCCACCTGGGGCATCTTCCAATGATAAGAAGACTTTGAGAAGGCTTGCTGGAAGTTTCTTTCTAAACACTGATGGCTCCCTGTACAAGAGAAACTTTGATATGGTACTCCTCAGATGCGTTGACAGGACAGAAGCAGACTTGTTAATGCATGAAGTGCACGAAGGATCCTTTGGTACCCATGCTGGAGGACATGCAATGGATAAGAAATTGCTAAGATCAGGATATTACTGGATCACAATGGATACCGACTGTTGTGCTTACGCCAGAAAATGTCATAAATGCCAGATTTATGCGGATAAGGTGCATGTGCCTCCCAATCCTTTGAATGTGATGTCTTCACCCTGGCCCTTTGCTATGTGGGGCATTGACATGATTGGCAAGATTGAACCGACTGCTTCGAATGGCCACAGATTCATCCTGGTTGCCATTGACTATTTCACCAAGTGGGTTGAAGCAGCTTCCTATGCAAACGTTACAAGGCAAGTGGTAGCTAGATTTCTGAAGAGAGATATCATCTGTCGATATGGAGTTCCCGAGCGAATCATTACTGATAATGGTTCCAACTTAAACAACAAAATGATGGCAGAGCTATGCCGGGACTTCAAGATTCAACACCACAATTCTTCTCCTTACAGGCCAAAGATGAATGGCGTTGTTGAAGCAGCTAATAAGAATATCAAGAAGATTGTGCAGAAGATGGTAGTCACCTACAAAGACTGGCATGAAATGCTACCGTTTGCCTTGCACGGGTACCGCACGTCAATTAGAACATCCACTGGGGCAACACCGTATCAGCTTGTGTATGGTATGGAGGCAGTCCTACCTGTTGAAGTTGAATTACCTTCCTTACGGGTACTGATGGATGTTAAGCTGAACGAAGCAGAATGGGTCTGGTCCCGATACGAACAACTGAGTCTGATTGAAGAGAAAAGATTGGCTGCAATCTGTCATGGGAAGTTATATCAGAAAAGAATGAAGAGAGCCTTCGATCAGAAAGTTAGGCACCGAGAGTACCAAGTAGGGGATCTTGTGCTGAAGAGAATCCTCCCTCCGCATACAGACCAGAGGGGCAAGTGGACTCCGAATTATGAAGGACCATTTGTAGTAAAGAAAGTTTTCTCGGGTGGAGCACTGATGCTCAGCACTATGGATGGTGAAGACTTCCCGTCCCCTGTGAATTCAGATGCAGTTAAAAAATACTTCGTATGAAATGACCCGCTGGACATAAAAACAGAATGTAAGTCCAGGCAAAAATAGGGTATCTCGGCGAGTCAAAAACAGAATAAAAGACTCGGGCAAAAGTAAGGGAAAATAAACAAACAAAAAATGTACACCCGCTGAGTTGAAAAGCCGCATTGGACAACTCAGGCAAAAATGGGTATCCCGATGGATTGAAAACCCGAAAGGGCGATCCATGCAAAATAAGGGAATAAGCGAACAACTGCATTCTGAATTCGTCTGTATCACCTACAACTTGGTAAGCTTCGAAAGGATCAAGCTTCTGTCAGAATCAGCCTTCTTCAGAAAGCAAGACGAGAAGAACGTCAAATGTCATACGAGTCATAGCAAAAGAAGAAGCTCCTTGAAGCGTCAACAACATTGCCAGCATTTTGTTTCTCAATTTGTAACAATCTCCTCATTTTAGGGGACTTGTTTCTTTGACTGTATCTTGCCAATTCAGGGCCCATGAATTAATAAAAACGGATTTTCAGTCATGTTTCGTCTTGTACATTTTTATTTGCAAAGAATGTCTGATGTCTTTAAAATACTAATTGCATAAATACAGATGCTTTTCTTCTAAAAATACGTGCTTGCAGGGAATATACTTACTCTCAGAAGTGTCTAACTCCTATGACGGAATCCAGCAAAGGATACCTCGGGATTACTTGTGCGTTTCTCTATCTTCGCAGGGCTGCAGGCATCCAAAGCGCAACATGAGGCATGTAAGCTTCATCCCAGCAAGCTGGCAAATCAACACTCACTCAGTCTTAGCACTCAAAGTGTTTCCTCCCCAGCTGAGTTGCCACTTGTTGCTTTTCCCAGCCGAGTTGCCAATCATTCTTCCTCAGCCAAGTACAAAAGCCAGGGAACCACCTCCCCACAGAGTTTCAGCCTCTATCAGAAGAGCAACGCATGAAGGAATCACAACAGAGTGACGAAAGCTTCTACAAACCCCAGCTGGGTCTCTCACTTATTGGAATAGGTCTATCATTGACCCATTTCCCCAAGCAAATACATCTCATCAGATCTAACAACAATCTCATCCCCAGCTGGGACGTTCATCTCGACAGATCGACCAGAGATCTTCACCAGCAACGGGATTCGAATCCCGAATTGGTATCTTTGCATAATCATGGCATTCGCATCATACTTACCCCACAAAGCGTAGCATTCCGTCTAAAACGGAGCATTACGGCAAAAATCAAACATATTGCATAATCATAGGCCATGATCCGAAACAAGCACTTGTGAATAATGACAATCCATCAAAAATATACAGAAAACCCCCCAGATTCCCCAACAGAGAGCTAAAGCTAAAGCAGTTGCCTTACACTCCCGAACACCCGAATATACTCCTTTTTGGCACCCGTCCGTGTCATATCCCCAGCAGAAAGTCAAAGCGTCCCCTTTGCACTCACAGATACTTGTATATAATTTTCTTGACACTCGTCCGTGTCACTTTCCCCAGCACAGCAACATAAACACTTTGTATATCAGATACTTGTTTATACTATACTCTTCTCCTTTTGACACTTGTCTATGTCACTCTCTCCAGCAAGTTAAACACTCATCTATACACCACTCGCACTTATTACCCTTATGCAGATACTCGTCCGTATCTTGTATACACCATTTATATCCCCGCAGATTCAACACTCGTCTGTGTTCTTTGTTAACCCGTTGGTACTCGTCCGTGCCATCATCTCATAACATGCGTCAAGCGTTTGTTTCTACCTGATACTCATCCGTATCATAGTCTTAAGGATGCTCGTCCGCATCTTTAATCCACACACCGTGTCAAACACTTACGTCTTATTGAATTTAGACACTCGTCTGTGTCTACTCTTCCCCAAAAGAGTCCCTTCAGATTCGACACTCGTCCGTGTTCCTTGTTAACCAGTTGATACTCTTCCGTATCATCATCTCTGAACACGTGTCAGTATTTGTTTCTACTCGATACTCGTCCGTATCGTAGCCTTAAGGATGCCCGTCCGCATCTTTAATCTATACACAAACATCTAAACACTTATACCTTCCGTTCTTGGATGTAAACACTCGTCTGTGTTTACTATTCCCCAGTAGATCGCCAGCAAAGCAATTTTTCTTTTTATCTGACATTCGTCCTATGTCATGATAAACCTTGAGAGCAGCCGTACCCTGCTAGGTGATCGTCCTTCACCTCTTGATGATCGTCCTTCATCACGCTCATCCGATGGCCGTCCCCATCGTTGACCTTTTCTATCCGGCATTCGTCCTATGTCGTGATATTTTTAGCAGCCGTCCCCTGCTAGGTGATCGTCCTTCACCTCTTGATGATCGTCCTTCATCATTTTATCCGATGGCCGTCCCCATCGTTGATCTTGTTATCTGACATTCGTCCTATGTCATGATAAACCTTGAGAGCAGCCGTCCCCTGCTAGGTGATCGTCCTTCACCTCTTGATGATCGTCCTTCATCATGCTCGTCCGATGGCCGTCCCCATCGTTGACCTTTTATCCGACACTCGTCATGTGTCGTGATTTTCGGCAGCCGTACCCTGCCAGGTGATCGTCCTTCACCTTAGATGATCGTCCCTCATCTTACCCCTTTCAGAGCAGCCGTCCCCTGCTAGGTGATCGTCCTTCACCTTTGATGACCGTCCCTCATCATTATTTCATTTATTCTTTAACCCGATGGCCGTCCCCGTCGTGGTCCCTTTTCCTTTTTGATTTAGCCCGATGGCCGTCCCCATCGTTGGTTACCTTACTTTATGAACTTGATGGCCGTCCCCATCATTTTTCATTGATCTCCAGAGAATCTTATAGCTTTACTTGATGGCCGTCCCCATCATAATCCCTTTTATCCTCAGAATGTCGGTCGTCCCCGTCATTGCCTTATTTCCCGCACTTTTTCCAGCATGTCGGCCGTCCCCGTCATTGCTCCTTCCCCAGCATTCGTCCTCTGCTCGACGGTCGTCCTCCGTCGCCCACACTTTACAATATACTTTATTTTCTTTTACAATCTATATCCCTTTTCTTCTTCATTCTGTGAGTGCAAATTTTGGACTGTCTTTGGTATTCAACCACAAGTTATCTTGTTTGCCTGTTAAGCCGTTGCTTACATCCTGCACAGCTAACTCATGTTTGAATAGGGGCAGTTGTAAACACCCCAAATTTGCCCTCACCCATGAAGGTGGCAAAACACAAGGAAGGGGGGTTGGAATTGGGTTTTCTGGAATAATTAAAATTAACTTCTAATGACACGTTTACTTTATCCTGGTTCGTTTGAACTCAAACTACATCCAGTCCACCCGCCAAGGTGATTTTGCCTCTACTGAGGTCTTAATCCACTATTCAATAAGAATACACACAAAGACCTATAATCAATGTCTTCTTGAGTCTTCTGACTAAACTTAGTCACTCAAGGAAAAAAATAATTATTACAAGAATAATAATAAAGACGTAACTAAAATGCTTCTAGATAAGCAGGTATCACTAAGTGATAGTTACAACAATAAGCACAAGATAAAATGATTAGCTTGAATATATGAGATACGTTGTAATGCGTTGCGTTCATTGCACATTCCTTCAAATGATGTCCTTTATATATAGTTCTTGATAAAGTAGCCGTTGGAGACATCTTGAACCAAATTAGGATATACTTTAATACCTTAATTTCTTTCCATAAGTGGAGATACTTGTCTTTGTATATTAAAGAGCATATTCTTTAATTAAAGTCTTTTAATAAGGATACCAGCATCTTCTAAGCGGAAATCAGAGATAATGAATAAGAGATGCGCAACCAATAAATGTGCCATTTAATGCTGGATTCTTCCTTGAGCGTATCTTCTATAAAGGTTCTCCTTAGCTTGTACGGATTACTTAAATAAGATTTACTTCTACATAAAATAAGTATATTCATTAGAACTTCTAATATGAAGGACTTTGTTATCATCAAAACACTTAGAGGTTCAGAACCATATTTGTTCTAACAATCTCCCCCTTTTTGATGATGACAAAACATTTTAATTTAAGAGAATAGAGTTTAATGAATTTAAGTGAACTCCCTTAGATTAGAAAAAAAAACTTCTTTCAGATGTTCTATGATCCTTAGCTCCCCCTGAGTTGATTACTTGACCTGTTTCTTTCCATGGTAACAACTCAAATAATTTTATCAGAATATGTAAGAGGCAGATTATGGTAAACTGCTATGGATCAGAATCATTTACGTTTCTCCCCCTTTTTGTCATAATCAAAAAGATGTAGAGCAAGAGAGAAAAGAAAGTATAAACCAAAACCAACAGATATAAAGTACTAGAAGCTCAAAGAGTTATGCATAAACAGAAGTTAAAATAGCAAAATAGTTTATGCAGAAGATAAGAAAATCAGGTGTTCATCTTAGTGACTAAAGTCTCCAGCAAGGATTTAATGTCTGATGAAGATTCCACTTGCTTGGTGAGTAGAGTCTTCATTTCAGCAGTTGTTTCTTCTTGCTTGTCTAGACGTTCTTTCACTAGTTGATTTTCCTTCTTCAATTCTTGCAGAGTTTGTAAAACAAAATTTGTTTCCAGAGGTTCTTCAGTTTGTGGAGCAGCTTGATTATCAGGACCATCAGCATTTTCTTCTACAGAAGATACTAAAACCATCTGAAGTGCTGAGAGTTTATCCAGAGGTTCTGATTCTTTCTAGGGCTTGTTGTCCAGCAGAAGTGGTTTAGTTTGTGCAACATTTGAGACTACTGCTTGAAGGTACTCACAGAAGTTCTGATGTAGTCTGGAGAATTGGTAGGTTTCCTGTGACAGATTGTCCCAAGAATTATTTTTGCCCAAATACGCAGAGGAGTCTTTAGGTCTTTGATCTTATTTGATGGTTTTCCAGCGGTGAAAATTTCTTTAGCAATCACAACAGCGTCAGATACTCTATCCATATCACTACATTTGATACCATTGCCATCAGTTTCAAAGAGTTTGGCAATGTGATCTTCAGAGATGATAATCTATTTACCAAGCACATAAGAGGTAACTTGTGCGTCATTTGAATAAGCATACATCCAAAATTCTTTAACCAGTTTAGGGAAGACTGGTCCCATTAGCCTGTTAAAGTATTTTTCCCAGCCCTGAGCTTCAACCTGAGGGAGGAGGTCAAAACCATTTTCCTTCAAGCTTGCGAAATCCACGAACAACTCACACAGTACTTCCAGTTTATCAGAAGGAATGGAAAGAGTCTTTGAGGGTTCAACATAGTAATTATCAGAGAAATCTTTGCGTTGAGATGATGAAGCCATTTAGTTACTAAGATGAACTGTTAGGGTTTAGGGTTTTTAGAGAACAAAATGAGGAAGCACAAGAGACTGAGAAAAAATTCAGAGAGAGTAAGATGCGGGTAAAATTTGAAAATGAGAAATACACTTGACATTTATAAAAAATTAAAGCAATTAATTAATTGAGAAATTAGTGGGAAACAATTAAGTTTGAAAACATAATGATTAACAACATTAAATGCGCTGACATGGGGTAAAGCGTAAACGATTCTGGAACAGTTACCCAAGAGATTTTCTTGCCTTTTTGGTGTCAAACCTAGCCGTATCAGATTTCAGAATCTCAACAGTTATCCTTCTGAGCGAACAGTTGCCAAGGCACGTTCTGTCACTCTGTAGAATTTGGACACGTGTTTTGATTCTGATGGAAGTCCTTAGAGCTTTGTTGACAGTTGTTTGATATGAAGATCTGCAAGTTAATCTTTTGAACAGAAGTTCTAAGAGTAAAAAGTTAGAGCATAGAATCTTCTGAGATAATCATATAAAAGATAAATATCAGAACTTCGAGAGATAAAACATATGATTAAGTCATTTTCATTCTGGACATAACTTCATGCTAAGGTTAGTTAGAATGAAATTAAATCTATCTTCAAAAAGGGGTTTTGTAAAAATATCAGCCCATTGGTGATTTGTGTCTATAAATTTTAACATTAAAATTCCCTTCTGAGTATAGTCCCTAATGAAGTGATGTTTAACTTCTATGTGTTTAGCTCTAGAATGTAAAATGGGATTTTTAGAGAGACAAATAGCAGAAGTATTGTCACAGAGGATTGGAATGTTACTCTCATAGATATTGAAATCTTCAAGCTGATTTTTCATCCAGAGCATCTGAGTACTGCATCCAGCAGCTGCAATGTATTCAGCTTCTGCAGTTGATAATGCTATGGTTGGTTGTCTTTTGCTAGACCAAGAGATTAGATTGTCTCCTAGAAATTGACAACTTCCAGAAGTACTTTTTCTTTCTGTTCTGTCTCCAGCAAAGTCAGCGTCACAATATCCTACAAGTTTATACTTTTCTGATCTTCTGTAATACAGACCAAGATTAGTAGTACCTTTCAGATATCTAAATATTCTCTTAACTGCTGTTAAGTGAGTTTCTCTAGGATCTGATTGGAATCTAGCACATAAACATACACTGTATAGAATGTCTGGTCTAGAAGCAGTAAGATAGAGAAGTGATCCAATCATACCTCTGTAGAGCTTCTGATCTACTTTCTTACTTACCTCTTCTTTCTCCAAGATACACGTTGGATGCATGGGAGTTTTGGATATTGAACTTTCTGATAAATCAAATTTCTTCAGAAGTTCTTTTACATATTTGCTTTGATGGATATATGTTCCTTCTGATGTTTGATTTATTTGAATTCCCAGAAAGAACTTTAATTCTCCCATCATGCTCATTTCAAATTCTGCCTGCATAGATTTAGCAAATTCCTTTCCCAAGGCACTTTTAGTAGAACCAAAAATTATATCATCTACATAAATTTGACATATCAGAAGATCATTTTTAATGTTTTTACTGAAAAGAGTTGTATCCACTTTCCCTCTGATGAATTTATTTTCCAGTAGAAAATTACTTAACCTTTCATACCAAGCTCTGGGAGCTTGTTTTAAACCATATAAAGATTTTTTGAGTTTGTAAACATGTTCTGGAAATTTTGTATTTTCAAAACCGGGGGGTTGGTGTACATACACTTCTTCATCAATATAACCATTTAAAAATGCACTTTTGACATCCATTTGATATAGAATGATATTGTGATTTACAGCAAATGATATTAGAAGTCTTATTGATTCTAACCTGGCGACTGGTGCATAGGTTTCTGTATAGTCAATTCCTTCTTGTTGACTATAACCTTGTGCAACCAGTCTTGCTTTGTTTCTGACAACTTCTCCTTGCTCATTGAGTTTGTTTCTGAATACCCATTTGGTGCCAATGATGTTGAATCCTTTGGGTCTAGGAACTAGATCCCACACATCATTTCTGGTGAATTGATTAAGTTCTTCTTGCATAGCCAGAATCCAATCATTTTCTGATAGAGCTTCTTCTACAGAAGATGGTTCAATCAGAGAGACAAGTCCTAGTAGTGTCTCTTCAGAGTTTTTGAATGAGGATCTTGTTCTGATTGGTTCATCTTTCTTTCCCAAGATTTTATCTTCTGGGTGATTAATATTGCTTCTGGAAAGCTTCTTCTGGATGGGTTCTTCAGGTGTTGATGGAGCAGTTGTATTGTTTTGAACTTTAGAAGATTGATCTTTAGAAGTTCTGTTTGTAGAGATTTCTACTTCTATATCTGCAGTAAATTCATTCTGCTTTGGTTTTTCAGAACCAAGCTTATCATCAAATCTGACATGAATTGATTCTATCACAATACGTGTTTCTGTATTGTATACTCTGTATCCCTTAGAACGTTCAGAGTATCCTAACATATAACACTTTTGTGCCTTAGAATCAAATTTATTCAGAGTATCAAGAGTGTTTAACATAAAACAAATACATCCAAAAGGATGAAAATAAGAAATGTTGGGCTTTCTGTTCTTCCACAATTCATAAGGAGTCTTTTCAAGAATAGGTCTTATAGAGATTCTATTCTGAATGTAACATGCTGTATTTACTGCTTCTGCCCAAAAATGTTTAGCCATATTAGTCTCATTGATCATGGTTCTGGCCATCTCTTGTAAAGTTCTATTTTTACGTTCTACAACCCCATTTTGTTGTGGAGTTCTAGGACAAGAAAAATCATGAGAGATGCCATTTTCATTAAAAAATGATTCTAATTGTTTATTTTCAAATTCTCCACCATGATCACTTCTGACTTTTATGATCTTTGATTCTTTTTCATTTTGAACTTGTTTGCAGAAGTTAGAAAATACAGCAATTGACTCATCCTTGTGTCTAAGAAACTTTACCCATGTCCATCTGCTGAAGTCATCTACGATCACCAATCCATACTTCTTGCCACTGACAGAAGCAGTTTTCACTGGTCCAAATAAGTCAATGTGCAGAAGTTCTAATGGTCTAGAGGAAGATACAACATTTTTAGCTTTGAATCCAGTTTTTGAAAATTTGCCTTTCTGACATGCTTCACATAGAGCTTCTGAGTTGAACTTCAAATTTGGAAGTCCTCTGACTAGATTGAGTTTGTTAAGTTGAGATAATCTTCTCATATTAACATGTCCCAATCTTCTGTGCCAGACCCATTGCTCAGTTTCCACAGACATTAGACATTTTACATTTTGAATTTTTAATTCTGAAAGCTTTATTTTATAAATGTTGTTCTTTCTCTTTCCACTAAAAAGGATTGTTCCATCTTTCTGACTAACAGCTTTACAGAACTTTTGATTAAAGATTATGTCATAGCCATTATCACTTAATTGACTTATGGATAATAAATTATGCATTAATCCTTCTACAAGTAGAACATTAGATATAGAAGGAAGATTTCCATTACCAATAGTTCCGGAGCCAATAATTCTTCCTTTTTGATTGCCCCCAAAACCTACGTGGCCTCCATCTTTTAATTCAAGACTTTGGAACATATGCTTTCTTCCCGTCATGTGACGTGAGCATCCAGAGTCCAGGTACCATGATTGGTGTTTCAGTTTTGCTGTTAAAGACATCTGCAACATACACAATTTTATCCTTGGGTACCCATATTCTTCTGGGTCCTTGTTTGTTAGATTTTACAAACTTCTGATTTATTTTGGGTTTTAAATCAGAACTTGTAGAGCAAGATGACTCACTAGTGTATATAAGATCATGATTATGACCGTAGGTGAAATGAGAACTTAGAGGAGTATTAGTATTTATGACAATGTCATCAATATTTTTTAATTTTAGAGTTTCATTATTTTTCACATAGCCTATGCCTCTTCTTTCATTTCTGCTAACACCATAGATCATAGAAGCAATCTTACTTCTATCTAAGCTTTTAGTAAGAAATTGTTGAAAACTATAATCATATTGTTTTATGATATTATCAGAATTGATTAGATCTTCTAATTCAGATTTCTTCTGAGCTTTGAGCTTCTCAAAAGAGTTTTTACATTCAAAGAGATTTTCTTTCAGCTCAGAGTTTTCTGTTTTTAGTTTTCTAACATCTTCTAATTCAGACACTAGACTTTGTTTAACGTCTTTGTATTTGAATTGAAGCTTCTGATATTTTTCAAGAATTTCTGAAAGACTAGCTTCTAACTCAGATCTAGAGAATTTAGAAAATACCTCTTCTGAGTCTGATTCTAACTCTGATTCTGATGAGTGATCATCTTCTGGTATTTTTGACATTAATGCAATATTAGCTTGTTCATCTCCAGAATCTGACTCTGCTTCAGATGATTCAGAATCATCCCATGTTGCCATGAGACTCTTTTTCTTTTCTTTGCTGAATCTGTTTCTGGGTTTGTCTTTCTGAAGTTTTGGACATTCACTTTTATAGTGTCCTGGTTCTTTGCATTCGTAGCACACAACTTCTTTGCTTCTGGGTTTCTTGTGAATGGATGTTGATTCAGAATAATTGTTTGATCTTCTGGTATTTCTAAACTTCTTCTGACGATGCTTCCAGAGTTGTTGAACTCTTCTTGACAGGAGAGATAATTCATCTTCTTCTGATGAGCATCCAGAGCTTTCTTCTTCTTCTGCCTGTAAAGCTTTAGAAACATGTTTGTTAGATTTAAGAGCTACAGACTTACCTTTCTTCTGGGGCTCATCTTCTTCTAATTCAATCTCATGACTTCTCAAGGAGCTGATCAGTTCTTCTAAGGAAATTTCATTCAGATTTTTTGATAATTTTAAAGCAGTGACCATGGGTCTCCAGGCTTTTGGTAAACTTCTGATGATTTTCTTCACATGATCTGCTGTTGAGTAGCCTTTGTCCAGAACTTTTAGTCCAGCAACCAGAATTTGGAACCTTGAAAACATTTTTTCAATGGTTTCATCTTCTTCCAACTTGAAAGCTTCATACTTCTGGATGAGAGCTAGAGCTTTGGTCTCCTTGACTTGAGAGTTGCCTTCATGTGTCATCCTTAGAGAATCAAACATGTGTTTGGCTGAATCCCTGTTTGTGATCTTCTCATATTCTGTGTACGAGATGGCGCTTAGAAGTATGGTCCTAGCTTTGTGATGATTTCTGAATTCCTTCTTCTGTTGAACTGTCATATTTTTTCTTTCAATCTTCTGACCATCTTCTCCAACAGGATGAATATATCCATCTGTCACCATGTCCCAGAGATCTCCATCTAGAGCTAGAAAGAAACTCTCTAGAACATCCTTCCAGTAGTCAAAGTTGTCACCATTGAACATTGGTGGTTTAGCATTGATCTTGTCATTCTGATAGTCATTGTTAATTCCAGTTTCTGCCATGTGTTTATCTTCTGGATCTTTTACTGACACGGTTAAGTGTAATACTCAGAACCTAGCGCTCTGATGCCAATTGAAGGTGGCAAAACACAAGGAAGGGGGGTTGGAATTGGGTTTTCTGGAATAATTAAAATTAACTTCTAATGACACGTTTACTTTATCCTGGTTCGTTTGAACTCAAACTACATCCAGTCCACCCGCCAAGGTGATTTTGCCTCTACTGAGGTCTTAATCCACTATTCAATAAGAATACACACAAAGACCTATAATCAATGTCTTCTTGAGTCTTCTGACTAAACTTAGTCACTCAAGGAAAAAAATAATTATTACAAGAATAATAATAAAGACGTAACTAAAATGCTTCTAGATAAGCAGGTATCACTAAGTGATAGTTACAACAATAAGCACAAGATAAAATGATTAGCTTGAATATATGAGATACGTTGTAATGCGTTGCGTTCATTGCACATTCCTTCAAATGATGTCCTTTATATATAGTTCTTGATAAAGTAGCCGTTGGAGACATCTTGAACCAAATTAGGATATACTTTAATACCTTAATTTCTTTCCATAAGTGGAGATACTTGTCTTTGTATATTAAAGAGCATATTCTTTAATTAAAGTCTTTTAATAAGGATACCAGCATCTTCTAAGCGGAAATCAGAGATAATGAATAAGAGATGCGCAGCCAATAAATGTGCCATTTAATGCTGGATTCTTCCTTGAGCGTATCTTCTATAAAGGTTCTCCTTAGCTTGTACGGATTACTTAAATAAGATTTACTTCTACATAAAATAAGTATATTCATTAGAATTTCTAATATGAAGGACTTTGTTATCATCAAAACACTTAGAGGTTCAGAACCATATTTGTTCTAACAACCCATTCACACCATGGCTTGTGATCATTTCATGTGCATAAATCCAATCATACCATCTCATAGTACATTTTTGATTCACTGCATTGGTTCAAAGTCATCTGCATCTAGGGTTTGTGATTTGAACAATCCAAGAGCTTCTTGAGCCACTCCAAAGGTCATAAATCACTTCAAAGGGGTCCATGTATGTTCAAGCATCATAATATATCCTCTCAAAGTCAAAAATGTCAAAGAATCACAAGAACTGAGAATGGCATGGAAGCAGAGCCAGGTTTAACTGCACAAATGACCTGAAATTAGGGTTTTGGTTTCAGAGGCCATAACTCCAAATTTTTTGGTCATTCTTGTTTCTATTGGTCTCTATATGGTATAAGGAGTATTCATATCAATTTTCATGAATAAATTCAATGTGGAAGTCATCTGATCAAGAGTTGACTTTTCAAGCAAGTCGGTGCAAAATCAGGGCATCTGAGGCCCCCAATGACCCAACCAAAGGGTGTTCTTCATCATTTTGATTGTATATGATCTTTATTTGATCATAGAAGAAGTTGGAAGTTCACAAAATTGAAGAATTTCAAGTCTTTTGCAAAGTTGACCTTTTGGGAAAGTTTGACTTTTAATGAAATTGCCATTTTAGGAAACTTTTTCAACCCTTACTTTTTGATTCAAAAATGCTTCAAATGGAAAAACTTTGGTCATGAAAGTTGTAGAATGGATCATTCCCTTTTCAAAAAGTACAAGAAAATGACCTAATTCATTTTGGATCAAAAGTTATGGATTGTCAAAGTTGGCTAAAATCACAAAATTTGAAGTTTTCTACCAAAGGGACATTTTGCAAAATGGTTTGTTCAAGTGTTCTAAAGGCCTCAAATGTGTATCATTTCCACACAACATGATCATGTGACCTCTAATGTTCAGAATAGGCCAAGGGATCACACATTTTTATGGCTTATGGAGCAAGATTTTTCATAAGAAGCAAAAGTGAACCAACTTGCAAAACTCATCATAAGTTACAATCCACTTGCTTGCTGATCAATCCTAGGGTTCTCCCCACATCATGCTGCGCAGGACACACCTTTTGTCCTTGGCTAGCAAGTAGCCCATGCTTCTCTTACACAACTTTGACATTTTGGCAACTTGAGCCATACCTATCACAAAAGCACACATCACCTCATCTGACCTATCACAATTGTTTATGAAAATCAAAAGCAAGCCAAAGCATACAAAACACAGGCCTGAAATCATCCATAAGACAGCATTCCCATTTCCATACCATTTTGCAAAAGCTTTCGAAACTGCTTGCACAAGCCACAAACACAAAAACTAACTTCACAAATCAACTCAACACACTTCCTTGATCACAAACCACCCCTCACCATAGCCTAAAACTCAAAGAATCAAAAACACGATCACCACCTGCCATTGAACAGAACTTCTGCCATCCCTCAAACCAGCCATTGCAAACTTCAAACAAGCCTTGAAAGCTTCTCAGGAGGTCCAGGGGAGTTGATTGCAAGCAAGACATCAGCCAGAAAGTGCCAGGAACTAAAGCTTCAGTTCAGGTAGCCATCTCAAACTTTTTTCCAGAAACTCCATTTTAAGTTCTTAAAAGCTTCTATGCACTTCCCTGATCATGAATATGTGTTTACTTTTGAAAATGGTTGAGAAACCAGGATGTATGAATGTTCTGAATTTTTTTGCCCTAGAAACGTTTTGCTTCGATTTGGCTGATTGATGAATGAAAAATGATGTTTGAATGGGGGTTTTGATCTAGTTTGGCATGGGGATGATTTCTGGGTAGTTAGTTTTCGTTTTCATGAAGTTTTGAAGATTTTGGCAACTTTCAGGTGAGGGTTTTGCCGGAGAAGACGACCGAAAGTCTTCTCCGGCCACCTGAAAGTAATTAGGGCTAATCCCTGTAATTAATGAGAGTTTGAATTCTGAGCGTAGGATTGGTTGACTTTGTTTGACTGGCGCGTGTTTGGATGGTCCAGATCCACTCACTTGACCCTAATCCAGTCATTTACTTAATTAATTAGGATTAATTTATTTCAAACCTCAGAATGAATCCTGGCCTTCCAATCTCGTGCGCGTCAATTCCCTCTCTTTTTATTCAAATCCTGTCCATTGGATGCGTTGACTTCTCCATAAATCCATTTTATTTTTCATTTTTATTCATCTAATTTGTACATTTAATTTAAAATAGCAAAACAATTTTAAAAATTCTGAAAATTTTTGTACAAACTTTTATTAATTTTCAGAAACCAAAAACATTTTTATTTTTATTTTTTGCATTAAAAAATATTTTTTAAATCATTTAAAAGTTTATTTTTAATTAATTAATGAGAATTAATTAATTAAAAATACTTTTAGGTATTTAAAAATCACCAAAAAATTCATGAAACCTTTAAAATCATTTAGAAACATTGTCCAACCCTCAAACCAAATTTCTTTTTTGATTTTGATGACTTTTGATAAATTTTCATGGAATTAAAATCATTTCAAGGCAATATTTTGATCCAAACTTAAAAAAATCATTTCTGCCCATCCATTGAGAGTTGGACTTTGATTCTTTTTGCATTGTGTCTTGCATATCATGTAGTTTGTAGGATTAAATGGGCATGATTTGATCTTGCATTTTCAATTTGTTTGATATTTTTCTTGTCAAGGTACCCTAAAACCCTAAAAATCTTAGGAAATTCATAACCCTAATTAAGTTAAGAGTTAGAACCCCTCCTTTGGGAAGTGATTTTGTGTAGGGCTAGGGTTCCCTTGAATGCATTTTCAATTTTTTATCATGATGTTTGCTTCTGGTTTTGGTTTTGTTTGGTGCATTGATCATAAACCCTAATTTGGGCTTTCTTTTGCATTCATCTTGCATTTGCTTGCATACCATGACTTGCCATAGAATTTTGTGCATCCATTTGATTCATTAGACATCTTAAGACATATTAGAAGCACGTTTGATCATTGCATCTTTCATTTGCCATGTTGTATGTCATTTGCATTTCATAACTTTTCATGTGTGATCTTGGTTCTAAGTATGCTTCTCTTGCATCCATATGTTCATATGATCATCCTCATGCCTTGATTCATGTTTGCATCATCTCATAGCATCAATAGCATCATATGTATGCTTCTGGTTTTGATTTGCATCATGTCATTTCATCTCATTTTGCATTGCATTGCATTCCTTTCACTAACTTTTCAGGTGGTAAGTCACTTTGAGAAGTGAATTTGCCTTCACTTCTCACAACTTCTTTTCATCTCCTCTTATGCATCCTTGCTGCATTTTGTTTTGTGTTTGAGATTTAGCTTGCTCTTTCTTCTTCATCTTACTTTCTTTCCTCAAGTGACTTGTCTTCTTAAAAGAAGCAAGTTACTTTGCTTCTCCTTTGCTCCTTTCATCTGTTTCCTGGTGTTTCCTTTGAAGATCTTTCTTGTAAACCTCACAAACCTTAGGAACAACCAAGCATGACAATGATTAGGGTTTTGATTAGTCCCCCACTTAGTTTTACCTTTGTGTCTCTTTTGAGTCTTCTCTTCTCATCTCATAATCAGGGACTAAACCCTAAAGGTTTTAAGGCTTTGTGATTAAGCTTATGCCTGCATCCTTCTATTAGGATGGAGTGTATAACTTTAATCCTAAGTGTTAAACCCTTAATGTGTTTAACTCCTTTAATCAATCCACTTAATAATCATCAAGACATCAAGCTTGTAACTTGGGCCTTGCATTAGGGTTCTAATTCTTCCTTAATTGGTTAAGAAGGACTAACCCTAGTGTTAATGGACAAGTCCCCCTCAAGTTGTCTTACAAATCATAAAACTCATTTCTTAATCATATCATTATTTAAAATCCACTTAATAAAGGCTTTGTTTTGTCATGAGGTTAATCCCTAATCATGGATTAAGTTGAGGAGCTTTCCTCAACTTAAACACTCTCATCTATTATCCTTCTATTAGGATGGTGTAATGAGTCTGTTTAATCCCTGATTATGGCTTAATCTCATTACTTAACACTAAACAAAAACCACAAAAACATCTAAATAATCACAAGTAGGTTAATGATCTTAATCCTGCATCAAAGGTGATTAAGTGTGAGAAGCTGACTTCACACTTAAGGTATTCTCATTACCCCTAATCAGAGGGAAGATGTGATGAGTTTACTAACCCATTGGTTTAGGCTTAAGCTCATTAACTTATGACAAACTTTCAAAAGCAATAAAAGACTGAAAACTCAAAAACAAACAATAATCGTCTCCTCCGGGATTCTTTTCTCATCTCATTCACTCATAAACGAGAACTTGCTTCTTCCGTCTAATGCAAGACAGTTTGCACCTGAGCCAGACAGGTCATACACTTGAGCATAGACAAGTAAGCAGTTCACAAGTCAATTCATATTTCAGTCTCTTTGGGTCGAACTACGGTGTTCTGACTTCCTCATTGCACGAGAGGATACATAGGCATAACTTAACGGTTATCGAACAAAAGTCTCTGCAGCATTACCTTTCCTTCGGGATAAAAATGCCTAGCTGGCGACTCTTTTCATCCCCTGTGAGTTCACTCCTGTGTGTTCTCACACCCTCCTTTTGCCGACCGTTCGCGTCTGTACCCTATTTGACCCGGCTTCATTTAGTGGGAGCGACACCTAGTAGGTGAGTTAACCTACTTTCTTGTACTACAAATAAAGCAAATGGAGGACTCCATGTTCATTTCCCAAAGCAAGTATGCTAAGAACATAGTCAAGAAATTTGGAATGGATAGTGCTACTCATAAGAGAACCCCTGCCCCCACACATTTAAAGCTAACTAAAGATGACAAGGGTGAGAATGTAGATCAAAGCCTATACAGAAGTATGATTGGAAGCTTGTTATATCTGACTGCTAGCAGACCAGACATAACATTTGCTGTAGGTGTATGTGCAAGATATCAAGCTGAACCAAAAGTTAGTCATCTTAACCAAGTCAAGAGAATTCTGAAATATGTTAATGGTACTTGTGACTATGGAATAATGTACTTTCATGGATGCAAACCAATTCTCACTGGCTTCTGTGATGCTGATTGGGCTGGAAGTGCTGATGACAGAAAAAGCACTTCAGGAGGATGCTTCTTTCTAGGAAACAATTTGATTTCTTGGTTCAGTAAGAAACAAAATTGTGTATCCTTATCTACAGCTGAAGCTGAATATATAGCAGCTGGAAGCAGTTGTTCACAGTTGGTTTGGATGAAGCAAATGCTCACTGAGTACAATGTCCCACAAGATGTCATGACATTGTACTGTGACAACTTAAGTGCAATTAACATATCAAAGAATCCTATCCAACATAGCAGAACCAAGCATATTGATATCAGACATCATTTCATCAGAGATCTTGTAGAAGAGAAAGTGATTTCATTGGAACATGTAGCTACAAATCTGCAGTTGGCTGATATATTTACCAAAGCCTTGGATGCTACTCAATTTGAAAATTTAAGGGGTAAATTGGGAATCTGCCTATGTGAAATTTAGCAGTTATGGAGATGTGCCAACATGTCATATGACATTGTGTGGCATAAGCACCAGATGGCAACACCAGTCTGGTCAAGCACCTTGGGTATTCCATTCCTAAAAAGTCTCAAAGTAACGGCTACTTATAAAATGTCAGTTTGCCTTCAGCTATCCATATTCTCATCACACTCTCAAAAACGACTTGCATTCTCTAACAGTTTTTCAGAACTCATCAACCCTAAAACTCTTCATCCACCTCCTTCGAAAATGTCTCAAAACCCTAACAGTTCTGAAGAAATTCTCAACAAGGAAGATGTGGTGCATGCAACCCCCATTTCTGTGGTACCCATGGAGTCAACACCAATGGACGAAATCAGAGGAAGTGTTCCTCATGCTAAAAAGCTAAGAACTCCAAAAAGAACAAAAGATCAAGTGTTCAGCAAGACCAAAGGCATACCTTCACCATTGTACAACACTCCAAAAGCTTCTGAATATGTGGATGATTCCATAAAGGAGTTGGTGACCAAGATCTTATCTGAGCAAAGAGTGGTAAGTGGCATATCTATCCCTCTGAACACTATGCCAGCCCCACAAGAAGATCAACAAACTCAGGCTGCAAAGGACACTCCTGCTCAACAGGATGTCCCAATAGATGTTGAAACATCTGAGGACCATCACAAGGCCTCAACTGAAGAGTACATCTCTGTTGATCCACCAGCTGAAGAGGAGACTGCTCAATCTCCTCCTGTTGTGAACCTAGAGCATGATTCTGATACAGAAATCATTGCCTCTGTAAAACCTAGCATAGCCAAAAGGCTCAGGACTAGGAAAGAAAAGATGCATGCAGGACATGCAATTCCTGAGAAGAAGCAAGCTACCCCAAAGAAGGACAAAGCTAAAGGTGTCTTTGGTCCTCCAAAACAATGGAGCAAGGTGCAAACACAAAAGAGGAAAGCTGTCACTCCTTCAGATTCAGATGTTGAAGCAGATGTCCCAACATCTCCTCCAAAGAAGAAATCAGCACCCTCAAGGTCATCAACTGTTGTTCCAGAAGCTCCCTTGGACAACATCTCCTTTCATCATGTTTCAAGTGTGAATAGATGGAAGTTTGTTTATCAAAGAAGGGTGGCCCTTGAGAGAGAGCTGAGCAGTAATGCACTTGAGTGCACAGAGTTAATTGATCTCATCTCTTCTGCTGGCCTCTTCAAAACTGTCTCCAACTTCTCTCCCTGCTATGAGCTGCTTGTCAAAGAATTCATAGTCAACCTCCAAGAAGATTGTGCCAATGGTAAGTCTGCTGACTTTAGAAAAGTATTTGTAAGAGGCAGGTGTGTATAATTCTCTCCTCAGGTCATCAACCAATATCTTGGAAGAGAATCTGATGGTCCAAATGAGTTAGGGAAGACTGATAACCAGGTCTGCAAGGTTATCACTGCAAACCAGGTCAAGGCTTGGCCAGTTAAAGGAAAGCTCTCAGTGAGCATGCTGACAAGGAAATATGCCATGCTGAACAAGATTGGTACAGCAAACTGGGTACCTACCAATCATACATCCTCAATATCCACTGGCCTGGGCAGGTTCATTTATGTTGTAGGCACTCAAACTAAGCTGGATTATGGAGCCTACATCTTTGATCAGACATTGAAGCATGCTGGCTCATCTGCAACAAAGCTGCCAATTGCCTTCCCTTCCTTGCTATGTGGAATAGTGCTGAGTCAGTACCCTGGGATCCTCACTGAAAAGGACACAATGTGCAAAAGAGAAAGCCCTCTGGCCTTCCACTACAAGCTGTTTCTGAGTCATCATGCAGCTGATGTTGAAGCATCCTCTGGGACATCTGCTGGTCCTTCAACTGCAAAGTCTCCAATCTCCAAAGCTGCATTGATTGCTGAACTGAAGAGTACTTGCAAAGAACTGGATGCAAGGAAGCAGAAGCTTGAGGAGATTATCCAAAGGCTGGAGATTGAAAGTGATCAGAAAGCTGCTGCTTCTGATGAGGAGACTGAGGAAGATGAAGAAACTGACTGTGAGGAATCTGAGTGAAAATTGTATGTGAGGATTATGTAATGACAGCTTCTGCATTGTATTTTTGAATTAGTATCTTTGGCCCCAAATTTATGTCTAACAAGGGGGAGAACAACAACAACAATGTATAATGTTGTTTGATTATGAATGAAAAATCTCTGTTTGCTTCTGAACTAAATCTGTAAAATATTTTTGTTGCAACAAGAGTGAATACATGTATGTTTGAGGGGGAGTAATCTCACACATGATTCAACAGAAAAGAAATGCTATACTCTGATAAAAGAACTTCTGCTGCACTCTGAAAATCAGAAAAGAATGTTAGCCAAAAATTAGCCAAAGGGGGAGTTTGTAGATGTTTAGAATTGGCAGAATTTTTGACCAACAAGAAATATTGAATTCAGTTCAGAATGTCCTATCAGATGTTGGGACATTATCAAACAGAGTATAAGAACTTAATTCAGGATGTCACACCAGATGTTGGGACATTGTGTAAATGATTTAAGTTCAGTTTTTCAGGATGTCCCAACAAATGTTGAGACATCTCAAACCTGCTATCAGAATTAATTAATGACTAACTGATCTGAGAAATTTAAGGAGAGTTATCTGGAATTAATTATGGATGGACAAAAACAGATTAAGGCGCATCTGTAGAGAGTTTTGTTATGAGGCTTCAGCATAATCAGAAGAACTAAATCACCTAGAATCTAGGAAGTAACAAACCCTAATTCAAGGTGGAAGCTGCATGCGTTTTAGGACTGGATTAACTTACAGAAAGCCCAAAATACAAACACCTATTTAAGCAACAGAATACCTCAGAATTGAGTACGAATTTAACAAGACAAAATAGGGTGTTAAGTGTTTTAATAGCAGGTTGTTTTTATTGTACCACTTTATGAGCATTTAAGCAAAAGTGTATTTGTGACTTGATTGAAACTGTGAAGTAAGATCAAGCTGTTTTGTTTGAAGTATGACTTCAATTTTATTAAACTTGTAAACAAGATCACTGTGTGATTGAGGGGGAGTGAGTTGGTACTCATATCTAAGTAGTGTCTTAGGTAGAAATTGCATTGGGTAGATATTAAGTGAAAGATTAAACTGGGTGGTTTAAGTCTAGAATTAATATTACTTATAGTGGATTTCCTCCTGGCTTGGTAGCCTCCAGATGTAAGTGTGGTTATACACTGAACTGGGTTAACAAACTTCTGTGTTGTTTAATTTTCTTGCACTTTAAGTTTTGGTTAAATCTGTCAAGTGTTGGAACATCTCATAGGACATCTCATACCTGATCACAGAATTTCAGTCTTGAAGGATGTTTTGGTTTGCTTCCCCTTTTGACATGCGTCACAAAGCTTATCCTTGATAAACTTTATCTTCGGAAGACCAACAACTAGATCATGCTTTATTAATTTGTTTAAATGCTCCATGTGAATGTGAGCAATCCTCTTATGCCAAAGCCATGCCTCGTTGTTGTTTGCCATTAAGCACTTTACCTTCAAGGAAGAGTCATCAAAAGAAATCATGAAAATGTTATTAAATATTTTACCTTTTAGCAAGAATTCATGAGTGACTTCATGTTCAATCAAGCATTACTCCTTTGTGAAGTTGATTCGGAACCCTTTGTCACACAATTGACTTATGCTAAGAAGGTTGTGTTTAAGGCCTTCTACATAAAGGACGTCTTCGATGATTGTATGAGGAGATGCACCAATGGTTCCAACTCCAAGAATCCTTCCTTTATTATCATCACTGTAAGTAACGTATCCTTTGGCCTTAGGAGATAGACTTAAAAATTTGTTGATATCGCCCGTCATATGCTTTGAACAACCACTATCGAGATACCATTGAGTAGAAGTTGTTTTTAAGGATACCTACAAAACAAAGTCAAGTATTGTTAGGTACCCAAATTGCTTTGGGTCCTTGATAGTTAGCACCCTTTTCAACCCACACATAATGCCCTTTAGCAACACCAATGTTGCGCACATAGCAAGCATTAGGTATATGGCCTTTGATTCCACAATAAAAACAAGTAGGTTGAAATTGACTTTTATATCTAGGAACATATTTTTGTTTCTTAATGATTCTTTTCTTTTTATGACTTTGATGCATAGTTTTAGAATTGTTAGTCTTTTCTGTAACAATTTGTTCACTAGCTTTTATGAAAACGGTTTCACCTGTGCTTGGTTTGGAAAACTTAGAATATCCTAAGCCAATTTTATCATTTGGATATCTTTGGTGCCTAAGAATTTCCTCCAAGCCAATTTGACCTTTTTCATATCTTTCTAAAACTCTTTTAAGTTGAACAATTTGAAAAGATAATGACTCACAATTTTTGCATGCAAGGCTTTGTTTTTCATCCATTACTTTTTGTTTTTCATTTTCAATGTATTTTTCAAAAGATGTATTTTGTTCTTCTAAAGATAATATTCTTTTCTTTTGGGATGAAATATTTTTGTACAAAGTCTTGCATTCTTTTAGAAGTTCATCTATGACTTCTTGTGCATCATTTTCATAAATTGAGAAGTTGCGACTAACCTCGTCATTTTCTTCATCGGAGTGATGTGACGCCATTAAAGCCATATTTGCACATTCATCTCTTTCCGATTCTGATGAGGAACTAACTTCATTGTCATCCCAAGCAACATAAGCCTTTTTATTTTTGAAGTCCTTCTTGCCTTTGAATCCTCCTTTCTTTGCAAGTCTTGGACAATCCGGTTTTATATGACCTTGCTTCCCACATTCATAACACGTGACTTCTTGAATCGATGTGGATGCATCCTTCTTCCTGAAATGTTTATTCTTTTTAGGAAAAGAGGAATTTTTATTTTTGTTAAAAAAACTTACCAATCTTCTTAACAAGAAGCATGAAGTTCTCATCTTCGGAAGTCTCGTCATCTTTGTCATCCTTCATGTCAATCTTCAAAGCAATTCCCTTGGACGTTTTCTCTTGACTTTCGTGCTTCTCGAGCCTTCCAAGTTCCAATTCGTGCTCTTGAAGTTTACCAAAGAGGGATGCGGATGTCATTGTTGAGAGACTCTTCTTTTCCGAAATAGCGGTCACTTTCGGTTGTCATTCCCTTGTCAAGGATCTTAGGACTTTCAAGTTGAGATCTTCGTTGGTGAAGGTCTTCCCGAGAGCAATCAAGTGATTTGTTAAATGAACGAATCTTTTTGGTAAGGCAACAATAGATTCTCCGGGCTTCATACGGAACATTTCATATTCTTGACTCAATGTGTTAAGCCTTGATCTTTTTAATTCTGTTGTTCCTTCATGTGTTTCTACCAAAGTATCCCAAATCTCCTTTGCCGATTTGCATTGTGATACATGGAAGAATTCGTCCATACTAAGAGCGCTTTGGAGTATTTTGATTGCCTTCTTCTCATTTAGGATCTTCTTCTTATCATCTTCATCATACATATTCTTCAACTTTGCGGTTCCAACGCCATTGATCATATTAACAGGATTATGAGGACCTTCTTCGATTGCTTCCCATATCCCTTCTCCTTGGGCTTCAAGATGTGCCCTCATTCTGATTTTCCAAAAATCAAAGTATTCGCCGGAGAAGAGCGGAGGCTTGTTGCTACTTCCACCATCTTTGAAAACAGGATTCGAGTTTGCGGAAGCCATAGGATCTTGTAGGAACAGGTTACCTAAACCTGCTCTGATGCCAATTGTAAGATCAAAGTGCGCCTAAGAGGGGGGGTGAATTAGGTGTTATCAAATTTTTCTCGATTCTTTTTCTTTGATGGATGGATTTTTCTTTTGATGGTTTATGGCATGAAAATGAAAAAGCAAGAAATAAAAAGTGACACAAAGATTTATCCTGGTTCCCTTCACAATCCGAAGGTACATCCAGTCCCCTTTCAACACGAAAGAGATTTCCACTAGTTTTTAGAAACGTACAACCTATCACACCTTCAATGGTGAGGCCTACTTTCTAACAAACTAAACAACCTAGTGTGCAAGAACAATCCTCTTGCAACACTAACCCTTATGTCCAAACAATCCTTGGAACACAAGTCACAATAGAAAATCTTTCTATAATTTTTGTAGTTTGAGTGAGTAATACAATGATTGGTATCAATAAAAATTGATCTTCTCCTATATTCAAAATTCACTACTCAAAAATTTAATACAAGTGTTCAAATGAAATATGAAATATGATGAACAATGAACACTTTTTGAAGTATGAAAAATATTTGAATTTTAGTGATTTTGATTGTATGATAATATTTGAAAAGTTCTTGGAGGTGTTTATGAATTTGAAAATTTAAGAATTTATAAGAGTCAAAACACCTTTTCAAAAAGGTATGAAAATTTATGAAATAAATTAATAAAGAGGTATAACATTTAAAAAATATTTGAATTGAAAGGAAATAATTTTTCAGAAAAACATTCAGTGTTAACCGGTTAACCATATGGGTTAATCGGTTAACGCGCTGAAATGTTACCAAAGAATTCAAATTTAGGGACCGTTAACCAGTTAACCCATATAGTTAACCGGTTAACACTGTTAAAACTCAGAAAAATATTTGATTTTAAAGTGTTAAACCAGTTCCGATTTATTTCAAAATATGCACATGCAATGAATTATCATGATAAATTATTTTGAACACTTGTATATCATTTTAAGGAGTGTGTTTTGATATACCTAAGCCTTGTGTCCAAGTCTTGAAAAGTTTTCACAATAGCTTGATTTGAACGATAACATTCCATTGATGATGCATAGCCATGATCTTGATCTTGGTTGACATCTCGACTTTTTGCAATACGGAATGAGCTTGAATATTGTTCACGTCATCAAAACATTGAGCTTGAAGTATGCTTCTACAGGTTGTGCATCTATCTGGGTCCGTGCACGTCGGACATATGCATGTTGTGCAACCCGTCCATTTATCAGTCGGTAATCTCTGTCAGCCATAAAGTCTGTAAGGTAGAACTAATAAATTAGAATTAGATACAAATAAATTAAAAAAAAAAAGAAAAAATTAACTTTTTTTTTGCTTTAAGATGTATACACACGAAAGTACCCAGAATTCACAATGTCTGGGTTGTTCCAGAGCTGCATCTATGGAATGTCACAACATTAACTTGTTTTATATATGCATCTACAGAACGTTCTGCAACTCCAACAATCACGACAATGTCGTCCCCTACCCATGAAAATCGATTTTTTTAGCCCGAACGTCCGTTTCAGCCAATAACAAATACCTACATTGTCTCTAAACTTTGTTTCTACTACTAAATAATGATTTATACCCCTAAAAGTATATTCTAACTCGTTTACGAAAATACTCAAAAATAACTCAGATACTCGAAAATTTACCGATTATATTGATCTTTGAATGATTTGGAGTGTCTTGATCGGTGAGGTGAATGATCCTTGTTGAACTCGATTGAAAAAAAAATTAAATTTGGTGGAAAAATATTTTTTTGAGGATTAAGAGAGTTAGGAGAATTTGTGAGTGAAGAAGATGAAAAATGAAGAATGAGGGAGGAGAAAAGGTTTGACGCGAATTGTTTTCCAATATGTCCCGAAGATATATAAACAGAAATATTTCGTAGATGCATCTCTGAAACAACCCAACGTTGAGAAAAAAAATGTGTCCAGAGATAGAGTTGTCAAATGGGTCGGCTAGACTCAGCCTACATCGGCTCGGTGCGCCAACACTTATAAATGGGTTGGAGTGGGCCAACCCGATTACTTCATGGGCTATCAAAATTGAGTCTGGCCCAGTTCCTCATGGGTCCTGCAACCCGATGTTCCAGGTCCGTCTATATATTTTAATTTTAATTTTTAAATTAAGAGACAATAAAATACAATCATACATAACAAAATAATTACTCATCTAACCATTCAAAATAGATATAAAAATAAATTATAAAGTTGACAATTTTTTGGCTAAGTCCCATGAACACATTGTGAATCCAACCATTGTCACATATTGTAACTTTAGAGATAATAAAATACATTCACACATACATAACCACATAATTGAGTATAGAGAATTTCTTGATAATCTTGTTGCAACCATATTATTTTGATATGCACCAAAGAGATCATACAAATTATCCTTCACTTTCTTTACCTTGTCTTCATAGCCACTTGAATCAAGTTTTTTAAAGTAAAAGATGAAAAATTCCAAATTTGATGTTGGGTCAAGAACATTTTAAAGTGCAAGAGTAACTGAATATTCACTTCAATACTTATCAAACTTTTCCTTCACCCCCTTAGCCAATACTTATCAAACTTCACCTTAAAATTAACAACAACAAAAAATTTTCTAATATTTTTTATAAAAACAAATTATTATTTGTTAATGTTTTTAATGAGGCATTCCGAAGTTTGTTTGGCCGGCCCGACCCGACCCATAAAAACATAGATCCAATGGGCTGACTAAAAAAGATAGAGTTGTATTTTTGAAGATTGTACCCTATTCCCCTACAGTTTGACCTATACCCCTGCAAATTTTTCAAAATGCCAATTTTAACCATGATATTATTTTATTATTTTAACTTTTACCATTCTTGTCAGAGCGTCAGACTTCCGAAAATTTACCCAAAAAGCAACGTGCTGGAAGACTTGAAAGATGACTTATGGTATATTAATTTTCAAACCGGAAGACTTAAAAAACCAGTTCCGGTTAAGTTTTTTTTTCTTCACCGGAAGACTTATGGAAAGTGTTCCGGTTCGAAACAGTCTCATTAAGACTTCCGCTTTGTCTTGTTGACTATACCAGAACACTTCATTTAAGAGTTCCGTTTCGTATAATGTACACTACCGGAACACTTAGATGAAGTCTTCCGGTTTGTTTATTTTTTTTATACTTTTATATTAAAAAAATTATTATGCAGGTACAAAATTACCTATATACTAAAAAGAACCGATATGTGTGAATACGTCATATGTTTTTACAACGTCAGAAAGATTTGATACACGATAGGAGGTGATAAGATGGGTTAAAGACATCGGATTACGAAATAAAATGACGGTTATCATCACTCGTTCAGATACACAAACAGGCAAGAGAGAAAGAAGTAACAAAATAATATTTGGTTGTGATAAAGGTGGGAAATACAATGATATTCATAGTGGAATCGAAAGTGTGATGAAAAAATGTGGATGTCCATATAAGATCAGGTCGACTCCGACGAAAGATGGATCTGGATGGAAGATTGATGTAAAATGTGGGGTTCATAACCATGATTTACCTGATAGATTAAAAGGTCACTCATTTGTTGGTAGGTTGACAATGGATCAGGAGCAACATGTTGCTGATTTAACAAAGAGAAAGGTTTCGCCTAGAAATATATTGCATTCCTTGCACGAGCAAGATCCAGATTGTGTCACTTGGATCACGCAAATATACAAGCAGAAGAGTATTAAAGATATATTTTGGGCTCATCTTGATTCAATTAAGTTGTTGAATATTTTTCCTATTGTGTTAGTTATGGATAACACTTACAAGACAAACAAATATAGGCAACCTTTGTTTGAAATTGTTGGCATGACATCAACCAAGTTGACTTATGCTGTCGCATTTGCGTATATTGAGTCTGAGCAGACTGAGACTTTTTGTTTGGTGTTAGATAAGCTTAAACAATTATTTATGAAGAAATATTTGTGTCCACAAGTGATGATGACAGATAGAGATCTTGGTTTGATGAAAGTCGTTGAGACTGTGTTTCCAAGGACGAATAATTTGCTATGTCAGTTTCACATAAACAAAAATGTTGGTGCAAAACGGAAACTATTTGTGGCTCGTGATATGCAAGAGTCAATTGGAAAAGAATGGATGGATGTTGTATGGGATAGTGATGATGTTTAGTATACTAAACATTTAAAAGAACTTAAGCAGACGTGTGTTGATTGTCCTAGATTTTTTGAGTACGTGAACGACACATGGTTGACACCATATAGACAAAGATTTTTTTGCGCATGGATTAATCGAGTCCTACATATGGGTAACACGACGACTAATCAATATGTTTTGTTTTAGATCCCAAAATTTAATTTGTGCACATTTTTGTATTTTTCTTAATTATTTTAAATATGTATTATTTTAGGGTTGAGTCTGCTCATTGGAAGTTAAAGCAGGTGTTAGGTAACAATATCAGTGACATGGTAAAATGTTGGGAGGCCATGAATGACAACTTAAAGATACAAATTGGCAACATTAGAGCTTCTTTTCAAAAAGTGTCTATGAAGTTGTGCATACGTATTTAAGTTCATTTTACACATATTTATGTACTTCAGTGTCTCGAGCTGCATTGAGGCAAATTGCTGAAGAGTTAACAAGAATTGATTATATTGGAACGAACAAGGACAAATGTCGTTGTACTCTTAGAGCAACATATGGATTACCTTGCGCGTGTGAGTTGGCAGGGTATAGAATTAGTGGTATTCTGATACCAATTGACGTTGTGCATGTTCATTGGAGGAAACTAAGCATGAAAATTAAGTTGGAAGAAGACTTATATGAGGAATCAGAGGTGGGTATGAGATGTGAAATGGATGAGTTATAGAAAAGGTATAGGTCATAAGATGTTTTTGGAAGAAGGGCATTACAAAGTAGGGTTTATGAACTTGCATTCCCCACAACGACTTCTTTGTTACCACCACCTGAAAAAATAAAAACAAAAGGTGGAGTCAAGAAGAAAGACAAAAAAACCTGTAGGGTATGATGTTTATAGAGACCCTTCGTATCATGCATATGTTGATCAAGCATTTCAATCTTCACAACGGAAATCTCAACCATCACAAAATTCAAAGAAGAAATCTCAACCATCACAACCTATGAAAAAGAAGTTGAAATTATCACAATCTTCACAATCATCTAAACGGTTCATCCTTCAATTTCATAATCATATTAGGTCATTTATTGATGAAGTAGTCAATGTATTGTCATATGGTAATTGTGGATTTAGAGTTATTGCTTCATTGCATGGTTATGGAGAAGATGGTTGGCCAATGGTTGGCCGAGACTTGTGTCGCTCCCACCAAATGACACCGGGTCAGATAGGGTACAGACGTGAACGGTCGACGAAAGAAAAGAATGAAGGTGAACTGAAAAGAGTCGCCAGCTAGGCATTTTTATCCCGAAGGAAGGTAATGCTGCATAAACCTAGGAAAGTAGGGATAAGACGGTCGCGAACCAGAGAAACTGAGAAAGGGGGTTGGTTACAACCTGTGAAGGTATTAGCACCCAGATTGTCCGTCGTACTCGACGGGATCCACGCTTGAAAGTTTTGTGTTTAAAGGGGTAGTGTATGTGCTATCTGTGTGCAAAAGCTGGAAAAAGAAATGTACAGGTGTCAGTGCAAAAGGTATGTGAAATGAAATGCTCAGAAATGAGGCTTAAAGAATAATGCTGGAAGAAGGGGGATATACAGAGACTTTTGTTCGATAACAGTTAAGTTATGCCTACGTATCCTCTCGTACAATGAGGAAGTCAGAACACCGTAGTTCGACTCAGAGAGACTGAAAGATAAATTGACTTGATGAACTGCTTGCTTGTCTATTCTCAAGTGTATGACCTATCTGGCTCAGGTGCAAACTGTCTTGCATTAGACGGAAGAAGCGAGTTCTCGTTTATGAGTGAATGAGGTGAGAAAAAGAATCCCGAAGGAGACGATTATTGTTTGTTTTTGGTATTTTCAATCTTTTATTGCTTTTTGGAGTTTGTCATAAGAGAATGAGCTTAAGCCTAAACCAAAGGGTTAGTAAACTCATCACATCCTCCCTCTGATTAGGGGTAATGAGAGTACCTTAAGTATGAAGTAAGCACCTCACACTTAATCACCATGATGTAGGATTAAGATCATTAACCTACTTACATTTATTTAGATGTTTTTTGGTATTTTTGTTTAGTATTAAGTAATGAGTTTAAGCTATAATCAAGAATTTAATGGACTCATTACACCACCCTAATAGAAGGATAATAGATGAGAACATTTAAGCTGAGGAAGGCTCCTCAACTTAATCCATGATTAGGGATTAACCTCATGACAAAACAAAGTCTTTATTAAAGTGGATTTTAGTTAATGGTAAGATTAAAAAGTGGATTTTATGGTTTGTAAGACAACTTGAGGGGGACTTGTCTATTAACACTAGGGTTAGTCCTTCTTAACCAATTATGGAAGAATTAGAACCCTAATGCAAGGCCCAAGTTGCAAGCTATTGTCTTAGTGATTATTAGATGGATTGATTAAGATATTTAAACACATTAAGGGTTTAACACTTAGGATTAAAGTTATACACTCCATCCTAAGAGAAGGATGCAGGCATAATCTTAATCACAAGCCTTAAAACCTTAAAGGTTTAGTCCCTGATTATGAGATGAGATGAGAGACACAAAAGATGACACAAAGGTAAAACTAATGGGGGGACTAATCAAAACCCTAATTATTAACTTGCTTGGGTGTTCCTAGGGTTTATGAGGCTTGCAAGAGATCTTCAAGAAAATCCACCAAGGAAGAAGCAGATGAAAGGAGGGGAAGCAGAAGAAACAAGCTAACTTACTTCACTTAAGAAGATAAGTTACTTGGAGAAAGAAAATGAAGGAGGAACATGAGTGAGCAAGATCACTCTAAGAAAAAAGTAAAATGCAGCAATGAATGCATAAGAGAGATGAGAAAATATTGTGAGAAGTGAAGGCAAATTCACTTTTCAAAGTTCTTACCACCTAAAAGTTAGCAAAAGGAGAAATGAAATGGAAATGAAAATGGAATATATGCAAGGATTAAAACCAAAACCAGAAGCATATTCATGATTCAAATGATGCCATGAGATGATATGGAAGCATGTCAAGAGTTGTGATTGGTCATACAAGAGATGAGAATGCAAATGAAGCATGTAGGATGCATGAAAGTTCATGAATGCTCATGGAATGTAATGAATGCATAACATGGCAAATGGATGAGGAAATGATCAAGTATGAGTCTAATATGTCCTATGATGTCTTATATGTCATGTGAAGGCATAAGATGTAATGGCAAGTTCATGAATGCAAGCATATGCAAGGTGTATGCAAAGGAAGATGAGAAATTAGGGTTTCCATGCAACATGAGATGCAAAAGTCAAAAACAGAAGCAAATGACAAGATAAAAAATTGAAAATGCAATCAAAGGATCCCTAACCCTATATGATATCACACCCCAAAGGAGGAGACCTAACTCTTAACCCTAAGGAAGTTATGATTTTTCTAAGTTATCTAGGGTTTTAAGGTACCTAAAGGGAAAAATGCAAATCAAATCAAGAATACATAAGAAATTTATGACAAAATTATGCTAGAAACTACATGTCAAATGAAGATCAATGCAAAAAGAACCATTGTCATACCATTCTTGGTTAGGCAGAAAATATTTCTTGAAGTTAGGGTTCTAAAATAGGCATTTTATGAACCCTAAATTCAAGAAAATTATCAAAGATGATTCAAAACCAAAAAGTAATTTGTGTGGATGGTATGACAATGTCTCTAAATGTTTAAAGATGCAATATGAATTTTTTGGGATTTTTTAGAAACCTAAATGATATTTTAATTAATTAATTTACATTAATTAATTAAAATAAACATTTAAATGTTTTAAAAATGATTTTTTAATGCAAAAAATAAAAATAAAAATATTTTTGGGTTAAGAAAATTATTTGAAATAAAAATGCAGAATAAAAATATTTTTGGAAATTTTTAGCTATTTTAAATAAAATGAACAAAATAAATAAGAAAAATATGAATTAAAACTGAATTAAATAAAAGTAAGCCAATCCAAGGGATGAGGTTGAATCTGGGGAATTCTAGGTTGACTGCGCGCCAGATCTAATGGCCTGAATTCAAACTTTATTAAACCTAATTAATTAATTATTAAAACCTAATTAAGAGTTAATGAAATGATCTCAGCCACTCATCTCACGCGGGAAGGGGAAATCTAATGGTCCACGTTTAAACAAAACCCTAACCCTAATTATCTCATTAATCACTTTCAGGTCACCGAAGAAGAGCTCTGGTCGTCTTCTCCGGTGACACCCTCACCTGAAAATTCCTATCTTCTTCCCTAGGTTATTTCTGGAGCTCTAAAGCTCCAGATTAACTCCTCTCACCTCTCTGAATCCAAATCCACACTCAAAACAAATTTATTCTCACTCAAACTCATGATTCGAAAGGAAGAACAAAAATGGCAGAAATTTCAGAACACTCATACAAACTCATTTCTCAACCATTTTCGAAAATTCAAAGTTCAGTGTGATCAGTGAAGCATGCTTATTCATTTTGTAACATAAAAAAGAGGTTCTAGAAAAATGAATTCAGATGGCTACCTGAGATGAAGCTTTTCACCCTTGAGCTTTCTGGCCACTTCCTTGGTGCAAAAAGACTCCTTTGAACCTCCTGAGGCAGTTGCAATGCTTGGAAAGCTTTGAGGATGGCTGGTTTGAGTGGTAGCAATCCAACTGGTCAGAAATCGTATTTGGTGTAGGGGTGTCTTTGGTTGTTTCAATGGTTGGTTTGTGATCAGTGAGTGATTTAGAAATGAATGGTGGAATTTGTTTTGAGTTTGAGTAAGTGAGTTGTGAGTTTCAAAGGAAAATGCAAGAGGGAGAGTTTTGGGCAATGCTGAGTTCTTGGAGGTTTCAGCTTGTGTGTGTTGTGAAAAATGACCTTTGAGGCATGCTTGTAGTGTCTGGATTGGGCAGGGGGTGGGTGGTGGACTGTTGTGATTGGTATGGGTGAATTTGCATAAAGTCAACATTTCTTGTACTTGAGGTATGGGCAAGAATGCAGCTGGCCTTTGGGCATGTCCATGCGCATCTGACTTCAAGGATATCCACAAAATCAATCTTGAGGCAATTCAGCATGTGGGAGCAAAGTTATGGGACCTTTTGCAAATATGTGAAGTTTTGGCCCTTTTGAGAAATCTTGATGTTCAAGGCATGTAATCTTGCAATTCTTTGGGCAATTCTGATCTAAAAGGCAATGCACTATGATGTTATGATACATTGAAGTGTGTTTGAAGTCACAAAAAGCCTTGACAAGTGGTTTTGCAAATAATCCCCTTTGGTGCATTCTTGAAAATTATGGGATTTTTGCCAACTTTGACAAACCATATCTTGAGTTCCAAAATGAATTAGATATTGTTCTTGTACTTTTTGAAAAGGGAATGATCCAATCTACAATTTTCATGACCAACAATGTTTCATTTGAAGCATTTTTGGTTGAGAAAGAGGAGGTTGAAAAACTTTCCCAAAATGGAAAGTTTACATTACAAGTCATTTCCATTTTTGGCAACTTTTGGTTTAGCTCACTTTTATTCAATTTTGAGAACTTCTAAACACTTCAATGATCAAATAAAGATCATATAACTTCAATTTGATGAAAAATCCACTTTGGTTCCATGTTGGGGGGCCTCAGATGCCCTGATTTTGCTCTGACTTGCTCAAGAAGTTACCCAGTGATCAGATGACTTCCACAATGAATTTCTTCATCAAACTTGGTACACATGATCATTATAACATATTGAGTCCAATAGAAACAAGAATGACCAAAAAATTTGGAGTTATGGCCTCTGAAACCAAAACCCTAATTTTAGGTCATCTGTGCAGTGAAACCCTAGCTCTGCTTCCATGCTTTGCCTGTTCTTGTGATTCTTTGACTTCCTTGATCTTTGGAGGATAAAATATGATGATTGAACATACATGGACCCTCTTGAGATGATTGATGACCTTTGGGGTGGCTCAGATGGATCTTGGGTGGCTCAAGTCACAAACCCTAGATGCAGATGAACTTGAACTAATGCAGTGAAGCAAAAATGCAACATGAAATGGTATGATTAAACTTATGTAAATATGAAAGATCACAAGCCATGGTGTGAACTTAGTGAGGGCAAATTTGGGGTGTTTACAACTTGGAGTTGGAAATTATACATAATGAAAGATCAACTTTGTATGCCAATTTATTTGCTGATCGGTTAGCCGAAGTGAGAGATTCTTTGAGGATAGAGGGAATTGGTCCTCAACCACCAAATAAATGGTTGACTCTACCAGACATGGGTTACGTGATTGCGAATCGGTATAATGTGGTACTTGTATGTTTAGGATTCGAATGCTTGACTTTCTTCCCTATGTCAACTACATTTTAACCGAATGTCTCATTTTATTGCATTGGATTTGTAAACTCAAATCATTGGGTTCAGGTAAACATTGTTATAATTGGATATTTTTAGTAAATGTTTTGATTAATGTTAAATAATTATTTGATTATTTTTGTATCCGGGTTAACATGAAAGAAGGATTTCCATTGTCACCAATGACAACAAATTGGAAGAACTTACGTTATCCAGCAGCAACATCGTGGATGTTAGGATCTGTAGCACGTCTACAACATTGGCAACAACTTACGCCTATATTATCAACACATAATGAATTATAAACTATGTTATTCATTTTTATTCATGAATTATATTATATTTTGCAACATTTTATGAATTATAATCTATGTTATTCAATTTTAATTTCAATTTTTAAGTCTAAAAATTATCACATAAAGATAAACATAACCATAACATATAAGTTAATACATTAAAAATAACATATAAATTTGACATTAACATTCAACATATAAGTTCAAAAGTTATTACATAAACATAAACATAAATATAAGTGATCGTACCTGGAGATCAGGATCCGATACGGCTGGCCTCGAGCGTTGTTGAAGGACGGTTGATGAGGAGATGAGGGGGTGTACCTGCAAGGCACTCCGATGCTGAAGTAAGACACTGATCAAAGAGAGAGCAAGTACAAGAATTAAGGTCATAGAATTGAATACCTGACCCTCCCAAATGAGAGGGTTTATATAATGGGCTAAGTGGAAGATTATTGGTCCACATCGTTGGGCGCGGATCGCGGAATCCGTAAAGATAGGTAACGGTCAAAACTAGCCGTTGGAGGACTTCGTCTTGGTCGGTATAACCTTGGTCGACAGGGACCATTATTCTCAATGTTGCTCGACGTCGAGCGTTCTGCAGAGCCGGTTTGCCTGGCCCAATTCTGGGAATTGGGCCTGCCCAGAACAATAAGTCACTGTGAACAAGCAATACGTAAAGCTTCAAACGGATCAGCAAACTGTGGGTCCTCCTCTTCAGCCGCAGTCTGTTGAAGGTAATAATGAATCAATGTAGACACACGACCCCATGTAGGATCAGATGGTCCCGCATCGTACTCAGAAACAGACACAACTCTCGACTCATTAGGTCTAGGCGGTACCAATCGAGGATGCAAAATACGATAATACCACTGGAGATATCCATCATCTGTCTCAAATGGGATAGTGGTCAGTGTTGTCAGATGAATCACCTACCCAACACTCTGAATGTAACTAATCCACTCAACATCGATATCACCAGCCATCGTATAATCAATAGGTGCAGGTGGAATATACTGACAGTATCCAAACTGTCGAAGACACCTGTCAGGCATATATGGAACAATAGTGTCACCCCACCTCAAACAACCAATGTATAGAGAAATCTCATCAAACTGACGGTGAACTCTATGATCCTCGAATGGCCACCATATGACATTGGTAGGTGTCAGCTCATCCAGAATATGTAGTAAGTCATTCACCTTTAAAGCACCTTGTTTGTATGTGTCATACCCCAAATTTGTCCTACATGTACATAATTATTTTTAACCACTATTCAAAAATCCAAAAATAAGTCATTTCCTTTTGTGCGAAAAATCAGGTTCGTTTGAGATTGTCAGTGTGTGCGTGTGCGACGTCGTTTCGAAAATCAGTGTGTTGTGTGGAGGCCTTTCATCCGTTTATTAGTTTTTCATTATCCATATCTATCCCATTTTATTTTTTATTTCTTTTATTTTTTTATTTTAAAATCATTTTAAGCCCATTTTTTGTTATTAACCCATTTATCATTTTTTTACACAAAAACTACAAAAAAAATTCATTTATAAATACCTCTTTTATTTTATTTTTTATTTCTATCCATAATCACATTTGTATTATTTTTTCATTACTATCATCTTTTTATTATTATTATTATTATTATTATTATTATTATTATTATTATTATTAATCTTTAATTATTATTTTCATTTCTATTATTATTTCTTTTACTTTTATTATTGAAAACTTTTTTATTATTATTTATTATTATTATTATTATTATTATTATTATTATAAATATTAGTGCACAACACATTCCACATTTTCCTTACAAATTTCATACACACCGCCACACAAAACCTCTCAGCATTTTTTTTCCCAATTCTTCAATCAGAACATGATCAGCAATTACACATATCAAATATTCACGCAGGTCCCACCTCAGCAATGCAATTCACCTCAAATTTTATTTCCGTACATATCATGTGACTAAGCAAACAACAACAAACTGTTACACAACTCATCCACCACATTTTCTTCAGCAACGCATTACCTTTTTCTAGCCACTACCACAACAAAACGCGATGCATTTCCACAACTATTCTGCATAACGAATCAACCAAAATATCCAGCTTATTCTTATCCTCAAAATGCAAAACAAATTCAGATTCCTTCCCATTATACCCTTCACCAATTCCTCTATATATTGAATTCATTTCTCCTTCAATCACAAGCTTGAAAAGCCATAATAAACCTCTGTAGAACCAAAAAGTTCAAGCTTCAAAAAAATCAAAAATATCCAAATCTCATTCTATAATCTCACAACCTTCATTGAATAACTCTGCAGAAACTCCCAAACACATCCATCCCAACCTTGAAACAACACATCACCGAATCTGAGAACCAAACACAAGCTCATAAGCACGCAAACTCACCATCATAAAAAAACCCAGAAAAATCAACAAAAAAATCAGAAAAAACTGATGAAGAACTGCAGAGATACAACCTTCTCAAACCCAGCCAAATGAACAAATCAACCCTTTCCCTTTCAACAAAATCCTTTTCGGAAAACCACCACCATTCATCTTCTCACCACAAACCACCAAAATCGAAAAAACACAGAACCATAAAACGTCAAAACCGAGCCAAAACCACAAATCGCGCACCGAAACACCAATCGTTCACCATCATTCAACCATTTTCATAGCCACCTTCAACAACCTCCGTTTTTTCAAATTGTTACAAACTTACCACCATTTTGAAGCTACAAACCTCAAACCACACAAAAATCATAAACTCATAAAACAACGAAAAAACAGAAGAAGAAAACCAAATCCCAACAACAAAACCAAATCTGAAATTCAAACAGTCGCAAAATAACCTCCACCACGAACCAAACACACCATCGCACGAAAAACGCATACAAACCGTGAGAAACCTTCCATAATCCAAAAACCTTGTCGTAAACCTCCGATTTGAAACACCAAATCTACACCAAATCCACAAATCCAAAACCACCGCCCCCTTTTCTCGCACCAAATCACATAAACAAAACCTCAAATCCGAAAACCCTGCGAGCAAACGAAACCCATAAACCAAAACACATTGAATCCTCGAGTGAAACCACGAGAAATCCATAAACGATCAAGCAGATCGATAGAGACGCAGTGAGTTGAGAGGAAAGGCCATAGAATCTCTGAATCGCACAAACCCAGAGGCCATGTAACTTTTGTTTCGTTTTTTTGGTAAACACTGACCCCTAATGTTGACTATATTAATCCTCTATTTTTGTTAGTTTTTTTTGTTTTAAATTTTATTGGGCTTGGGCCCTTTGATGCTTCGCTTTTACACACCACAAAACCAGCGCACATCCTCTTGTTTATGTTTTACCATTGTTTTTGATTTGGGCTTTTTAGCCCACATGTTCGTTTTCTGCTAGTTGTACACCCACTCTTACCAGCAACACCACACTCTCTTGTTTTCCTCTTTGTTATTATTTTTTTTTTAAGTTGTTTTCTTATTTTAAATGTGGTTTCATTTCCTCTAATTTTATGTTATTTTAATTTTGTTTCTTTTTAAAACTTTAATCTTTGTTTTTTTTATTAATTAGTATATTATTTTATTTTTCGGGCCAATGATATATCAAACGATCAAGTTGTGTTCGATTTCATTAAATCGGAAAATTTGATCAATATGAGACCATTTAGTTTATTTTATTTTATTTTATGGTTTATTTTTTTCATGGTCGATGAACATCTAAATATCTTGAGATTCGTCGCAAGCCGACTTGAAATCTCGATTAATGATGAGATCATTTTATTTTATTTTATTTAGTGTACTTTATCTTATTTTCGCATTTCAATACAAATCGACGTTCCACTCCTCATAGAATGATTCTAACATTGAATCGGTTCTAATTAAGGTAGTTAAAGAGCTATATTTCGACGCTTCCGATTTTATTTCAAGGTCCAACACCTCCGAATAGTTTAGCACACTTCACACACGCTTGCTCTTGGGCCAATACAATGAAACCTATTATTTCACGCAATCCTGTGTAATTTATTTTGTATCCCTCCCCCTTTTCATGTACGTACCTTTATTTCTTTTCCGCATTTTATCGTTCGATCGCTAGGAGCAGCCTTAGTGACTAATTTAGGTCTCGCTTAGTTTACGAACCCTTGGTTCAACGCCAAGTGATCACACTCACACACTTCAATTTATTTTTCGGTTATGGTTTTGTTTGCTAGGAGCACCCCTAAGGACTAGGAATCAGATCCGCTTAACCTCGCGAGCCGAGTGCATTATGCCTCGCTAACAAATAAACAAATAAAACTTCATTTTGCATTCACCTGTAAGTCGAGTGCTTTGTGTATCGCCATCAAACCTCAATAAAAAAGCAAAATGTCTCTCTTTTAGACCTAAACCCTTGATCTAACGTCAAACGGTCATAGGTAATAAAACACTTTAATAAAACGAGAAGAATTGTACGCCACGATCCTTAAGCGGTAGAAAGGAGGATAATGAGTTGTCGTTACTCACTCCGATTATTTCGATGCCAGACGTTGGTACGGATCGAACGAAATAAACTACCTATAGTCTTTAGTGCAATTTGGCTCCTAAACCCTTTCATCGAAGAAATGTTATAAAATCAACAACCAACACCCATAGTAGGCTGAACTACGAGGCTCTGACTTTCCTATTGCACGAGGGAGTACGTAGGCACAAGGTTCTCAATCCTTGTCGAGCACCTAGGATCAATCAAACTTATGACATAAACTTATTTCCCTCTAGCAAGTAACTCATTAGGCATAGACATCCTTTCACTCGTGACAACTTAGATGGTTCCCATCGAGTACGATGGGTGTTAATACCTTCCCCTTGCATAACCGACTTCCGAACTCAGGAAATGGTTGTGAGACCTTTGTATTTATCCTTTCTTTAGACGGGTTTTATCTATATCTTCCCTTTCCCCTTATAACAAAAAATGAGAATTAGGTGGCGACTCTAATGTTTTCCCAGCATGCGGTTCTTTTGACCGCGAGGTCGTATTTTTCGGGGTGTGACAACTGGCGAATCTACTGGGGACTGGTTCACCCCTATGCAAGTCAAGCCTAGTCTAGGTTTGTTCTTTGCTTGTTTGGATGTTTACTTTAATTTCTTACTTGTTTATTTTTATTGCTTTCTTTATCGCTTTCCATCTTATACAAACATTGTGACTCCTGGGTACTATGATTTGGATCGATACTTTGATTACAAAAGAAACTTGAGGGAAAGGCTCTATACCCGGGCTTATGAGTACAAACATTAGGAGAGGTTGTGTAGTATAGGCTCCCGAGAGAAATTCTCTCGTTGACGGTTGATACGAAGACCTCGCTTGGAGTAGATTCTTGTGCGAATGTTGACGACCGTCATATTGATGGCGTGGATGATCGGTGTTTTCATTAGGATCGTCGACTCTAAGGACCTTAAAACCTTAAAATTTTGGGATCAAACAAAAGGTTGATGGTAGCGTAGTATGGGGAACCAAGGGGTTACTCTTGTATAGTTCGATACAAAGACCTCACTCAGAATAAATTGTCTCAATGGAGTTGACGGACTGTCGAACTGCTGACATGTCCAACAAATAGCTGAGACAAATCCATAACTCTTAGACTTTTGTTTGAAACCATGTGTCGATGGTTGCGTAGTATGGGGTACCGAGAGGTTTCTCTTGCGTAGTTTGATACAAAAACCTCACCCAAAAGAGATTCATATGAGGGAGTCATTCAACCGTCATATTTATGGCGTGTCTGATGAACAACCATATGAATTGACAACTTTGGGGTTCTTAAAACTCTAAATTCAACCTGGTGAGATCCTTGTGAGGAGAACAAGCATTATCCTTCATCCTTACCTCGGACTCATGAATTTCCGTGTTTAATAATTCTGGACCAGCTCAAGACCCTGATCTTGTGATCCCGGATTCTGACATTGCATCCATATGTGTATCATTTCATTTTGCATTTTCATCATTATGCATCTTGAATTTCAAAACCTAAAACTCACTTCATCTTCCAACAAAAATCATCCAGCTGATTCCTCGACACTCCCACGCTGCTCAAGTCAACGTCAGGCGAGTAATGGATAAGATTCAACAAGAATTTGTAGCTGCAAGTGGCCCATCAGTGAATGCTTTAAAGAGGTTGCCAAAGACCAAGCTGAATAGTCTCCAAATTTAAAGAAGTCAGTCAATCAACGGAAGATCAATTCCTCGGATGAAGGCCATCATATTCCTTTTTTATCATTTTGCATCCTTGTATTTTGTATGGGTTTTTTAAGAACTATTTGCTATGAGCATTGTCATTTGTACTTGGTGTTGTTAATATTATGTTTATGCATGTCTTGATTTAGTCTATTTGCATTTGCTCATCATTTATCATTTATCACAAAAATCACAAAAATATTTCCTCACTTCACTTTAGCAAAGATTTGAGGGAGGATGATGAAAACAAAATACCCATAACTGTTGTGATATGCTTTCGGATAAGACCTCGTCAATGATGTACATGCATTTTTTCAAATCCCTAAACACTAGAGAGATAAGGAGTTAATCCCTGGTCAACCACTTCGAGCCTAGAAGTAGGAATTTCTTCTGGATACAAACTCTTACACTTAACCCGGGGCAGGGTAGTTGTTCAATTAACCTGACTACACCTTCAAATCGCAAGATGAGACATCTCGTTGGGGGACCATCAACAAATGACTTGGCAATCACAACATTCAACAAAATACAACAAAAAAAGGTGGGAAAAAACCGTTAAGTCGAGCACCTAAAGTGAGACTTAGGCGAGAACAAAAAAGAAAAAAAACCGCTAAATCGAGCACCCAAAGGGAGATTTAGGCGAGAAAAACTAAATTGTTAAGTCGAGAACCCAAAGGGATACTAAAGCAAAACAAAATCAAAGAAAAAAAACCCTAAGTTGAGCACCCAAAGGGAGACTTAGGCAAAAAAATCAAAGAAAACCACTAAGTTGAGCACCTAAAGGGAGACTTAGTCAGCAAAAAAAACAAACAAAGCAAAAAGAGGAGTTCAGATCCTCAACAAAGACAAAACAAATATCATGTGACTACCAAATCAAGAATCAAAGGGTCACCGACATCCAACATCCAACAAAATAAGATGACTGCCACTTCCAAGCAAAACATGAAGCTTCATCTTCACTCTTACAATGTCAAAATAAATGAATGTGTATCGATTAACTGAACGTAGGACTAGAGAACATCACAAATAAGGGGTGGGTACAAATCATTTGAGCCTTAAATCCTTTGTTTCTCAAACCATTAACCAAACCACATTACAACCCTCGAAATACCTAATTGAGGCCGAGTTTATTCTGAAAGCATGCTACCAACAAGGTTGCGTAAACTGATTCCCATAGATTTTCTAATCTTCAATTTTGACAACATATTCTTCTTTCTTCATTTTTCACTCACTTAATAAATCGACACCACATTTGGACTAATGGTCCATTCGTCACACTATCACCAACATTAGAATAAATTGACTTTTTCAAAACTTGCATGGATATTACATTAACACTACCATTTGTGTATGAACAATTTAATTTCAAATCAGTGCTTGACATCAAAGAAATCACAACAGGGGGAAATCAAAGAGGAACTTGAACTTCATTGGTACTAACATTAATCAAGACTTCTTCAAAATCCTTCCAATCAGACGAGAGACCCTCAACAACTCAATTAGGGGAAAATCATCTTCAAAAGCTTAATCAGGGACAGACGCCTACCAAATCCAGACACTGAGGCAGATCATGCCATGGTCACTCTCAAAACTTCCCCACAAGAATTCTTTCAAGCACCCTACAGATAGGGGCAAGCAAGCAATGGACAAATCTTCTTATCTCTATTCCCCAGGCAGATCTTTCCAGATGTTGGTAACCATTCAAAGCAAAAGCAATCTTCATGCGTCAATCAAGTCGCTTCTCTCATCAACAAATGACCGAACTTAGAGCATCCATATCCATCTTCTGACCATACATTATCGAAGATCTAGTGTCGGGGAATCAAACCCTTCCACCAACCCAGAGTCCAATCATCATTGGCAACTACCAAACCAAAAGTCCACCAAGCTGGCACCTCTCATCAATTCCAATCACTCATATGCATCATTATGCATCATCAACACTCATATGCATCATTATCAATGTCATACGCGTCATTTTCATACTCATTTACTTTTAGTCATAAACAAATCAAAATTTTCATATCCCCCAACATTTACATTTCAACTTATAACTCATTGCATAAGCATTTGCATCGTATTTCCATCATTATGGAATGCCTTTTCAAAAATACAAGCAAACATGCATAAGTCAGGATCCAGGATCAATCGAAGATTCCATACATCTCCTCATCAAATCTAGTGGGTGTTCCCCATGGAATTTTTTCTCTTCAACCTTTTGTTAATAAAGCTCCGATTCTCAGATTCAATCAGTTTTTCTCCAAACAAATTTCTACAAAGTGTTATTCAGTGGTCGTCCCCCATTGGATCATTTTCCTCAACCTTTTGTTGATTTCCCCAAGCAACTTTACTCATTATACCAGTATTTCTCAACCAAATCGTCATACCATACTTTTGGTGGTAACGATTATTTACATTTTTGTCACTCGACATCCTTTTGGTGTTGGGGTCGTCATACCATCCTTTTGGTGGTAACGATTATTTACTTTTTTGTCACTCGACAGCCTTTTGGTGTCGGAGTCGTCATACCATCCTTTTGGTGGTAACAATTATTTAAATTTGTCACTCGACATCCTTTTGGTGTCGGGGTCGTCATACAATCCTTTTGGTGATAACGATTATTTAATTTTCTGTTACTTGTCATCTCGGTGTCGGGGTCTTCATACCATCCTTTTGGTGGTAACGATTATTTACTTTTCTATCACTCGACATCCTTTTGGTGTCGGGTCGCCTTATCATCCTTTTGGTGGTAGTGATTATTTACATTTTTGTCCTCAACATCCTATTGGCGTCGGGGTCGTCATACCATCCTTTTGGTGGTAACTATTATTTATATTTCTGTCACTCGTCATCCTTTTGGTGTCAGGGTCGCCTTATCATCCTTTTGGTGGTAGCGATTATTTATATTTTTGTTACTCGTCATCCTTTTGGTGTCGGGTTTGTCATACCATCCTTTTGGTGGTAACGATTATTTACATTTCTGTCACTCGTCATCGCTCGCGGGAGACCATAATTATTAGCTAGTATCCAATTCTCTCATTTTTTCCAAGTGTCGGAAAATATTAATGAATCCAACACTGTTAAAAAAAAATTATAACATAATAATTAAATATAACATAATGCACATAATAAAATTAACATTAGACTTAAAAAAACAACCAATAAACTAAATTTAAACATATACTTGTAAGAGAGTCGGGTAACCACCGAGCTATTTGCAATTGAACATGGACGCATCTCCGAGATACCTATATAAGGTAACCAATGCAGTTGCTCCCCAACTATAGCTTGATAACCCATCCAAGTCCATAAATAGTGCCAGATATCGTGCCTTAACAAGTGTAAAGTTCTTGTCTGCAAAAATCGTGCAATCCACTATCATCAAATAACATCTGGTCGCACATGCCCACGATGAAGCAACTCTATGCTCTACGAATCGATCATATAACCACTCCAGATTATAGTACGAACCCCTGGACTCACGGACCTGGAATTGTGTCACTCTCTGTGACACTCTTAGGTAGTCAACAACCCACTCAATAGCTAGATCTTCACTGATATGTTGAGGGCTCCAGAATACCCCCTAATGGGAAGGTGAAGCAAACAAGCAACGTCATCCAGAGTAATGGTAATTTCACCAAAATGAATATGAAATGAAGAAGTCTCTATATGCCATCTCTCAACAAATGCAGAAACCAAGTTCGTATCTATCTTCGACAAACTGGTTCTTATAAAGAAGATAAACTGAACCTAGATATCCAAGCCTCCATCTATGGTGGAAACTGCCGTGGAACCATATGACTCAGCTTCAATTCATGCCCTGCAACCTTCAACTCTTTCTTCGCATCTCTCTCCTGAAAAAAAAAGAAGCAAATTATACAATACAACATTGAAATTTCAATTTATATTCAGTACTAAATAATTATCATTTACTTACCTCACCGAACCATAAATGTCTAGCGACATGATGTTCGTACTTCACCAAAACACTGGTATCGTACGGTCCTCCTGGATATCCAACGGGTTCTGCTGTTGCTACAGATGTACCGATATGATCTTCTTGTGTCCTTCTCGAAGTATCGCCCCGTCCCACAGAGTGAACATGTATCCGACCATCTTTGCCTCGTGTGCGTACCACTGCAAAAAAAATATTATTAAAAAAAAAACTGAAAACCGGAACACTTATTGTAAGTCTTCCAGAAGTCACATGCGCAAATTTGAAGAACCAGAAGACTTAATGAAAGACTTCCGATGTGCAAATCAAATATTTTTCGAACCGGAAGACTTGAAACAAAGATTTCCGGTATTATAAAAACAAACCAGAAGACTTACTTGAAGACTTTCGGAAAAATTGGTGAAAATTCAATCTGAAGAGGAAACGCAGTGAAAAGTGAAAGTGAGGAAAAAAATTACTCTTTTAACTATTTATATGAGGGCATTTTGTCCAATTTTTTATATGTAGGGGTAAAGATATGAATGAGGGATATATGATACAATTTTCGGTATTTTTTATGATCCGGTCCATTTTAGGGTTTATGAACCGGTCCAATTGGTCAGGTCATAGCTCTATTTTTATTTTTGGAATTCTTAAGAAAGAACACATGGGTTGGGTAAGAATTCTCAATTTTAATTTGCGAAGATCCCTATCATTTCGAATAGTGAATACCGAATTGAATACAACCAGTGAACTGATTATTGAAAAACCCTAACCCTCATAACTCTCAATCCTATTCGTTCAGAATCGAAGTCTGGGAAAGCAAAATCAGAATTGAAGGTCACAAAATCACATTTTGTATATTAACTTTTTCGTTTTTGGCTCTGTTTATTAAGTTTCTGTGTTTCGAGTTTTGTACTTGATGTATGAATTGACAAACGTATTTCCCAATGGAATGAGTAGTGACTAATGATACCTCTTTTTGATTAATTTGATTATTAGCTACAACTTATTTGGACAAATTCTCCATTTTGAAAATGATCAAAAGGTTTGAACTTCTCTCAGTATTTTTCATGGGAAGTTTTACAGTAATCAATTTTGGATTGCTTATGCCATATCATATTTGGGTAACTGAGAATTTAATACCTTTGAGCCATTTTCTATTTGTAACATTTGTTCTGCATCTTACAAAGTGTTTTCAAGCAGGAGGAGCGATAGTTTATTTGAGTTTGTCTGTGTGTTAATAAGTTGTGATAGTCGGTAAGATTGAGTAGAAGCAGTTATGTGTATTATTTACTGCTCATGCGGTCCCTGCATATTGCATTTTGAACTAACAATGGCTTGCTTTTTTAGTTCTATTTTTTTTGTTGTGTAATAACTGGTTTGTGTAATTTGAAACATTTGCTTTGCATCTGATCAAATTTGGGCATTTTGTGAAAGATCATGTTGTGGTGCATTTATTAACAATGCTAACCATTATAGGGCCTTTGATGTTATCACGCGACAACTTGTTAAGTGTTAAAGTAAGAACACTATTTGATGTTATCACGTGACAACTTGTTAAGTGTATGTTGTTTTTTGGATATGGCATATGGTTCTTGAAGATTCTATATACAACATGGGCATGGTATGGCATATAGAGTGAAAAATGGAAGTTATATTAGTGTAGGAGATTGAGCAAGTTCTAAATTAGTATGGTGTGTTGGAGATGGAAATGTTGCTCCACTAAAATGCATCTCCATTAGGATTAAGAGAGACATGACAAATTTACTATCTAGATCTTTCGTAAGGTTGGAACACCATTATTTCAGTTTTAGTTGTGAATGACAAGTGGTATTTAACACCACGCCAGCCCATAGTATGTCCTACAAATTTTTGTTGATTTTGAAAGAAACACATGTGCTAGAAAGAACATAGTTTGAATTATTGTCTTTATCTCTGCTTTTGTGATTTTGATTTTGAATCGGTTTGAATTTAAATATCTTTACATTACATAATAGTAAGATTGTTAAATTTTGTAATTGAGGTTTAGAGGAAAGCAAGGATAATCTCTAAATAAAATTAGTTCCACTGGTCTTAAATATAAGAGAAAGTTGGGTCAGAAGAAGTTGATGTATTGGGTCCAAAATAAGAATTCAATGACCAGTTAACGATTTCTCTCTCTTTTACCTGGATCTCTATATCTCTGTTAAATCATTTTTCTATTTTCATAGGTTAGGTTTTTCTCCACAATTCTACATTGATTTGGGACTTTTAGAAAGAGTTGTTTATTTTCTGTTAATACTTTGAAAATTATCATTTTGCATTTATAAAGTTGCTCAGCTCATGACATATCTTCACGTGTGACATTATAGGTTGAATTATAAAACAATTCAATGGCTGAAGAAACACTAGTGGTTGAATCTGGAAGAGGTCTGGGAAAGAGGAAGTTTGGTAGGAACCAAGGCAGCAAAAAGTCAAATAAGAAACCAAAAGTGATGCAGCCACCACGTGGACAGAAGAAAGTTAAAATCAACCAAAAAATGAAGAAACTATACAACAAGCGAGCACGAGAGTATAATTCTGATGATGATGAAAACGAGACAGCTGCCCTTGCTACTTTGAAGACTAGAGGTGCCGCATCTATGAAGACTAGTGGTGTAGTATCTTTCACCAAAAAAAAGCACAAGGAGGAAGACATCGAAAATGAAGAGTTGTTTGAAGATGAAGGAGGAGATGGAACGCAGAAAGAGTCTGTTACCAATAAGAAAGTTAGTTTCTCCGAGGATGAAGGAGAAGATGGCGATGAAATTCAGCCAGGAATTACTAAATTCACCGAAGGTTGTAAAGCATTCAAGATGGCCTTCAAGAGTATCATAAAGAAGAGTGTTTCTGATGACTTGTTGGTAAGCTAGGTGATCATACAACATGCTAATGTTAATTAGAGATTTAGAAAATTGGTATTTTTTTAAAACTTGGATAACTCTATATGGTCCAGTATTGTCAGCACAAAAGAATCTTGTTATAGAAAAGCTTGCGGAAGAGGAGGCAGAGCGCAAGGTCAACGGAGAGGCAAGAAAGGAAAAGCTGATGGTAATTTTAAATTTCAAGTTGTCTAATTTTGAAGATATCCCAATTAGTACTATCCCAAAATGTTATCTATCTTGTAATCAGTCTGACAATTTCTATCTTATTTGTTTGTACAGCTAGCAGAAAAGGGACATGTCAAACCTGGTACTTATTTGGACTCGCACGAAAAGTTTCTAATAAGTGTAGCAACCAAAGGAGGTAAATGAGCTACTTTTTCTCTTAAATAGAGGCCTATTTTATTTTTGTTAGTGACTTCCATTTCCTCTTACTGATTTGACTGTTGTTACATGTTATGAACATGGACTACTTCCGATTTCTTTCAGTGGTCAAGCTGTTCAACGCTGTAAGTCTATCTTAGCGTATAACCAAATTTTGTTTCCTCCTAATTTTCCACTTCTCTCTCTTTATTGCGATGTATCTTTAGCATAATTAAATCAAAGGGATTGTTACATACACCGGTTTCAGGTCAACAAGGCACAAGTTGCTTAGAAAGGACTGGACCCCTCAAAGAATACGGATGCCAAAGGTAAGTTGTTGCAACAACAAAATGTGTGACATTTGAAAAGTTCTAGTTAGTAGTCCACCTGCAGAATAACTGAATCAAATAATGGAAAAGAAATTTCATTTGGGGGATTAATTGTTTTGGTTTATATAGTATACTATACAGGGAAATTTAACACGATGTCTTTTGTCAAACAAGCTCAGTTTTATTGAATTTATCGGTGTTATCAAATAGTAGTGCGATAGCATTATAGCGTAGTGGATTTTGAAGAATCCATAAATGAAAAGCGCAACACTATCCTTGTTTATCTATTAGGGCCTTTGGCCATAGCGGCTGTAACTTCAATGCTGGAAAAGAGAGTCAGAATATTATTACTTCTATAATCACCCTAATACTTGAACCTCTCAAGCATGAACGTGCTGTATTCAGAATAGTTTGTACAGTTTCCATTGTCTATATATTATTGATTTCTTTCAATCGCAATGCGATGGTATTCAATGCAGTAGGTTTTTGGTGGTTCACTATTTTTCACGATCCACTATTATTAACACTGATTTTTGTTTATGATGACCATGCCAACGATTTGTTCATGATATCATGCTCTAACTATTAGGGGAAAAAGTTAACCATTAATCTATTTTGTATATAACTGTTGAAAAATAGGAGCAGTTGTCATTTGGAACAATACTGCTCCCCCAAATGGGTCCATCCATGTCAGAGTTCTGTGTTTAGCTTTTAATCTAGTTCTTACCTATCTGTTTTATCATTGTGGTTCCCAATATATTCAACATGTGGCAGAGTTAAGAAAACGCACCAAAGAAGCCTTCTTTCGGAGTTAGGGAAGCCAGCAGTTGGCACCTCTGTAAAGGTGATTGTTACAACTGGTTCTCTTTCAGTCAGTTTTTCATTGATGGTCCTTTTTTGTTGACAACATAGGTTTGTTCCTAGTAATGTAAGAAATTGAGAGCTGGAACAAATTTGAATTTCTTTTTTAAAATCCTAATTCATAAATTAGTTTGAGATGAAACGTGTGTAATTTGATATATTTTTATTTTTATTAGGTCTTCTACTTCAAAACTATTCCATTTTATTTGATTAGAGTTAGACAAATTGTCAATCGTCAAACAGTTACACTTTGATATATTATATTCCATTTTAGTACACACTGCTCTCATCAAAGGAGCAAAAGAATAAGATGGATGTTCTAGATCTACACTACTATGTTTAACACGATATGCTCTCATCAAAGGAGTAAAAGAATAAGATAGATGTTCTAGATCTACACTACTATGTTACACGATACTAATTTTGTTTGTATAAACTGCTGCAAATGTTTCTTGAATAAACTTCCACTTGTTGTCTAATTATCTAATCTCTTGGATTTTGGATTTCCAGGCTAATGCAAGCACAAGCTTTGGAGAAGATGAACAACCTTCTTGGGCTCCATTACGAGATAATTATATGCTGACAAGTTCAAGAATAAAGGATTGGGACAAAAACATGGCAGTAAGTATCTTTTGAAGTTACTATCATGCTATGATCCAGCTACATTGCACTCATCATGTTGCTCAACTGCAGGGTAAAAATGAATCAGATGACAATGAAAAGATTTCCGATGAAGACTAAGGTTTTGAAACTTGAGAAAGCATCATTGGTGTGTTTCTACTGGGACAATCAGACAGATTTTGAATATACATACATATATGACAGTATGACTGCAAACCATATTCAAAGTGATGCACACTGAAGACTGGGGAACTTGACTATGTCAATGGAGGTATATAGATTCAATTTAATTTATATGCACTATCATTGTAAAATAGTTTTGCACGTATAACCAATCACATCTCGCCACGTTACTTACGAAGATTTTGATAACGTAAAATCTGATTTGTTTGTCACCATGATTTTAGCTGCACTTATTCAGTATTCCATAGCAGGAAACTTCCTTGGACTCATGCTGTCACTGTATTGGTATATTCTTCTCTTACACTTATGTTTGTTACATTACACTTTTATAGCAATAATTTTTTGAAAGATCTCTCAATCATTTTTTATCTCACATTTTTTATCACAATTTATAGGAAAGCCTTGGGCTGAAGCAACACTGATTCACTTGCAATGCAGGTATTTGAATTCCTTGCTTTATAAGTTATTAAAAATAAATATAAATGTAGTATTAATCAAGGTTTTAAAAAATGTGCAAACACGAATATAGAAGTGTAGAATTGATTTTGAGCATAATATAATAACAGAAAAAATGAAGTGAAGCCAACAACATAAAATTGCAGTACTTTTAGCATATCCATCGTAAAATATGTAGCAAAAGAACTCATACATTTATGTTTATTATTTATTACTACCGGTTTATTGATACAAAGTCCTAATGATAATAATGTAATTAATGAGTATTTTTCTAAGAAAATGAATGATATTGAGTATAATAAATACTACCAATTTATTTTAGAGGTCTTAGGCAAAGGCCTAGGCAATCCCTAGGGCTGAGCCTGAATCTTCATTTTCAACCTGTCTTAGAATTCTAAGTGAACTCTTTTAAGTTCCTTAATTGAAGCATCAACAAACGTTAGTTGCAAAAGCATTATTTGATGTTTGGGTTTTAGATTCTGAGAATAGATACTTATCAAAATCATTTTACTTTCTTTCCCTTTTTGTCGTAATAAAAAAAATGCAATTTTAACAATGCAATTATGATAATCATGTGAGAAAGAAATTTATCTGAAATAATCATTGGTACTCAAAACATATTTCATTAAAAGAAAATTACAAGTGATTAGACTAGTCAATGATCAGAACTATGTCCAAACATAACTACCTAAAGATGAAAAAAGAAGTTAATTTGAAACAGGACCATATACTATGACAATTCATTGTTTGCTAGTGGTTTCTGCATAATTCATGGGTAAACACCATTTAGAAGAAAGTTTTTTAGTTAACCCAATATGTCTTACATTAGACACAACTCCCCGAAGCTCGAGAATATGACAGATGGCCCTACTATAAGGAACATGAAAAGATAATTCGCTGTCACTCCCAGGATTTCCATCCTGATATAGACGCGAAAGTGGCGCGGAAAAGGAAGATTCGACAATCTGATATTTTTATCCTGAAGGAAGGGTAATGCTGCACAAACCCGGAGGAAGGAGAAGACGGGGTCTCGCGAACTAAAGAGAAAGAATAAGGGAGTCAGTTACGAACTGGGAAAGTATTAGCACCACAGATCGTCCGTCGTACCCGACGGGATCCACGCTTGCTAGTACTGTTTCAAAGGGCAAAGGTATTTGCTAATGTTGCAACTGCTACTGGAAAAGACTGAAGAGAAATAAGGAAGAATGAAATGAAAGGATAAAGAGATGAAATGACACGAAGAATGAGAAAAGAGACTGAAGGATTGTGTTCGCTAAGCGTCGTCGCTTGTGCCTACGTATTCCCTTTGTGTAATAGGAAAGTTAGAACACCGTAGTTCGACTATATAAAACTAATGCAATAGGAAAGTTAAAACATCGTAGTTTGACTCAATAAGACTAACACAATTTGCTTGTGTTTTTTAGGAAAGTGTCTCTCGTTGGGGAAAAGAGATAGAAAGAATCTCTCGATAGGAATACCCTCTGCTTGGGGAATACCACCATTTGACACCTTGCTCTTAGAAACACTTGATAATGATTGAAATCTGTAGAGACTCTGATGGGAAAAGATCTTCACAATGCTCTGTGCTGAAAATGATTATGTATTCCAAGCCTCTGACTGTAAACTCTGCAATAGAAATGCACACACATGTCCCGGAGAATTGCATGATTTGAATTCACCATCTGATATTACTCAAACATTCAAAGCAATTTAAATGTTTTTCCCCCGTATGTTATTGTAAAGCCACAATGTTTTCAAATGCAATATTTTTTTATCAAAAATTCAGGACATTTTTGCAAACAAACCAGTAAAATGAAAACAAAGATGAAGCTTTTTGATTGAATTAGTCATTTTATTGAAAACCCCTGAATATACAAACAAAGTACATCAGGAAGCGATCCCCTGGAAAGAGGTGATCGTTGTAAATTAAGAAAAGAAATTATCCTAATGGCAATATGAAAACGACATTCCACTGAGTTTCAGTTCTACCATGACCAGTATGTCTTCAATACTCGTCCAATTATTTTGCTTTCAGAAGAGGATGATTGGACTGATTCCTAATGAACTAAACAAAGCGCTTTCGTTGTTTTTGAAATAGTTAAAAACAATTAAGTTTAAATAGACGTCGAACGAATTTCGATCTTACCCAACGGAACTTTAAAAAACAGGAAAACTTATATTGAAAGTCAAAATAACCCTTAAGTGTTTCTACAAACAATTGTATAGATTATCGGTTCAATTATGATCCTTACATTCTAACCTTTATAAAATTAGCTAGACATGGTAAAGTAAAAGTTCATTTTAATATTTTTCATAAAAAGGTATTTAGTGCGAGTGCAAGAAATAAAGGAAAGTAGTGCAGTGCAAGAAATAAAGGAAAATAAAGCAGTGCGGGAAAGTAAATAGACAAAAGTTAAAGCAATGAAAATCTGCTCCAATCGGAGGGTTGAATAAAATATGAACTGAAATTAAAATGGCGGCAGGATTAACTTCTTTCCAAAGTGCTCCAAGACTTAATCACACAAACACATACAGACTCGATCACTCGATTGTAGTAACACTCCGATGTGAAGTTATGACACGGGCACCCGTGTCAGGACGATGGAGTTTGCCTGAGATTTTGAGGAATACAGCCTGAACATCCCCTGATGTTTATTTGATTTTGTGGCAATGCAGGGGCCTGACACGGGTTCCCGTGTTGCGCAACACGGCCCGTGTCAGGAGTGCGGGACAGTTTTTTCAAAAAAAATCATATTCCTAACATTTTTAATGAAATGGGGCCCACAAATTAATACCCTTAACTTATCATTACTAGCCTCATTACCACGTATCTTTTTCTTTAACTTAATCATCCATCTTCTACAAACCTTCATTCTCTAAAAACCATTAACCTCCATTACTCCTCTACACAAAAGCTTCCATTTCTCCAACACCCACTCACAAAAAATCCTTACTCTCTTCACAAAAAGTGTTCCCCTCGTCTCCCTTGTCACTTCTACGGTGACTGTTTTCACTAATTCCTCTGTCGAATTTTGTTGTGTATTTCTGCAGGTAATCAGAATGCCTCCTCGCAGAGATACAGGAAAGAATGTGGCTGAGTCGTCTCGCCCCCGAAAGCGAGCGCACCGCATGCCTAATGCCCACGACATTTTATTCGAGAATCCGGAGCACCAAGTCAAGTACTCTAAGTTGGTAAAGCGTAAGTTAATACCAGCTAAATATATTTGTAATGAGACTCTCGAAAACCTAGGGCTGATATTTGAGGTACATAGGATGTTTCATAATATTGGTATGTTGAATTTTATGCAATTTGAAGCGCCGACTTTCGAGCGCATAACATTAGAGTTATTGAGTTCTTTGCAATTTCAGTTAAAGCACAGGTGGACTGGGTCGGATACAGAGTACTACGGTACTTTGAAGTTTTGTCTTTTTGACACTGATCACGTTTTATCGGTTGCGGAATTGGGAAAGATTCTAGATCTTCCAATCTATGGGCCTGGAGCACCTCCCAACACGTTTGTTGCAGGAGAATTCTGGAGGGACATTACTGGCAGTACTGACTATGTCGCATCTGCGGCGAAGGCTTCGGGGATTCATAACCCGTGTTTTAGGTATGCTCAAAAGGGGTTGGCTTATAACCTTTTCTGCAGAGGTGACAACACAGGAGTAGCTACACAAAGAGAGCTGTACTTTCTCTATGGTATGACTAATAATGAACTGATCAATGTAGCGGCCTTCGCAGCAGATCACCTCAAGCGGGTAGCCAATGCAGCTTCCGGTGAGATCTCTGTAGGAGGAATGATAACACAAATAACTGACAAACATGGTTATGGTCTGAGATTGATTGAGGTACCTTCAGTGGTAGGTAAGAATAAAATTGATTTAGACACCCTCACTAACCAAGGTATGATTAAGAGTTTTCATAATTATTACTCTGTGCTTACCCGTAACCGTCATTTGATATCTTTGCCTGCTCCCAATTTGATTACCATTGATAATAAAGCTAATTGGTTGTATGAGAATCCTCTGCAGGGTGACAACGAGCAGTATGATGAATTCTTTTCAGGTGAGGATGATGAGGGGTACCAAGCTGAGGAGGTCCTTGTACAAACTGTCGGCGGCTCATCAAATCAGGAGATCGGTCAGTGGAGCCTGACCAAGGAAGAATGGGATGAGATGATAAGAGAGCAGACCCGTCAAGGGGACCTCATTGATGAGTTGCATGAGTGGATGCAGCAGATGAGGCTGCATGGCTTTCCCCCAACTGAGTGATATCTGTGAGTTCCCTCCGACATTGGTTCTTCAATAGTGTGGACACTGTTGAGTTCAAGTGTGGGGGATTTAGTTTTCATGTTTTTGTTTTGTTTTGTTTTTATCTGTTTTTTATTTCTAGTAGTGTTTTAGGTAGTCGGCTTGAAAATTATGGTTATAAGTTGTTTGAAAAACTCCCCTGAATTGACATGTTATGTGTGTGTTACTGCGAGTGAATAATGAGAAAGTATATCAGATTGAGTGAAAAGAAACCCGATAAGGAAAATGGAAATTTTTTGATGTTTAGGTACAACACAAACACACTGAGTCTATTGAGTAAGGAACGAGTCCGACGTGTAGATTCGTGCCATGATACTTTGATCTGATAAGTAAACCCTAAGTAGTTTCTACTGACAAATCGGGCTTGATCTATAATAATTATGTGTGCAGAGTTGATCAAAAAGAGAAAAAATGCATGAAGGCACCGGAAAAAAAATGAATAAGAACATTAGAACGATCGATCCTTCTAAGTTGGGTAACCCTCACCTGGTTATTCAGCCTAACGGCGGTTGAACATAAATGTTTCCCTTAAGGGACAAAGAGATAACAGTGCCAATAAAAGAGAAAAATGATCAATTTTGTACACACGGTGAAAATCATAAGAAGCCTTAAAAAGGATTGTCCGAATGAAAAAGGTTGAAAATCGAAACAGAAGACCTAAGCCCGAAGCATAGTCGAAGAGGTTACCGAAAAGGAGATTCAGGTCCGGGGTTTACCACGGTTTAGTGTTTGTGTGATACCTTCGCAGAGAAAGAAGTACCAAAATAACTTGTTGGGTGACTTGGAACGAAAATCCACGTATGCGTATAGTGATTCATCTCGCTAGTGTTGAATGAGTTGACATTGTTTGAGTGTGTGAATGCAAGCTCTTTGCTTGAGGTCAAGCAAAAGTTCAAGTTCGGGGGAGTTTGGCGTCATTGCCGGGGAGTTGTGCAACACGGGCACCTGTGTCATGCCACTGATTCTCCTCAAATTCTTATCTCCTTCAGAGGCCATGACACTGGCCGTGTTGTGCAACACGAGCACCCGTGTCATGCTTCTGATTTGATCCTTTTCAACCCAAGAAACTCCTCTTCAAAGGCCTTCACAACACGGGTCGTGTTGTATGGCACGGACACCCGTGTTGTGCTTCTGATATCTCTATTTTGCTGGGTTTTCAACACTCGGATCATCTTTGCGAAGGCTTCGAACAACCAACTAGATGCAGACCTGAAAACACATCAACAAAACAACCAAATAACACATACCAAAGGTAAAAATTGATAAAAAGACCAAAACTAGACTTGCATGCTAAAATAAGAAAACTACGACGAAAACGTGAAAGAAACACTTCAAACAACCGAAAGCATACGAAAAGAACAACGAAAACGGCTTGAAAAATACGACTAAAGATCACTGATCAAACTCCCCCGAACTTGAACTTTTGCTTGACCTCAAGCAAAGAGCTTGCATTCACACACTCAAACACTGTCAACTCATTCAACACTAGCGAAATGAATCACTATACTCATACGTGGATTTTCGTTCCAAGTCACCCAACAAGTTATTTTGGTACTTCTTTCTCTGCGAAGGTATCACACAAACACTGAACCGCGGTAAACCCCGGACCTGAATCTCCTTTTCGGTAACCTCTCCGACTATGCTTCGGGCTTAGGTCTTCTGTTTCGATTTTCCACCCTTTTCATTGGGACAATCCTTTTTAAGGCTTCTTATGATTTTCACAGTGTGTACAAAATTGATCCTTTTTCTCTTTTATTGGCACCGTTATCTCTTTGTCCCTTAAGGGAAACATTTATGTTCAACCGCCGTTAGGCTGAATAACCGGATGAGGGTTACCCAACTTAGAATGATCGATCGTTCTAATGTTCTTATTCTTTTTTTTTTCCGGTGCCTTCATGCATTTTTTCTCTTTTTGATCAACTCTGCACACACAATTATTATAGATCAAGCCCGATCTGTCAGTAGAAACTACTTAGGGTTTACTTATCAGATCAAAGTACCATGGCACAAATCTACACGTCGGACTCGTTCCTTACTCAATAGACTCAGTGTGTTCGTGTTGTACTTAAACATCAAAAAATTTCCATTTTCCTTATCGGGTTTCTTTTCACTCAATCCGATATACTTTCTCATTATTCACTCGCAGTAACACACACTTAACATGTCAATTCAGGGGTGTTTTTCAAACAACTTATAACCATAATTTTCAAACCGACTACCTAAAACACTACTAGAAATAAAAAATAGATAAAAACAAAAACATGAAAACTAAATCCCCCACACTTGAACTCAACAGTGACCACACTATTGAAGAACCAATGTCGGAGGGAACTCACAGATATCACTTAGTCGGGGGAAAGCCATGCAGCCTCATCTGCTGCATCCACTCATGCAACTCATCAATGAGGTCCCCTTGACGGGTCTGCTCTCTTATCATCTCATCCCATTCTTCCTTGGTCCGGCTCCACTGACCAGTCTCCTGATTTGATGAGCCGCCGGCAGTTTGTACAGGGACCTCCTCAACTTGGTACCCCTCATCATCCTCACCTGAAAAGAATTCATAATACTGCTCGTTGTCGCCCTGCAGAGGATTCTCATACAACCAATTAGCTTTATTATCAATGATAATCAAATTGGGAGCAGGCAAAGATATCAAATGACGGTTACGGGTAAGAACAAAGTAATAATTATGAAAACTCTTAATCATACCTTGGTTAGTGAGGGTGTCTAAATCAATTTTATTCTTACCTACCACTGAAGGTACCTCAATCAATCTCGGACCGTAACCAAGTTTGTCAGCTATTTGTGTTATCATTCCTCCTACAGAGATCTCACCGGAAGCTGCATTGTCTACCCACTTGAGGTGATTTGCTGCGAAGGCCGCTACATTGATCAGTTCATTATTAGCCATACCATAGAGAAAGTACAACTCTCTTTGTGTAGCTACTCCTGTGATGTCACCTCTGCAGAAAAAGGTATAAGCCAACCCCTTTTGAGCATACCTAAAACACGAGTTATGAATCCCCGAAGCCTTCACCGCAGATGCAACATAGTCAGTACTGCCAGTAATGTCCCTCCCGAATTCTCCTGCAACAAAACGTGCTGGGAGGTGCTCCAGGCCCATAGATTGGAAGATCTAGAATCTTTCCCAATTATGCAACCGATAAAACATGATCAGTGTCAAAAAGACGAAACTTCAAAGTACCGTAGTACTCTGTATCCGACCCAGTCCACCTGTGCTTTAGCTGAAATTGCAAAGAACTCAAAAACTCTAATGTTATGCGCTCGAAAGTCGGCGCTTCAAATTGCATAAAATTCAACATACCAATATTATGAAACATCCTATGTACCTCAAATCTCAGCCCCAGGTTTTCGAGAGTCTCATTACAAATATATCTAGCTGGTATTAACTTACGCTTTACCAACTTAGAGTACTTGACCTGGTGCTCCGGATTCTCGAATAAAATGCCGTGGGCATTAGGCATGCGGTGCGCTAGCTTTCGGGGTTTATAAGGTGGTGGAGGCACATAAGGCTTTTCTTTCTCCACTGCCTCTTTATTATTATCTTCGTTTTCTTCTGGTTCATTCTCCTTTTCAGTCGGCTTATCCTGCTTTTGGCACATGGCTGGATTGTCAAGTCTTGGATCAGCAGGTTCGTCAAGTTCTTTGCCACTTCTTAGTATCACAGCATTGGCCTGTCCTTTTGGGTTAGGTTGGGGTTGTCCAGGAAATACTCCAGCTGGGGCAGCGGTAGGTGTTTGTTGTTGAGCTACTTGTGAAATCTGAGTTTCAAGCATTTTGTTATGTGTAGCTAACGCATCTACCTTGCTCACCAATTGCTTAATCTGCTCGCTAGTGTGTATGTTTTAGTTCAAGAATTCCTTGTTTGTTTGAGATTGGGTAGCTATGAAGCTCTCCATCATTAAGTCAAGGTTTGATTTTCTAGGAACATTAGGAGCAGTCTTTTGATATCTTGGTGGTGTAGCTGGCGCTTGTCCTGGTGCGTATAAAGCATTGTTGTTCTTATAAGAGAAGTTCAGATGATTCTTCCAACCTGGGTTGTATGTGTTCGAGTACGGGTTTCCTTGAGCATAATTCACTTGATCTGTGGGAATTCCTGCTAATAGTTGACAATCAGGGACAGCATGTCCTGAAACTCCACATAACTCACAGTTAGGTGTTACAGCAGCCACGGTGGTTGTTGGTGTTATGGCCAAGTTGTTGATCTTTTGATTAAGTGCATCAAACTTTGCATTAACTTGGTCCATACTACTCACTTCGTACATACCTCCTTTCGTTGGTTTCTCAGTTGCGACTCTCTCGATTCCCCATTGGTAATGATTCTGAGCCATACTCTCGATAAGTGTATAAGCTTCGTTATATTCTTTGTTCATCAATGCGCCGCCCGCGGCAGCGTCTATTGTCATTCTTGTGTTGTACAAGAGACCATTGTAAAAGGTATGGATCACCATCCAATTAACTAAACCATGATGTGGACAAAGTCTCAGCATATCTTTGTATCGTTCCCAAGCTTCGAAAAGTGACTCGTTTTCCTTTTGCTTAAATCTGTTGATTTGAGCTCTTAGCATAGCCGTCTTGCTAGGTGGGAAATATCTTGCTAAGAAAACTTTCTTCAGTTCCTCCCATGTAGTTACTGAATTCGAGGGTAGAGATTGAAGCCAGGCTCTTGCTCTGTCTCGTAGCGAGAAAGGAAAAAGGCGTAATCTGATTGCTTCTTGGGTAACTCCATTAGCTTTCACTGTATCTGCGTACTGCACAAATATCGAAAGATGAAGGTTCGAATCCTCGGTAGGATTTCCGGCGAATTGGTTTTGTTGCACGGCTGAGATATTCATAATGTACTGTTTGACCCAAGGCAAACCCGTAAATGTTGTACCCTTCATGATGCAGACCTTTACCCGCATCCAGGAGGAACCTAATCTACCAATAATGGTAGGAGGCCTAGTCACCATGATTGCTAACGCCCCCGGACTTAGATATCAGTTACACAAGTGCACCCGTTTCGGTACCATTCGCCCTATGAATTTGAATTTCTGCTTTAACCGCCGAATAATAGGAAACATAGGACAACCACCATTCGAGTACCTGATTAGGAATGAAATTGTAACCTTGTTCACCTTGCCAAACCATGCTAAAGTCAGCGTTCACAACAGAGATAATTGGCTTTATGAGCTTACTCCTCCTGACCATCCAACAACACCTGAGACACCACAATCCTACCAAATTAGGGATGATATGATGACTGATGAAGAGAGTGACCGTGAGACCCCTCCTGGTTACCATGACATCAACCACATTGATGAAGATATTGAGACCCCTGAAATCAACAAAGTAGGATATGCTGAAAGCTTGAACAAAATTTTGACGACTCTTGAAGTATACCAAGTTGACATTAATGTTGTTAAGGATGAAGTTAAGAGCATGAGATTGGACATTATAGGCCTAACTGATTTAACATGTGAACAGTTTTACCATATGAATTCCGCACTTGAAGACCTGAAGAAACGACTTTGATGAGCTGTAGTGATTTGCTTAATTTTACTTTTTGTTTCTTTGTTTCTAGTTAGTTTTAAATTTCTGCAACATTTCAAATTTCATTTTTATTACTGCACATTTAAGTTTCTGCAATTTCTTTTTGTTTCTGTCAAGAACAAAGTATTTCAATTAATGCAATTTTTCATTCAGTCTATTTACGTGTTTTCATAATATAGTGCATTTACCAAAATTCCCATTGCATGTTTGATTAGTATTGTGTGCAATTTGTTACTATCAGTAATAACATATATTGATACTTCATATATCAAATTGATTGCTGGATATTTTGATGAATGTGTGTGTGATGAAATTTAATGCTGTTATATATTGATTCATTGTTATGTTGTTATGTTGGAATTAATTAATTAATGTGATATGAATTATAAATGGATTGAAATGAGGTGAATATTCTGGTTGAATTTCAAACTTTGTTAACATAACGGTCGTAACCCACCTTTCACGATCGTCACGGGCAAATGGACGCGTTGCGACCGTAACCCATTCCTCACGATCGTGACGACCTGAATGCATGACCTCTGAGTTACAGAGGCCGTTCTTCTTCCTTTCTCCACTTCTATTTTCCAAATCACTCTAACCGTCCATTACCCCATTTCTCTCCCTTAACCACCCATAATCACCTTAACCACCCATAATCACCATTAATTCCTCTGGAAATAAAATGACAGGCAACGACACGGTGGTCAGGAAATAAAACGACAGGCAAAGACGCGGTGGTCTGGAAATAAAATGACAGGCAAAGACGCGGTGGTCTGGAAATAAAACTCAACACGGTGGTTGACGAAATAGATGACTGTCATAAATCCAAAATAGTAAATCAACAGGTTCAAGTGTAACTGTTGAAACCAAGGATTTGGAAAATGAAAATAGTATTCAGGCAGTGGCTCTGTGCATACACACTGACACTGGAAGTAGCAAGCGAAGCGTTTAAAGATAAATCAAATGGCTCTAAGCGACCAAACTGGAAAATAAGAATAAATGTTGAGGTTTTCAGCGAGATAAACGACCAACCTCAGGAAATTCTTAAAACGAAGAACTTTCAGAAGACTTTTTAGGAACTATCAGGGAAACACAAATGCATTTGAAATAGACAGTTCTAAGTCTTAAGCAAACAGCTTAAAGGATTCATGCCAATGATAATTGGGCTTAAAAGAAGTATTGGTTGTATTAAAGCACATATCAAGAAAGGCCTCTGCAGGGGATATCAGTGTTTCTGGGACAACTAAGTTAACCACACTGCGGGGTACCAACAACAGTGGGCTTTTAAAAAACAAAAGACAGTAATCTGGATCTGGGGTTAGACAAACGACAACTGGAGATAGACAGATGATTAGGTCAAATGCGTATGCGATGAAACATGATGCGAATGACCATGATATGCAAATGCTGACTCTATGGAGAGACAAAGAGTTTTGATAAAGGGAGAAAAGTAGGATCTCAGCGCAAATACTCAGACGAGTAAAAAGAAAGATCCTGGGAAGATGTCTTCAAACTTGGAAATCGGTGCTTGGTCCAAGGATTCATCCGAGAGTGCTACCAGCTTATAATTCTCTGTGGGGATTTCTGTAATAATTGCAAGGGAGTGTTGCTGCAAGCCAGAGGGCTTTTAGAAGACAAAAAATCTTTTAATTTTTCTAAAGTCAAAGAAATTTGAATGTTTCCAGTATGTTTTCAAAAACTGTTTAAATTTTTTTTTATCATTTTCAAAGTTAAATTGTAACTCAGTAAAGACATTTTGCATAACAAAGAAAATAAGAAGCTGAAAGACAGAGTTTAAAGGCAAAGGTTGTATTTCATTCAAGAATGGCAGCTCGCCAATAGCAGAAGCTCCATGGAAAATTACAATTTGAAAATGGCAATGGGGAAAGGTCTACATTGAATCCAACGACCACTATAATCCCTCATAACTAAAACCGCCCAACACCTTGCTTCAGACAAGAGCGATTGGATTGGTCTTCAAGTAGTGATCTTCAGTAATGATAAACACCATCTGATGCAGTCAAATGCCTTTGTCCCTAACTTTTGCCTGGACCGCCCTTTCGGGTTTTCAATCCACCGGGACGCTCTTTTTTTTGCCTAAGCTGCCCTTTCGGGTTTTCAACTTAGCGAGCTCTATTTTTTTATTTTTATCCCTAACTTTTGCCTGGATCTCCTTCATAGGTTATGATCCACAGGGATACCCATTTTTGCATAGGTCACCATTTCTGGTTTTCGACCTATCGGGCTTTATTTAGGCATAATATTTTTTGACTGCATCAGAATTCACCGGGTGTTTCAGCTGTTCACCATCCATAGTTGTAAGGATTAAGGAACCTCCGGAGAATGCCACCTTCACAACATATGGGCCTTCATAGTTAGGACTCCATTTTCCACGCATGTCTTTGTGGACTGGCAAGATTTTCTTGAGTACAAGATCTCCTTCTTTGAATTCTCGGAGATGGACTTTCTTGTAAAATGCTCTCTTGATGCGCTACTGGTACAACTGGCCATGGCACATGGCGGTCATTCTCTTCTCATCAATGAGGTTCAGTTGGTCATATCTGCTCTGGACCCACTCAGCTTCTTCCAGTTTGGTTTCCATCAAGATCCTCAAAGATGGTATCTCTACTTCAATTGGGAGAACTGCATCCATCCCATACACTAAAGAGAAAGGGGTTGCCCCTGTTGAAGTGCGAACTGATGTTCTGTATCCGTGTAAGGCATACGGTAACATCTCGTGCCAGTGTTTGTAAGTCCTCACCATCTTCTTGATGTTCTTGTTCGCAGCTTCAACAACTCCGTTCATCTTCGGACGGTAAGGAGAAGAGTTATGATGTTCGATCTTGAATGTATCACACAACTTCTTCATCATCTTGTTGTTCAAATTGGTCCCATTATCTGTGATGATCCGGCTTAGGATCCGATAGCGGCAGATAATTTGGTTCTTGATGAAGCGGGCGACCACTTGTTTCGTCACATTGGCGTAGGAAGCTGCTTCTACCAATTTGGTGAAGTAATCGATTGCGACCAAAATAAACCGGTGACCATTGGAAGCTTTAGGCTCAATTGCCCTTATCATGTCAATGCCCCACATTGAGAAAGGCCAAGGTGATGACAACACATTCAAAAGGGTTGGAGGTACATGCACCTTGTCGGCATAAATCTGGCATTTATGACACTTCCTGGCGTATTTGAAACAGTCTGATTCCATAGTCAACCAAAAATATCTAGCCCTTAAAATCTTCCTGGACATGGCATGTCCATTGGCATGTGTTCCAAATGATCCTTCATGAATTTCCCTGATTAATAAGTCTGCTTCGCGCTTGTCCACACATCTGAGCAGAACCATATCGTGATTTCTCTTGTACATCACATTGTTGCTGAGGAAAAACTTGGATGCCAATCTTCTCAGAGTCTTTTTGTCCAGAGTTGTTGCATCAGCTGGGTACTTCTGGTTTTGTAAGTAGTTCTTAATGTCATAGAACCATGGTTTCTCATCAGTTTCTTCTTCGACCAGTAGACAGTAGGCTGGTGTAGTTTTTCGCTCGATTGTAATGAGTGGAGCTTCATTAAGAAATCTGACTTGAAACATAGATGCCAACATAGCTAAAGCGTCTGCAATTTGATTCTCTGCCCTTGGAACATGATGGAAAGTGACTTCATCAAAGTATTTGATTAATTCCACAATGTGGGCCCGATAAGGGATTAACTTCTCATCACGGGTCTCCCATTCACCTTTGACTTGGTAGATTACCAAAGCTGAGTATCCATATACTTCAAGGACTTTGATTCTGGTATCTATTGCGGCTTCAATACCCAGAACACATGCTTCATACTCAGCAATGTTGTTTGTACAATCAAAACATAATCTGGCCGTGAAGGGAGAATAACCACCATCAGGGTTCATCAAGACAACCCCCACACCATGCCCCATGTAGTTAGAGGAACCATCAAACATCATCTTCCAACGAGAACCTGGCTCGGGACCTTCATCTGGACCTGGAACTTCACAGTCCTTTATCAACATAATGTCCTCGTCCGGGAAATCGAACTTCAAAGGTTCATAATCTTCGACAGGATGATTAGCAAGGTATTCAGACAAAACACTGCCTTTAATAGACTTCAGGGTTACATACTGGATATCATATTCGGATAACAACATGTGCCAACGGGCGAGTCTTCCAGTCAAAGCAGGCTTCTCAAAGATGTACTTTATTGGATCCATTTTCGAGATCAACAAAGTAGTGTGACAAATCATATATTGCCTGAGACGTCTAGCCGCCCATGCCAAGGCACAACAAGTTTTCTCTAAAAGTGAATATCGGCTTTCACAATCTGTGAACTTCTTGCTTAAGTAATAAATGGCATGCTCCTTACGACCGGTTTCATCCTGTTGGCCTAATACGCAACCCATAGATCCCTCGAGTACAGTCAGATACATGAAGAGAGGCTTCGCAGGAGTAGGTGGGATTAAGATAGGAGGTTCCTGTAGGTAAACCTTAATCTTCTCAAAAGCCAGTTGACAATCAGGACTCCACTCAATTGCTTGATTCTTCCGGAGCAACTTGAATAAAGGCTCACATGTAGCAGTCATGTTGGAGATAAATCTGGAGATGTAGTTCAATCTTCCAAGGAAGCCTCTGACTTGCTTTTCTGTTTTTGGAGCTGGCATTTCTTGAATTGCTCTGACCTTATCCGGATCTACTTCGATTCCTTGCTGACTAACAATAAAACCAAGTAACTTTCCTGATCGAACACCAAAGGTACACTTAGCTGGATTCAGACGCAGTTGGAACTTTCTGAGACGCTCAAACAACTTCAGGAGATGACTCAAATGATCCTCCTCACTCTGTGATTTGGCAATCATATCATCCACATAAACTTCTATTTCCTTATGCATCATATCATGGAAAAGGGTGACCATTGCCCTTTGATAAGTGGCTCCTGCATTTCTAAGACCGAATGGCATAACTTTATAACAATACGTGCCCCATGGTGTGATAAAAGTGGTATTTTCCATATCATCAGGATCCATCTTAATCTGGTTATATCCTGAAAAACCATCCATGAAGGAGAAAACAGCGAACTTAGCAGTGTTGTCAACCAATGTATCAAAGTGCGGAAGAGGGAAATCGTTCTTGGGACTGGCTTTGTTCAAATCTTTATAATCCACGTACATCCTAACCTTGCCATCCTTCTTGGGGACTGGCACGATGTTAGCTACCCACTCAGGGTACTTTGCAACTGCGAGGAATCCAGCATCAAACTGGCTTTTGACCTTTTCTCGAATCTTCAGAGCCATGTCTGGTCTTGTTCTTCGGAGCTTTTGCTTTACTGGAGGACAATCTGGTCGAAGCGGCAACTTATGAACAACTATGTCTGTGTCCAAACCGGGCATATCCTGATACGACCATGCAAACACATCCACATACTCTTTGAGAAGCTTGACCAATCTTTCTCTGACGTCTGCCCCAAGTGTTGTACCAATCTTGACTTCCTTCTTGTCTTCATCGGCGCCAAGGTTGATGGTCTCTACCTGCTCCTTATGTGGCCGAAGATCTGTGTGCTCATTCTCAACCAATCTTGCCAGTTCTTCGGGAATGTCACAATCTTCCTCGCTTTCATCTTCCGCTTGGTAGATGGGCGAATCGAAGTTAGGAGAGAATATAGAGTCGTTGGATTCAACAGGGTTTTCATTTGTTCTGCATATGGGAATGATTTGCTTTTATTAAAAGTGAAAATAGAGTGATGCTAGAAAAACTTTTTATTAGCTTTGAAAGATTGCCATTTTCTTTTAAAAGTGAAAAGAGAAAAACAGTAAATAAAACAAAGTAAGAATTTAACAAAATGCCTTCATTAATTGATTAACTTGAAAATGAGAAGGGGCCTTACAAAATGATCCCATAGCCTTGGGCAGAGCTAGGGAACTTTGAAAACACTTAAAGAAAACAATAAATTACTTTGACAACGGAAAAAATTCTGGGATCTCAACTGCCTCCCAATTGCCCAAAGCTGCTTCACACTGATAAACCAAATGATCCACATCTTCATCTTCTGCATCCCCATTAATTGCATTGATCTGATAGCCGGCACTGGAAAACACCTCTTGAATGGTCTTTGGATGTCCTTTGACGGAGGTTGATGCTCCTTCCTTCACCTGAGTCGGTTTGTAACCCAACCCGTAGCGATCTAGCTTTTGCTCTACTTCAATGACATCACCCCAGCCTTCATGGCTTCCTTCTTTGATAGTGGAAATGGTACTTTTCAATGATGCAAAAGATGGAATACTCTTCCCCTTTGACTCTTCTACTTCCATAAGGACGACATTGGCTATCTCTAGAGCTTGGGAAGCAGTTTCCAAAGCATCTTCATCAGCCTCAATGTAGCTAAAGGAGGAAAGGTTGCTGACCATGAGATCTTCTTCACCAAACACAATTACCAGCTTATTATCGACCACAAACTTCATCTTCTGGTGTAAGGTAGAAGTGACTGCCCCAGCAGCATGGATCCAAGGTCTTCCCAGCAAACAACTGTAATTAGGGTTAATGTCCATAACCTGGAACGTGATCTTGAACACCTGTGGTCCAATCAAGATCGGCAGGTCGACTTCTCCAATAACAGTCCTCCTCGACCCATCAAAAGCTTTCACAATCAGTGCACTGGGCCTCATTTCTGCCCCTTGATAAGATAACTTGGCAAGCGTTCTTTTCGGCAAAACATTCAATGAAGATCCTGTATCCACAAGAACTCTCGCTAAAGTATCCTCCTGACATTTTACAGATATGTGGAGAGCACGGTTATGGTCCAAGCCATCCTTTGGAAGATCCTCCATACTGAAGCTGAGATTGTTACATGCAGTGATATTGGCAATGACTCCATCAAACTGATTCACAGTTATATCATGCGTAACATGGGCTTGGGCTAGTAATTTCTGGAGAGCACTCTGATGGGCCGGTGAATGCATAAGAAGTGATAAGATAGATATTTTAGAAGGTGTTTGATGTAGCTGATCAATAACCTTGTAATCACTCTTCTTAATGATCCTGAGAAACTCTGCATCCTCTTCTTCCAAGACCACCCCTTTATCCTGGTTGACAACAGTGGGAATTACTTCTTTAGGTGGAACTGTATTGGCTTGCTGAGTATAAACACGGCCACTGCGAGTTAAACGACCTGCACCTGCTATGTCAGCACTTGCCACTTTTGAACTAGTTTGTTTAATCTTCTGATGACTTCCCCCTGCATCATACTTCCACGGAACTGCTTTGGTATCTTCCAAAGGAAAGGGTTGCTCCTTTGCTCAAACCTTGGTTCAGGTATATTGAAAATGGGCACCGCCTGCTCTGGCATATTAAAGATGGGTTGAACTCTTGAGGACTCAGGAAGGTTGAACATTGGCACCAAGGTGGAATCAGATTCAGGCAAGTTGAAAATGAGTTCAATCATTGCCACTTCATTCCTCTTCACACGACTGCTTACTTGTAAAACACCCAGGTTAATTAAACTTTGAACATCTCTCAAGACCAAATCACATCCCTTCGGATTATTCGCACAAGCTTCACAATTCTTATGACAGTTCTTCAACATACCCACTTCTACCAACTTCGCATGGAAGTCTCTAAGCGGGGTTTTAATCTCTGTGGCGTTGAAAATCAAATCTTCGTCAGACTCGTCAACAATGACATTTATGGACCCATGCTTAGGTAAAGGATTATTTTTAACATTCAGACCAGTATCTCCAAAGGATAAAATGTTCTTATCCATTAGATCCTTCACAACATACCTCAAAGCAATGCAATTTTCCAAATCATGCCCCGGAGCACCTTCATGGAACAAACAGTGGGCACTTGAGTTGTAACCTGGTGGAAGCGGATCTGGTGGAGGACCCAAAGGCCTTGGAGTAACCAAGCCTTTCTTCAGTAGTGAGGGATACAATTCAGTATAGGTCATAGGGATCCGAGGATGAGGAGACCTTCCTCCTGGTCTTCTATTCTGAAAGTTGGAATTCGGATGAGGAGCTGGAGTCCTCTGCTGGTAGGCCGAAGCATTGGGCGCTCGTTGATAGCCTGAATTGTTGAGCATTGGTTGATAAGCTGGAATCACCGGAGCCGCTTGCTGATACATCGGTACTGCTTGAGTTGGCCGATATATCGGGACTTGTGGATTGTATGACGGTTGAACCGCCGCCACATAAGGATGTTGAACAAACTGCGGTGGGTAGACATACTGGGGTTGAGCCACAGGTGGAGGCCTCTGCCAAAGCGGATTTCTCCTTTGACTCGTCATTATTGCATTCGTCTCGCCCTCTTTCTTCTTGTGGAAATTACTGGTAAATTTCTTGACATTATTTCCACTGCCGTTGCCGGAACTACTAGATGCACCACCCATCTTTCCACTTTTTAGTCCAAGCTCAACTTTGATTCCCACGGCTACAAGGTCAGAAAAGCTAGCAGTTACGCTTCCCACCATTCTCTCGAAGAATTCTGGTCGCACCGTGTCAACAAATCAATCGGCTAACTCCTTTTCAGACAACGGGGGGTCTACCTGAGAAGCGGTCACTCTCCACCTCTGAGCGTATTCTTTAAATGATTCGGAATCCTTCTGTGACATACTCAACAGCTGCCTTCTGTCGGGAGCAAGGTCCATATTGTATTTGTACTGCTGGATAAAAGCATTTGTCAAGTCTTGAAAACTGCGAATCTTCGATTGGTCTAGCGTTAGATACCACTTGGAGGAGATTCCCTTCAAACTGTCCTGGAAGCAGTGGATCATTAATTTGTCATTGTCCACCTGCGCAGCCATTCTTCGATAATACATCAAGAGGTGGTTCTTAGGACATGTCGCGCCCTCGTACATGTCAAAAGTGGGTATCTTGAACTTTGGAGGAATTACCAGACCAGACACCAGACACATCTCTCTAGAAGCAGCCCCGAAGATCTGGTCGCCTTCGATTGCTCTTAACCTTTTCTCAATGGTCTCAAAATTATCTTGCATCTTCTCATGTTTCTCATTTCCATTCTCCGACATATCTGGCACGTCATACACCTGAGGGTCATTAAAGTATGGTTGAGCACGGGTGTGCACGATGTCTGGTGTAAAATTAGCAACCACATGGTTCTCTTCACTAGTCACAGGAACGTTCTGCTGAGCAGCAAATCCTTGAGGGGGAGGTACAAAACCTTGGGAAGGAAATTGAAGACCCTGAGAAGGAGGTGCAAAACTTTGAGAAGCAAAGCCTTGGGAAGGAGGGAAAAAACCCTGAGCAGTAAGTCCTTGAGAAGAAGGAATAAAAATTTGAGAAGCGAAACCTTGGGAAGGAGGGAAAAAACCCTGAGCAGTAAGTCCTTGGGAAGGAGGGATAAAACTTTGAGAAGTGAAAACCTGAGGAGGAGGTACGAATCCATGAGGAAGCCCAAAAGGAGGCCAAGTTTCTACAGGACTTACTGCTCAGGGTTTTTTCCCTCCTTCCCAAGGCTTTGCTTCTCAAAGTTTCGCACCTCCTTCTCAGGGTCTTCAATTTCCTTCCCAAGGTTTTGTACCTCCCCCTCAAGGATTTGCTGCTCAGCAGAACGTTCCTGTGACTAGCGAAGAGAACCATGTGGTTGCTAATTTTACACCAGACATCGTGCACACCCGTTCTCAACCATACTTTAATGACCCTCAGGTGTATGACGTGCCAGATATGTCGGAGAATGGAAATGAGAAACATGAGAAGATGCAAGAGAATTTTGAGACCATTGAGAAAAGGTTAAGAGCAATCGAAGGCGACCAGATCTTCGGGGCTGCTGCTAGAGAGATGTGTCTGGTGTCTGGTCTGGTAATTCCTCCAAAGTTCAAGATACCCACTTTTGACATGTACAAGGGCGCGACATGTCCTAAGAACCACCTCTTGATGTATTATCGAAGAATGGCTGCGCAGGTGGACAATGACAAATTAATGATCCACTGCTTCCAGGACAGTTTGAAGGGAATCTCCTCCAAGTGGTATCTAACGCTAGACCAATCGAAGATTCACAGTTTTCAAGACTTGACAAATGCTTTTATCCAGCAGTACAAATACAATATGGACCTTGCTCCCGACAGAAGGCAGCTGTTGAGTATGTCACAGAAGGATTCCGAATCATTTAAAGAATACGCTCAGAGGTGGAGAGGGACCGCTTCTCAGGTAGACCCCCCGTTGTCTGAAAAGGAGTTAGCCGATTGGTTTGTTGACACGGTGCGACCAGAATTCTTCGAGAGAATGGTGGGAAGCGTAACTGCTAGCTTTTCTGACCTTGTAGCCGTGGGAATCAAAGTTGAGCTTGGACTAAAAAGTGGAAAGATGGGTGGTGCATCTAGCAGTTCCGGCAACGGCAGTGGAAATAATGTCAAGAAATTTACCAGTAATTTCCACAAGAAGAAAGAGGGCGAGACGAATGCAATAATGACGAGTCAAAGGAGAAATCCGCTTTGGCAGAGGCCTCCACCTGTGGCTCAACCCCAGTATGTCTACCAACCGCAGTTTGTTCAACATCCTTATGTGGCGGCGGTTCAACCGTCATACAATCCACAAGTCCCGATATATCGGCCAACTCAAGCAGTACCGATGTATCAGCAAGCGGCTCCGGTGATTCCAGCTTATCAACCAATGCTCAACAATGAAGGCTATCAACGAGTGCCCAATGCTTCGGCCTACCAGCAGAGGACTCTAGCTCCTCATCCGAATTCCAACTTTCAGAATAGAAGACCAGGAGGAAGGTCTCCTCATCCTCGGATCCCTATGACCTATACTGAATTGTATCCCTCACTACTGAAGAAAGGCTTGGTTACTCCAAGGCCTTTGGGTCCTCCACCAGATCCGCTTCCACCAGGTTACAACTCAAGTGCCCACTGTTTGTTCCATGAAGGTGCTCCGGGGCATGATTTGGAAAATTGCATTGCTTTGAGGTATGTTGTGAAGGATCTAATGGATAAGAACATTTTGTCCTTTGGAGATACTGGTCTGAATGTTAAAAATAATCCTTTACCTAAGCATGGGTCCATAAATGCCATTGTTGACGAGTCTGACGAAGATTTGATTTTCAACGCCACAGAGATTAAAACCCCGCTTAGAGACTTCCATGCGAAGTTGGTAGAAGTGGGTATGTTGAAGAACTGTCATAAGAATTGTGAAGCTTGTGCGAATAATCCGAAGGGATGTGATTTGGTCTTGAGAGATGTTCAAAGTTTAATTAACCTGGGTGTTTTACAAGTAAGCAGTCGTGTGAAGAGGAATGAAGTGGCAATGATTGAACTCATTTTCAACTTGCCTGAATCTGATTCCACCTTGGTGCCAATGTTCAACCTTCCTGAGTCCTCAAGAGTTCAACCCATCTTTAATATGCCAGAGCAAGCGGTGCCCATTTTCAATATACCTGAACCAAGGTTTGAGCAAAGGAGCAACCCTTTCCTTTGGAAGATACCAAAGCAGTTCCGTGGAAGTATGATGCAGGGGGAAGTCATCAGAAGATTAAACAAACTAGTTCAAAAGTGGCAAGTGCTGACATAGCAGGTGCAGGTCGTTTAACTCGCAGTGGCCGTGTTTATACTCAGCAAGCCAATACAGTTCCACCTAAAGAAGTAATTCCCACTGTTGTCAACCAGGATAAAGGGGTGGTCTTGGAAGAAGAGGATGCAGAGTTTCTCAGGATCATTAAGAAGAGTGATTACAAGGTTATTGATCAGCTACATCAAACACCTTCTAAAATATCTATCTTATCACTTCTTATGCATTCACCGGCCCATCAGAGTGCTCTCCAGAAATTACTAGCCCAAGCCCATGTTACGCATGATATAACTGTGAATCAGTTTGATGGAGTCATTGCCAATATCACTGCATGTAACAATCTCAGCTTCAGTATGGAGGATCTTCCAAAGGATGGCTTGGACCATAACCGTGCTCTCCACATATCTGTAAAATGTCAGGAGGATACTTTAGCGATAGTTCTTGTGGATACAGGATCTTCATTGAATGTTTTGCCGAAAAGAACGCTTGCCAAGTTATCTTATCAAGGGGCAGAAATGAGGCCCAGTGCACTGATTGTGAAAGCTTTTGATGGGTTGAGGAGGACTGTTATTGGAGAAGTAGACCTGCCGATCTTGATTGGACCACAGGTGTTCAAGATCACGTTCCAGGTTATGGACATTAACCCTAATTACAGTTGTTTGCTGGGAAGACCTTGGATCCATGCTGCTGGGGCAGTCACTTCTACCTTACACCAGAAGATGAAGTTTGTGGTCGATAATAAGCTGGTAATTGTGTCTGGTGAAAAAGATCTCATGGTCAGCAACCTTTCTTCCTTTAGCTACATTGAGGCTGATGAAGATGCTTTGGAAATTGCTTTCCAAGCTCTAGAGATAGCCAATGTCGTCCTTATGGAAGTAGAAGAGTCAAAGGGGAAGAGTATTCCATCTTTTGCATCATTGAAAAGTACCATTTCCACTATCAAAGAAGGAAGCCATGAAGGTTGGGGTGATGTCATTGAAGTCAAGCAAAAGCTAGATCGCTACGGGTTGGGTTACAAACCGACTCAGGTGAAGGAAGGAGCATCAACCTCCGTCAAAGGACATCCAAAGACCATTCAAGAGGTGTTTTCCAGTGCCGGCTATCAGATCAATGCAATTAATGGGGATGCAGAAGATGAAGATGTGGATCATTTGGTTTATCAGTGTGAAACAGCTTTGGGCAATTGGGAGGCAGTTGAGATCCCAGAATTTTTTCCGTTGTCAAAGTAATTTATTGTTTTCTTTAAGTGTTTTCAAAGTTCCCTAGCTCTGCCCAAGGCTATGGGATCATTTTGTAAGGCCCCTTCTCATTTTCAAGTTAATCAATCAATGAAGGCATTTTGTTAAATTCTTACTTTGTTTTATTTACTGTTTTTCTCTTTTCACTTTTAAAAGAAAATGGCAATCTTTCAAAGCTAATAAAAAGTTTTTCTTGCATCCCTCTATTTTCACTTTTAATAAAAGCAAATCATTCACATATGCAGAACAAATGAAAACCCTGTTGAATCCAACGACTCTATATTCTCTCCTAACTTCGATTCGCCCATCTACCAAGCGGAAGATGAAAGCGAGGAAGATTGTGACATTCCCGAAGAACTGGCAAGATTGGTTGAGAATGAGCACACAGATCTTCGGCCACATAAGGAGCAGTTAGAGACCATCAACCTTGGCGCCGATGAAGACAAGAAGGAAGTCAAGATTGGTACAACACTTGGGGCAGACGTCAGAGAAAGATTGGTCAAGCTTCTCAAAGAGTATGTGGATGTGTTTGCATGGTCGTATCAGGATATGCCCGGTTTGGACACATACATAGTTGTTCATAAGTTGCCGCTTCGATCATATTGTCCTCCAGTAAAGCAAAAGCTCCGAAGAACAAGACCAGACATGGCTCTGAAGATTCGAGAAGAGGTCAAAAGACAGTTTGATGCTGGATTCCTCGCAGTTGCAAAGTACCCTGAGTGGGTAGCTAACATCGTACCAGTCCCCAAGAAGGATGGCAAGGTTAGGATGTGCGTGGATTATAGAGATTTGAACAAAGCCAGTCCCAAGGACGATTTCCCTCTTCCGCACATTGATACATTGGTTGACAACACTGCTAAGTTCGTTGTTTTCTCCTTCATGGATGATTTTTCAGGATATAACCAGATTAAGATGGATCCTGATGATATGGAAAAGACCACTTTTATCACACCACGGGGCACGTATTGTTATAAAGTTATGCCATTCGGTCTTAGAAATGCAGGAGCCACTTATCAAAGGGCAATGGTCACCCTTTTCCATGATATGATGCATAAGGAAATAGAAGTTTATGTGGATGATATGATTGCCAAATCACAGAGTGAGGAGGATCATTTGAGTCATCTCCTGAAGTTGTTTGAGCGTCTCAGAAAGTTCAAACTGCGTCTGAATCCAGCTAAGTGTACCTTTGGTGTTCGATCAGGAAAGTTACTTGGTTTTATTGTTAGTCAGCAAGGAATCGAAGTAGATCCGGATAAGGTCAGAGCAATTCAAGAAATGTCAGCTCCAAAAACAGAAAAGCAAGTCAGAAGCTTCCTTGGAAGATTGAACTACATCTCCAGATTTATCTCCAACATGACTGCTACATGTGAGCCTTTATTCAAGTTGCTCCGGAAGAATCAAGCAATTGAGTGGAGTCCTGATTGTCAACTGGCTTTTGAGAAGATTAAGGTTTACCTACAGGAACCTCCTATCTTAATCCCACCTACTCCTGCGAAGCCTCTCTTCATGTATCTGACTGTACTCGAGGGATCTATGGGTTGCGTATTAGGCCAACAGGATGAAACCGGTCGTAAGGAGCATGCCATTTATTACTTAAGCAAGAAGTTCACAGATTGTGAAAGCCGATATTCACTTTTAGAGAAAACTTGTTGTGCCTTGGCATGGGCGGCTAGACGTCTCAGGCAATATATGATTTGTCACACTACTTTGTTGATCTCGAAAATGGATCCAATAAAGTACATCTTTGAGAAGCCTGCTTTGACTGGAAGACTCGCCCGTTGGCACATGTTGTTATCCGAATATGATATCCAGTATGTAACCCAGAAGTCTATTAAAGGCAGTGTTTTGTCTGAATACCTTGCTGATCATCCTTTCGAAGATTATGAACCTTTGAAGTTCGATTTCCCGGACGAGGACATTATGTTGATAAAGGACTGTGAAGTTCCAGGTCCAGATGAAGGTCCCGAGCCAGGTTCTCGTTGGAAGATGATGTTTGATGGTTCCTCTAACTACATGGGGCATGGTGTGGGGGCTGTCTTGATGAACCCTGATGGTGGTTATACTCCTTTCACGGCCAGATTATGTTTTGATTGTACAAACAACATTGCTGAGTATGAAGCATGTGTTCTGGGTATTGAAGCCGCAATAGATACCAGAATCAAAGTCCTTGAAGTATATGGAGACTCAGCTTTGGTAATCTACCAAGTCAAAGGTGAATGGGAGACCCGTGATGTGAAGTTGATCCCTTATCGGGCCCACATTGTGGAATTAATCAAATACTTTGATGAAGTCACTTTCCATCATGTTCCAAGGGCAGAGAATCAAATTGCAGACGCTTTAGCTATGTTGGCATCTATGTTTCAAGTCAGATTTCTTAATGAAGCTCCACTCATTACAATCGAGCGAAAAACTACACCAGCCTATATCCTACTGGTCGAAGAAGAAACTGATGAGAAACTGTGGTTCTATGACATTAAGAACTACTTACAAAACCAGAAGTACCCAGCTGATGCAACAACTCTGGACAAAAAGACTCTGAGAAGATTGGCATCCAAGTTTTTCCTCAGCAACAATGTGCTGTACAAGAGAAATCACGATATGGTTCTGCTCAGATGTGTGGACAAGCGCGAAGCAGACTTATTAATCAGGGAAATTCATGAAGGATCATTTGGAACACATGCCAATGGACATGCCATGTCCAGGAAGATTTTAAGGGCTAGATATTTTTGGTTGACTATGGAATCAGACTGTTTCAAATACGCCAGGAAGTGTCATAAATTCCAGATTTATGCCGACAAGGTGCATGTACCTCCAACCCTTTTGAATGTGTTGTCATCACCTTGGCCTTTCTCAATGTGGGGCATTGACATGATAGGGGCAATTGAGCCTAAAGCTTCCAATGGTCACCGATTTATTTTGGTCGCAATCGATTACTTCACCAAATGGGTAGAAGCAGCTTCCTACGCCAATGTGACGAAACAAGTGGTCGCCCGCTTCATCAAGAACCAAATTATCTGCCGCTATGGGATCCTAAGCCGGATCATCACAGATAATGGGACCAATTTGAACAACAAGACGATGAAGGAGTTGTGTGATACATTCAAGATCGAACATCATAACTCTTCTCCTTACCGTCCGAAGATGAACGGAGTTGTTGAAGCTGCGAACAAGAACATCAAGAAGATCTTGCAGAAGATGGTGAAGACTTACAAAGTCTGGCACGAGATGTTACCGTATGCCTTACACAGATACAGAACATCAGCTCGCACTTCAACAGGGGCAACCCCTTTCTCTTTAGTGTATGGGATGGATGCAGTTCTCCCAATTGAAGTAGAGATACCATCTTTGAGGATCTTGATGGAAACCAAACTGGAAGAAGCTGAGTGGGTCTAGAGCAGATATGACCAACTGAACCTCATTGATGAGAAGAGAATGACCGCCATGTGCCATGGCCAGTTGTACCAGAAGCGCATCAAGAGAGCATTTGACAAGAAAGTCCATCTCCGAGAATTCAAAGAAGGAGATCTTGTACTCAAGAAAATCTTGCCAGTCCACAAAGACATGCGTGGAAAATGGAGTCCTAACTATGAAGGCCCATATGTTGTGAAGGTGGCATTCTCCGGAGGTTCCTTAATCCTTACAACTATGGATGGTGAACAACTAAAACACCCGGTGAGTTCTGATGCAGTCAAAAAATATTATGCCTAAATAAAGCCCGATAGGTCGAAAACCAGAAATGGCGACCTATGCAAAAATGGGTATCTCGGTGGATCATAACCTATGAAGGAGATCCAGGCAAAAGTTAGGGATAAAAATAAAAAAATAGAGCTCGCTAAGTTGAAAACCCGAAAGGGCGGCTTAGGCAAAAAAAAAGAGCGTCCCGGTGGATTGAAAACCCGAAAGGGCGGTCCAGGCAAAAGTTAGGGACAAAGGCATTTGACTGCATCAGATGGTGTTTATCATTACTGAAGATCACTACTTGAAGACCAATCCAATCGCTCTTGTCCGAAGCAAGGTGTTGGGCGGTTTTAGTTATGAGGGATTATAGTGGTCGTTGGATTCAATGTAGACCTTTCCCCATTGCCATTTTCAATTTGTAATTTTCCATGTAGCTTCTGCTATTGGCGAGCTGCCATTCTTGAATGAAATACAACCTTTGCCTTTAAACTCTGTCTTTCAGCTTCTTATTTTCTTTGTTATGCAAAATGTCTTTACTGAGTTACAATTTAACTTTGAAAATGATAAAAAAAAAATTTAAACAGTTTTTGAAAACATACTGGAAACATTCAAATTTCTTTGACTTTAGAAAAATTAAAAGATTTCATGTCTTCTAAAAGCCCTCTGGCTTGCAGCAACACTCCCTTGCAATTATTACAGAAATCCCCACAGAGAATTATAAGCTGGTAGCACTCTCGGATGAATCCTTGGACCAAGCACCGATTTCCAAGTTTGAAGACATCTTCCCAGCATCTTTCTTTTTACTCGTCTGAGTATTTGCACTGAGATCCTACTTTTCTCCCTTTATCAAAACTCTTTGTCTCTCCATAGAGTCAGTATTTGCATATCATGGTCATTCACATCATGTTTCATCGCATACGCATTTGACCTAATCATCTGTCTATCTCCAGTTGTCGTCTGTCTAACCCCAGATCCAGATTACTGTATTTTGTTTTTTAAAAGCCCACTGTTGTTGGTACCCCGCAGTGTGGTTAACTTAGTTGTCCCAGAAACACTGATATCCCTTGCAGAGGCCTTTCTTGATATGTGCTTTAATACAACCAATACTTCTTTTAAGCCCAATTATCATTGGCATGAATCCTTTAAGCTGTTTGCTTAAGACTTAGAACTGTCTATTTCAAATGCATTTGTGTTTCCCTGATAGTTCCTAAAAAGTCTTCTGAAAGTTCTTCGTTTTAAGAATTTCCTGAGGTTGGTCGTTTATCTCGCTGAAAACCTCAACATTTATTCTTATTTTCCAGTTTGGTCGCTTAGAGCCATTTGATTTATCTTTAAACGCTTCGCTTGCTACTTCCAGTGTCAGTGTGTATGCACAGAGCCACTGCCTGAATACTATTTTCATTTTCCAAATCCTTGGTTTCAACTGTTACACTTGAACCTGTTGATTTACTATTTTGGATTTATGACAGTCATCTATTTCGTCAACCACCGTGTTGAGTTTTATTTCCAGACCACCGCGTCTTTGCCTGTCATTTTATTTCCAGACCACCGCGTCTTTGCCTGTCGTTTTATTTCCTGACCACCGTGTCGTTGCCTATCATTTTATTTCCTGACCACCGCGTCTATGCCTGTCATTTTATTTCCAGACCACCGCGTCTATGCTTGTCATTTTATTTCCAGACCACCACGTCTTTGCCTGTCGTTTTATTTCCTGACCACCGTGTCGTTGCCTGTCATTTTATTTCCAGACCACTGCGTCTATGCCTGTCATTTTATTTCCTGACCATCGTGTCATTGCCTGTCATTTTATTTCCAGACCACCGCGTCTTTGCCTGTCATTTTATTTCCAGACCACCGCGTCTTTGCCTGTCGTTTTATTTCCTGTACTCTGTCTCATGACAAATCTTCACAAGCGATTGGAGACATAGCCTCCGCCGTTTGACCTTGATGAAGATCGTATCCCCTGTTTTTTTCATTCTTCTGAATTTCTTAACCCTTTCTTTTTCTTATAAGTATGATTTCTTTTTTGTTATTTGATAGAAGCAGAATGCACCGCATCACTCCATCCAGCATGTGCTTGTTGTTCACCGATGGGCCTTAAGGGCCCGTTGATATTGCTACTTGCCCCCCATTTAAATGGACCCCTCCCCCTTTAGTTGTTTATCTTCCTATTGTATTTGGTTTCTATCCTTGTTTTTTTTTAATTCAATTTTCTTTATAGTTTTATTTTTTATTATATATATAGCAGAGGTTATATGTAAGTTTTATTAGAAATTTATTTTAATCTCATCATAGTTTAGTTTTCTTTTAGTTAATCAATTTGGTATGTAATAATATTAACCTATGCGGATCAATCTAGTCTAAGCTTATAAAGATGTTTCACTTAAATAATTCTGTAGAGATTACTAGTTTAAAAATCCTCGACTCACACTCTCGTAGTCTTATCTCAGATCATGCTCCTAAAGCCCTATGTCTGCTCTCGCTAGCCCATAAGTGTTTAGAAAATAATTTTTGAAAACTTAATAAGTCTAACTCATTTTAAAGCGCTCTCGCTGTATTTAAATCGAATGTCTAACTTTAGCTATCCGGTTAAAATCTCACACTCTCGTGGTCTCGACCTAGCCTATTTTACTTCTCTTACTCTCGTAACAAAAAGCTTGATTTTAATTATAAAAAGTCACAGCCAGAATATAAGTTCGTAAATGTTTTTAGCTTAGATTCGATTCATCCGTTTGGTTGCTTTATTACATACCGACTCAGTTAATTTAGCTACTCATATTAATTAAAACAACAGACGAACACAGAATGTAATTAATAGACATTAAAACATGCATTATATAATGACGACGGGAACTTAACATAAATAAATGAAACTTAATATTAATTGCAAATTAAAACCTGAACAAATAAACTCTTCGGCTCCCTCTTCCACAATCTGGCAAGCTTGGAGCGTCCAAATTAAATAGAGTAACTAAATTCTGAGGCTAAAAGAAAATAAATGCGATAACAATTTCCTGATGTTGGGTGTAGAAAAAGAGCTTTCGCACAAATTTGGCAATCAAAAACTCCATCCCCTTCTCGTCTCAGCTTCTTCTATTTATAAGCATTACTGGGCTTTCAGTTGAAAAAGATAAAGTGGACTTCGTGTGCGTTCGTTGAGAAGAATCAGGGAAACATGCTTTACTTGGTTCAGTTGGAGGAGATAAATACGGAGTCAACAAAGACTTCCTTCAATTCCATTAGTTGCACGCCTTCAATTATATCTCAAATTAATTAAATAAGCCTTGTAACGATCGTGACATGTGTGTAACGGGCAGAATTCTAATGTTTAGCGCGTTACGGTCATAACGAAGTATGACGGTTGTAAGACCTTAAAAAGGCGCGTCACGGTCGTAAGACCCTTGTGACGACCGTGATAACAACAAATTCTGTAGTTTTAGCAGAATTGAGTTCTTCTCTTTTCTTTTCATGCTAAATTTTGTTCCTTTGACCTTTTTCCATAATTTTGGCTCTAGACATATTGTACCTGCATAATGTATGATAAAAACAGACTAAGAACATAGTAATAATACGATGCGATTTCTCGTTATCAATATCTAAAGACTCTGATGGCCGGGTTATGGATGGTCGAGGTGAGAATCCCTTCAAAAGAAGTTATTACATTATTTGACAATCTCTGCCATAAGGGAAATGCGTCGATCGACCATCCTGAATCCAAAGGGGCCTCACAAATAACACCTTCCCAATGAGGGATTCCTAACAGGCCTGTTAGTTCTTGGTACTGTACTCATATTCAATACCAAACATTCTAAATTGGACAGTATCGATTGTACTGGCAGTGTTAGGACTGACAGTATAAATTAAAGAACTTAAAAACTCGATTGTCAGTCGCTCAAAGGTAGGTTCTTGGTTTTCAAAAATAGTGTGCAAGCCAAAAAAATCTAACAAATGGTAAACATTATTGTAGATATCCAAAGTATAGAGACAGTTATCGTCCACGTACCTCGTCGAGAGAATTTCTCGACTTTGCAACTTTTGAATATTCCTTCTTTGCCTATCCCCGAGTTTTCCTTCGCGGAGAATGTATCCTTCGAACTCCATTGCTCTGCTCCTTGGATGAGTTTGAAGATGGTCGAGAGTGGTATAAGTATAAAGTGGTAAAGGTGGGTTTTTTATAGATTTTGATGAGTGGAAATTAAAATGGAAGTTGGAAGGGTTTAGTGGATGGTGGGTAAATGATAAAGGTGAGAGCTTTTATGGGGTTTAATGGAGTTTGGGAGGAGGAAAAAAAGGGTTTTGGAAGGTTAAAGGGTAAAAAATGGTGGAAAAATGGGTTTTGTCCCAAATATATCAGGACGTCATGGCGGGCGCCACAAGAGTATTTTCGAAGCTGGGCCAATTTTTGAATATTTTTGTTGGGCTTCAACATATCTTTTCGTCTTGGGGGTCCATATAGCATTTGTTTTCTAAAGCATATGACTTGCACAATTTTTAAGGAAATAAATATCAAACATAAAAACAAATAAAATTTCTATTATTATTATTATTATTATTATTATTATATATATATATACAAAATAAAGGAAAATATTAACACAAATAATATATATATATATATATATATATATATATATATATATATATATATATATATATATATATATATATATATATATATATATAGAGAGAGAGAGAGAGAGATGAAACCAAAGTACATAGGAAACATAGCAAATGCGATAATATGGAATATTTCTAGAAATGCGAAAATAAAATAATGCATAAATACTAAATAGTAGAGTAATAGTTCAGGTTAACATGATCAAGTAGCAAGCTCCTCTGCCTGGTCTAATCCACGAAGCGCAACGATCTTTCGACGAAGCTCTCCAATCTTCTGGTATAAAGAGTCTGCCTCAGTAGCTTGGGTAAGATCAGATACCTCAATCTGTAAAGCAAGGTCAACTACCTTCTGTTTGAGCCTGACAATCTCTCTGCGGAGCTCATCAATCTGGGTGCGCAAATCAGGTAGCTGTAAAGACAGATTATTAGATAAAACAATGACTCTGGGAGAAGGAAGTGTATGAGTATACTCAGCAACAGGAGGTGATCTAGGCTCCTCAACAGTCTCTCCATAACCTTCTAAAGCATAACTCCAGTTAGTTGGGTCGTGAACACTAGTCATCATCGGATTAGGTAGTGTGAAGTAATGTATAGCCTCGCTATCAATCAACAATTTGAACTGGTTGGGGTTGCAAGAGGCTCTCCTCATCAACCCTCTGTCTAGGCAGAAATCGATATCCATGGTGGTATAACCAAAGAAAGTCCTGAGATGTAACAGCTTGCGAGATAGGCCCAATGCATAAGCAATCTGAGTGATAATCCTTCCCACATGAATAATGCCCACGAATGATTTGACGACACTACTAAGGCATTTCAGTAGAAAGTTTCCACATGCCACAGGGCGTGACTGGGTCGCACAAAATAGCAGAAATATCTCCTCCTCACTAAGCAAAGTCCCAGCATCTGGTAAACCAAGGAAGGAGTGTGCTAGGATCATCTGGAAATACCTCAGTGCAGGGTTGTGGATAACCTGGGATAGCTGAGTGGAAGGATCCTGGCTCCCTCCACCAGAGATATCGCTCCAGAATTTCTCCACTTCCCTACTCAGAAAGTATCTCATCGGCGTCTCAAGAATAACATCGGGTGTAGTATGAAAACATAACAAGTCACCAAACTCCTTATGAGTGAAAGAGTACTCAGTCCTAAATAACTTGAAAATAGCACATCCATCAGGTCCGACCCAGGGGTCATAAGCAAATGAGCTGAGAAACTCCAAAGTCAGGTTCCTGTAGGTGTTATTCATGTCATCGAACTGATCTCATTGGAGTTGGTGGCATAAAAATCAGATGCTTGATTCAATCCCCAAAGCCTTCATGCGAACTTGATCTGGGTATCGGGTAGGTGCCATAGGATGCCTGAAGTGAACAATGTAACGTTCACTCTGGGTATCATCTCTGAAAGCTACATGTATATCATCGAAATTCTGCATCCTACACAGAGTTAGAAGGTCCTGAAAACACAAACATTTCAAATATTAGTCCTGACAGAATATGATAAAATAAAATAAAATAAAATAAATAAAATGCAAAAAAAAAAGAAGGTAAATATGATAAGAAAACCATGAGTTGCCTCTCATGTAGCGCTTGTTTAACGTCGTTAGCTTGACAACCGAAACTTATACATCTTTTGTAGGAATTGGTGGATCACTTAGAGTGTGGCTGGAGTAGGTTGTTGGAATGTCTCCTCCTTCATAGAGCTTCAGTCTCTGTCCATTGACAGTGAATGGTTTACATGTCTCGTATTTTTTACTTTGATTTCGCATGCATTCAAAGAAATTCAGAGTCAATGAATGGCACTAACTAAGTTTTTGGCGCCGTTGTCGGGTACAAAGTATAATTGAGCATTGTTACTCTTTGAGCAGTGACGAAATTTGACGAAATTGGTCCCCGACAACGGCGCCAAAAACTTAGTTAATACCATTCATTGACTCTGAATTTCTATGAATGCATGCGAAATCAAAGTAAAAAATACGAGACATGTAAACCATTCACTGTCAATGGACAAAGACTAAAGCTCTATGAAGGAGGAGACATTCCAACAACCTACTCCAGCCACACTCTAAGTGATCCACCAATTCCTACATGGGAGGCAACCCATGGTTTTCTTATCATATTTACCTTTTTTTTCTTTTATCATATTCCGTCAGGACTAATATTGGAAATGTTTGTGTTTTCAGGACCTTTTTCCTAACTATGTGCAGGATGTAAAATTTCGATGATATGCACGTAGTTTTCAGAGATGATACCCAGAGGGAGCGTTACTTTGTTCACTTCAGGCGTCCTATGGCACCTACGCGATACCCAAATCAGGTTTGCATGGAGGCTTTGGGGATTGAGCCGAGCGTCAGATTTTTATGCCACCAGCTCCAATGGGATCAGTTCGATGACATGAATAACACCTACAGGAACCTGACTTTGGAGTTTCTCAGCTCATTCGCTTATGACCCCTGGGTTGGACCTGATAGATGTGTTATTTTCAAGTTATTTAGGACTGAGTACTCTTTCACTCAAAAGGAGTTTGGTGACTTGTTAGGTTTTCAGACTACCCCTGATGTTATTCCTGAGACGCCGATAGGATACTTTCTGAGTAGGGAATTGGAGATATTCTGAAGCGATATCTCTGGTGGAGGTAG